>CM076584.1:755285258-755673433 GCA_034641835.2 Pinus albicaulis | reverse complement strand
CCTCAACCCACAGAGCTAGTGCGATTGTCACTCAACAATGTCTTAGAGGAATGGAAGGTATTTGTCCAAAGTATCTTGGGCAAAGATACCTTGCCAAGGTGGGACAAGATGTGGGATAATTTGCAGCAGGAGGAGTTGAGACGAGCTCTGTTAAAGAGCTCTATCAGTGGTAGTAGTAGCAACAAACATAAGGTGGTGAAGGAGGAGGAGAATGAGGCCCTCGCTTTAAAGTGTCCCAGTCAGGGATAGGGGGAGAAAAAGAAGAAGAAGGACCTATTTAAGGTCAAGTGTTTTAGGTGTGGCAAGTTTGGCCACTACAGTACCTAATGTCCTCTTAGGAAGAAGGACAAAGAGGATAAGCAGGACCAGGCGACAACTCATGCCGAGATAGATAGGCTGTCCTCTAGGCTAGAGGAATATTTTGCTATGATCTTCTAGGAGTGAGGTGGGGTGACTTGGAGTTGTAGTCCCAAAGAGATATAGACATGTGCAGGGTCCTTGAGGAGTCCACCTCATGGATCAATACCTAGCTACGGGGGCCCAAAGTATTTAGTAGCAGGATGGATCAATGGCAGTAGATGCAGTCAGATACCAGAGTGACAGTTGCAGAGACTAGTAACAGTCAGATGCTGGAGAGCGCAGTGCAAAGTGGCATAGTGCAGAGTCAACAACAACATAGATTCTTCAGAGAGTGCAGAGGCCACTAGCAGTGAGAGAGTCAAGTGACAAATGCATCATACTGATCAGAGGTGATTCAGTATTTTGGATGCTTTTCAGTTGCAAATGTTGCTATTGCAACAACAATAGAGTTGCAGTGTTGGAAAAAGTTCAGCATAGTCATCAACAACACAAATGTAACATATATCAGAGTTGCGTAGTAGTTGGTGGGCAACAACAACCAGACATTAGCAACGTGACAGTAGATTATACAGAGATAGGGTGTGCAACACTAGAACACATTCCTCGTTAAGAGAGAGTGTTAGTTTTTGTAGCATCATATGTGTTCTAGCCACACAATTTGTGGGAGTGGCTAGAATACACGAGATCTCCAAAATCTAGAAATTGGTTCTAGAAATTCCACCCAGAAATGACTTAATTAGATTATTAACTAGTTTTTAAATGTTTCCTAATTCTAAACATAGGGAATATGGTTAATATTATCATAATTAATTAAGTCAAGGTGTGAATCATCTAGAAACTCACACGAATCGATCTAGAAATTTCTTAGCCATCGATTAAGTTTTAATCTTGGCAGTTGGTGCTCAAACAGTGGATTATAAGAGGAGTTCAATGTGGTGATGGAGAAGATACTTGAGTGGTTCGATTTCCTTGGCATATCGATTTCCAGAGTTGCAACAGTAAGTTTTTGGAGAGCCGAAGACCGAAGCAATGAGTGAGGGGTAGAGATAGTGATCCGGAGCAAAATTTCTAGATCTGGAGAGGAAGCAACAAGAGGGCCAAGTTATTCCCAATGAGGCAGCGTAGAGGACCTCACAGTTGTTTTAGAGAGGGCCGTTCGATTTGCTGGAGAGAATTTCTTTCTCAGTTCCAGAGTTCGGGAAGCGGTTCCAGAGGGTTGGAGAGACAATTTCCTCAACAACAGAAGGCAGTTTGAGTTCATCAAAGACTGGTTGGAGGCTTGACGTCAAAGTGCCTACAGAGAGCAACACAGAGGGTCTAGGAGGCTGAGTTTTCTGAAGGGAGGTTGTGCCGGGATTGCTTGTGGTGGAAGGATAATTCTATTCAATAATTTTTTCCAGATTTTTCTTGCTGTGGATTGCCAGTTTTATGCATCCAGATATTACTCAGATTTTCACTGCTGCATAATAATTAAAACCCTCACTGCTGCACCGATTTTCCCAAGTTGGGTTTTTCCAGGGATATTTGTCCAAAATAATAGTGTTAAATTTTATGTGTGTGCTATTATTTTCTCAGATTCCAGTGCTATTTTATTTCCGCAGTTTTATTTGTGAATTTTGCAGTGTGATTTATTTAGTATTTGTTGTAGCAAACTGCAAATAAATTGTTAAATAAAATTAGCAATTAGGAGAATAATTTCCAGTTGCCGCAATAGGATTTCAGTAGTGAAATTTTCACATTAATCAACAATGTCAACTTTAATGTCATTAGGTTTCTTGCAATTTCCGTTTTCCATCATGCTCAACATCATCATAAATTCATCATCAAGTATGAGGTAGGCATACCTCTTTACAACCTCTTGCAAACTATGTGCCTGCAAATGTCAACAAGTACAAGCAAGCACAAATATACAAGAGCATGAAGTTACTTTATCGATCAAAACTTTGAATTTAAACTTTAGATATTCAAAACCTAAACCTACTTAAGGTCACAATCATGGCGGAAGCAATGTCCTAGATTCTCACAACAAACTTTCCTAGGGTTTTGTCACAAACCTTAGATATTATCATCAAAACTTTAATATTAAACTTTGATATTCCAAAATAGGAAAAACAGGAATATTGAACATAAAACTGGAAAATGCAGTAAACATCAATACATCAAATGCAAGGAGAGATCATTGAGCCTTTTTATTGCAGCATGATAACGTAAATGAAGTACTAGATCTGAGTGAAAGACACTCACAGCAAACAAGCTTGAAATGATCCAAACACCAAGACATGAAACACCTGGCCGTATAAACTGCCGAGGCTATACACAATTCTATTGGAAGAACCGTCTTGGAAACTAGGAATGCATATATCCGTATATGGTGCTTAGAAAATGTCGAGATCGTAGATTTGGGCTTTCTGAATATTGGCTCCAAGAAACCTTAAAGGGTTTCTAGAATACTAATGATGAAAAATGCATCCCTAGGGCCGAATTACGCCCGTACCGGGTAAATACTCGGAGGTGGTTGATCCACGAGAAAATAGCCGGAGCATTCTCACCACTGACTTTTCTGATGAAGGGATGCTCCCTCACTTGGGATAATAAGCTCAAAAACTTGGGTTATCAACCCTCCACTGAAACTGCCCTCATGGATTGCACAATTCCTGAAGGAGACTGCGTTTCTGAAGGTGGTTGAAGATTGGCTTGATGCCTAATGATGGAATGAAGCTCAAAGGAACCTCTCCCGAGTGGGCACTCAAAGTCCCTCGAGGATGACGGTGGGATTTCCGCTTGGAAAAAAACTTGTGCTAAACAACACAACAGAGTCTGCTAAATAGCTGAAGCGTGAAGAAAGTCATAAAATACAATACATGAACATGTTAATAAATGTTGTCATTGATGTCAATATGGCATTGACTGAGATGTCAATATTCTTGAGATGCCTTATTCCAGATGATGATGCCATGACTCTTGGTGACTAGGAGACCATTAATGATGATGTCAAAGTCTATGAAGAAGTCTTGTCCTAAATGCCTATCGATCATAAAGCCCTAGAAATCATGATGATGTGCTTACTCTTGATGAAGAAGCCTAGAACCCGGATGATGTCCTTACCCTTGATGTGGAGGACTATACTTAATGAAGTCATACACGTGATGATGTCATACTCTTGAATAACCACACTTGCTAATGGTCTTGAGGACATGGTTGAAAGACTACTTTGAAGTTTTCCCAATAAAAAATTAATAAAGGATGCACTATGACTTATCGTTAAATTAGTATATGATGACATGAGATGATACATTCATTGTTGGATACTATTATGACGTGGATGTCATACATGATCATATGATGATGAAGAAGCCAAACAATAGAGGAGCCAATCATTGGAGAAGCCATGCTGTCCCAAATATTTTATGCACACAAATTTAAGGAAAATCACATAAAAAATATCTTTTTCACCATCTTAGAGGAAAAATTTCTTTGTGAGAACTTCAACATCCTTTAGAGCATAATTTTAGCTTTCCAACAAGCCCTTACTTGCCTCGAAACTCCCAGTGGTTTGAGAGAAAATGAATTTACAAGTTTGGAAAAATATAATTTCTATGCAAGCTGGCATGAGACAACTCACGCAAGTCAGCCTCTTAGCCAAGGGACATGGCTCTTCATCAAAAAGAAAAATATGCATAAATATTACTTTAAAACACTTCATTTTTGCATCAAATTTCGGTGATCATTTAAGAGAGAAGGCAAAGAACGACAAGGAGGCCGACATGACATAAAATTTAACTGTTTGGGCATTTTTTAAAGCATACTACAACTTGGTTTGGTTGGAACAGTGGGCAACAACCAGAACAACAAAAAAATCTCATGGAGAATTGCAGAGAGGAACTCAGATCTCTTTCGGAATTCAGACATTCGAACTTGTTGCTGTTGTAGCTCGGATTGCAGACCTTTACTGAGCTAGAACAATGATTAGCTTGTAGTCTGTTAGGTGCCTCTTTGGAGCTTGGACAACAGGCCCTCATATGGACAAAATTCAGATCATTTGTTGGAGATAAAGGCTCAAACGAGAATTAGTTCGGATCTCATGTTTAGGAACTAAAATACACCACAGTTAGTTCGGAACTCTAAATACCTACAGGACTTCAGACTGTCCTTATAATAAAAAAATTGGACTGAATTGTGGAAGGAGGATACCTAGTACCTACAGGACTTTGGAACAACCATATAGTAACTCAGAGCTGTTATTACCTTCCAAAGTTTCGGACTATCCATGAATTGATGCTCATAATTGTAGTCAAATGTAAAAGACCGATACTTTAAAGTAATCTTTGTAGCCCATCTCTTTAGTATTTCTGGCACCTTGAAGATTTTGGCAGCAACTGAATGCATTATGGAAGGGTGTTTTTAAAATAACTATTCAAGAATTAGAGTTGTGAACGAGACCTCATTGAGTAGTTAAATAGGAGTCTTTAAAGAACCATTGAAGCCATCTCTTGGTTGAGAGCATTGTGTAAACTTTTGAAGTATTGTTTGGAGTTTATCCCTCGGACCTTTTTTGAAGAATCCTTGGAGTAGTTTGTAGAGAAATTTATTATTGAAGACACATCTTGGGAAAGAATTATTGAAGACATCTTTGAGCATTGTTGAAGGCTCCCTTGGAGAGTTCTTGAAGAATCCTTTGAAGAGGCTTAGAGCAGGTGCAGAACTTGGGCTGCCTATTGAAGACACCTTGAACGCCTTGGAGATATCATTGGAGACCATGATGTGTTGAAGCAATCATGAGGTGCCTTTGGAGATATTTGTTTGGGTAACATGAAGAGTTGTGGAGACACCTTCATGTGAAGACAAAGTTTTCATTGATGAGCTAAGCATATTGGAGATCAATTGAGGGCAGCGTTGGTGAAGATTTTGTCAGGGCTCATTGCAGATGATATTGGGAGCTGTGAAGAACTAGAAAAAATATCTTGATGAATTGAAGTAGCGGGTTGGAGCACTAGAGGATAGGAGTCCTCAAGGGCCCAAGAGGTTAGAGCCTCATATAGATAGGGTCGGTGTCTTGGGAAGATAAGGTTAGAGCCCTAGAGGATTGGAGTCCTCAAGAAACCAGGTTGGAGCCTGTACCAGAGATAGGGTTGGAGCCCTAGAGGTTGGTGCCTCAAATTGACAAGGTTGGAGCCTTGGAAAGACCAAGTCGGTGCTTGGCACAATACACGTTGGAGCCTCGAAGATTGGAGTCTTCATATAGGGTTGGAGCCCTATATCATTATTGTACTTTACTTATTGTGAAGAAGAAATTAATAAAAGTATCTATTCCATCATTGTTAATTTTGTGTTCTACATATAAGTGATCTAATTGGTAAAATTAACAATTGAAAAGAAATACTGATTCTCAGTATTTCCAACAATTGGAATCAGAGCTAATACCTTCACTCAAATCTTGACAGCTTGAAGGTTGATCATTATAACACAAATCAAAACCAAGGAAGAAAGTCTCCAACCCTCCTAAAGATGTGTCTTCCTCAACCATCGAAATTGAAGTCAATCAATTTGCGAAGGCTCCATTGTTCAATGGAAATTTTGATATATGGGAGGCAAGAATGAGGAATTTCTTTAAGACTCAAGGAATTGAAGTTTGGAAATCAGTGATTACTAATGACACGATGGACGAAGAATCCAAGGAGTACAATACAAGAGCAATTGAGGCAATTTTGAATGGGTTACCAAATTCAGTGAAGAGAAATTTTGAAAAATGTTCGTCAGCATAAGTCATATGGGACAAACTTCATGATCTTCACTCAAAAGGAGCATTGACAATGATCTCTAGTGAAGAAGATGATGGAAAACAAGGAAGAATTCTAGAATCCATCAAGGAAGCTGAATATAAGAGAGATGACAACAAGTCTAAAGAATACCTAGAAGATGAAGAGAACAAAGAAGACTTTGAAGAAGATCTCTTGAATAAACTTATGGCCTCCATGGAAGAGATTGACAGTTTGAAAAAGGAAAATGAGGAACTTAAGAAGAAAGCACAAGATGGTAACCAAGACAAGACAAGGAAGGAAGTTGACTTTGTCAAGCTTCAAGTACAAGAAAGAGATGAGGAGCTTGCCAGAATTAAAGAGGAATTTCATCAAAACAAAAGAAAACATCATGAAGAAGTCATATCTATGAAAAATCAATTGGATAAGACAAACAAAAGGGAAGAAACTTTGTCAAGCCACCTTGAACAAAGACTTAAGAGCTTGAACAATCTTGAAGTAGAGATTGGTCAATACAAGGAAGAGGTCTCCTCTCTTAAATCTCAACTAGACGAAAAGGATGAAGAAATTTTAAAATTAAAATCAGACATCAATCTTCTCAAGGACGAAACATGTGAAGCTACAAGAATAAAAGGAGAAATAGAGAGTAGTCTAGCAAAGGAAAATGAAGAAATCTTCATAATGAAATCAAATATCATCTCCCTTAAAATCGAAGCACACAAAGAAACAAGGATGATGGATGAAATGAAGAAGCAACTAGTCATGAAAGATGAAGATTGTGAAAAATTGAAAGGAGAAATTGTAACTCTTAAACTTGAAAAGCTCTCAAACCCTAGATGAAATCCCAAGTCATTAAAGATCTCCCCTTGATAAAATCAGGTCTTGGCTATCCAGGTGAACCCTCAAGCAAGAATGATAATGCTTCAAACAACATGGATGTGAGGAAGCCTGGAAGAAATGATACTCCCAGTTCCGACAAAGGCAAGAGTCAAGATGACATTAGAAGAAACCCTACTCCAAGGAGATTTACAAATGATGTCAATAATACAAAAGGAAATGAATATCATCAAAGATATCCAAGGCAAAAAGACTTTAGAAGTACTTCAAGGAACTCTTCATCTCCCAGGTACCAAAGTATATTTCTTGGTTATTACTATTCTTGTACAAACTTTGGGCACATGGCAAAAGATTGTAGGGCATACCACAAGGATAAATTTAATGATCCTTGTGAATCTCCTAGAAGAAACCTTGCAAGAAGAAATCATGCATCCTCATTTATGAGCAAAATGGAATGTTTCAATTGCCATAAAATTGGACATATGGCTCGTGATTGTAACTTGACTTGGGTCCCTAAACAAGCTAAAACTATGACAACCAAGCTAGAGAATAAACTTACAGAAGTGTGGAAAAGGAAGAAAATTGTATTTGAAATTCTCTTGAACACTCCAACCAACAACACATGTTGTTGATTTGATGAAGACATCATTGGTAGATATGATATTACAAGGTTTAATGATGAATTTCTGCCAAGTAGAAGACTATGCATATTGTTAGGGGGAGCTTGTAATTCTTGACCATTCTTGCAGAGGCTATTCATGAATGGGCCCTATGAAAACCTTGATGAGTCACACTTGAATGGTCATCCTTTGATAGATCATCCCTTGGGAACAAATTCATTGAAGAACACGATCCCTTATTCATCTGATGAACTGGTTTTCTTCCACATGTTCACAAGGCAGCGAGTTTTTCTTGAGCTAGAAGAGTTTATGCAGGCAAGAAAAGTTGGTTCACCACATGAAGAAATGAAAACATATCATGGACCACATTGCTAGAAGGAAGAGAAGCATGATAGGGGGTGTAACATACCTATAAAAGACTACTATTCATGAAGAAAATAAGTAGCTTTACAGGGGGAGTACTTGGGCACTTTGTTTGCCATTGATGTCAAAGGGGGAGACAATGTTCGAAGGGAAAGAATATTGCCATCAATGACAAAGGGGGAGATTGTTAATAAAGGTTGTCATTGATGTCAATATGGAATTGACTGAGATGTCAATATTCTTGAGATGCTTGATTCTAGATGATGATTCCATGACTCTTGGTTGACTAGGAGACCATTAATGATGATGTCAAAGTCTATGAAGAAGTGTTGTCCTAAATGCCTATTGATCATAAAGCCCTAGAAATCATGACAATGTGCTTACTCTTGATGAAGAAGCCTAGAACCCGGATGATGTCCTTACCCTTGATGTGGAGGACTATACTTAATGAAGTCATACACGTGATGATGTCATACTCTTGAATAACCACACTTGCTAATGGTCTTGAGGACATGGTTGAAAGACTACTTTGAAGTTTTCCCAATAAAAAATTAATAAAGGATGCACTATGACTTATCGTTAAATTAGTATATGATGACATGAGATGATACATTCATTGTTGGATACTATTATGACGTGGATGTCATACATGATCATATGATGATGAAGAAGCCAAACAATAGAGGAGCCAATCATTGGAGAAGCCATGCTGTCCCAAATATTTTATGCACACAAATTTAAGGAAAATCACATAAAAAATATCTTTTTCACCATCTTAGAGGAAAAATTTCTTTGTGAGAACTTCAACATCCTTTAGAGCATAATTTTAGCTTTCCAACAAGCCCTTACTTGCCTCGAAACTCCCAGTGGTTTGAGAGAAAATGAATTTACAAGTTTGGAAAAATATAATTTCTATGCAAGCTGGCATGAGACAACTCACGCAAGTCAGCCTCTTAGCCAAGGGACATGGCTCTTCATCAAAAAGAAAAATATGCATAAATATTACTTTAAAACACTTCATTTTTGCATCAAATTTCGGTGATCATTTAAGAGAGAAGGCAAAGAACGACAAGGAGGCCGACATGACATAAAATTTAACTGTTTGGGCATTTTTTAAAGCATACTACAACTTGGTTTGGTTGGAACAGTGGGCAACAACCAGAACAACAAAAAAATCTCATGGAGAATTGCAGAGAGGAACTCAGATCTCTTTCGGAATTCAGACATTCGAACTTGTTGCTGTTGTAGCTCGGATTGCAGACCTTTACTGAGCTAGAACAATGATTAGCTTGTAGTCTGTTAGGTGCCTCTTTGGAGCTTGGACAACAGGCCCTCATATGGACAAAATTCAGATCATTTGTTGGAGATAAAGGCTCAAACGAGAATTAGTTCGGATCTCATGTTTAGGAACTAAACTACACCACAGTTAGTTCAGACCTCTAAATACCTACAGGACTTCAGACTGTCCTTATAATCAGAAATTTGGACTGAATTGTGGAA
Organism: Pinus albicaulis; assembly: GCA_034641835.2. Taxonomy (NCBI): domain Eukaryota; kingdom Viridiplantae; phylum Streptophyta; class Pinopsida; order Pinales; family Pinaceae; genus Pinus; species Pinus albicaulis. The sequence continues at coordinate 755,663,997 of CM076584.1, read as the reverse complement.
GGAGGATACCTAGTACCTATAGGACTTTGGAAAAACCATATAGTAACTCAGAGCTGTTCTTACCTTCCAAAGTTTCGGACTATCCATGAATTGATGCTCATAATTGTAGTCAAATGTAAAAGACCGATACTTTAAAGTAATCTTTGTAGCCCATCTCTTGAGTATTTCTGGCACCTTGAAGATTTTGGCAGCAACTGAATGCATTATTGAAGGGTGTTTTTAAAATAACTAATCAAGAACTAGAGCTGTGAACGAGACCTCCTTGAGAAGTTATATAGGAGTCTTTGAAGAACCATTGAAGCCATCTCTTGGTTGAGAGCATTGTGTGAAATTTTGAAGTATTGTTTGGAGTTTATCCCTCAGACCTTTTTTGAAGAATCCTTGGAGTAGTTTGTAGAGAGATTTATTATTGAAGACACATCTTGGGAAAGCATTATTGAAGATATCTTTGAGCATTGTTGAAGACTCCCTTGGAGAGTTCTTGAAGAATCCTTTGAAGAGGCTTAGAGCAAGTGCAAAACTTGGGCTGTCTATTGAAGACACCTTGAAGGCCCTGGAGATATCATTGGAGACCATGATGCGTTGAAGAAATCATGAAGTGAATTTGGAGATCTTTGTTTGGGTAACATGAAGAGCTGTGGAGACACCTTCATGTGAAGACAAAGTTGTCATTGATGGGCTAAGCATATTGGAGATCAATTGAGGGCAGCATTGGTGACGATTTTTTCAGGGCTCATTGTAGATGATATTGGGAGCCGTGAAGAACTAGCAAACTTATCTTGTCGAATTGAAGCAGTGGGTTGGAGCACTAGAGGATATGAGTCCTCAAGGGCCCAAGAGGTTGGAGCCTCATGGAGACAAGGTCTGTGCTTTGGAAGATAGGGTTGGAGCCCTAGAGGATTGGAGTCCTCAAGAAACCAGGTCGGAGTCTGTACCAGAGATAGGGTTGGAGCCCTAGAGGTTGGTGCCTCAAATTGACAAGGTTGGAGCCTTGGAAAGACCAAGTCGGTGGTTAGCACAATACAGGTTGGAGCCTCGAAGATTGGAGTCTTCATCTAGGGTTGGAGCCCTATATTATTATTGTACTTTACTTATTGTAAAGAAGAAATTAATAAAAGTATCTATTCCATCATTGTTCATTTTGTGTTATACATATAAGTGATCTAAGTGGTAAAATTAGCAATTGAAAAGAAATACTGATTCACCCTCCTCTCAGTATTTCCAACAAAACAATATTCATAATTCCTTCTATGGCTGCTTTCCCCTTCCTTATATGCTTTGTGAGCCTCCTCTCCCTTGGCCCCACTCAATAGTGATGCTACTCTCATGGAGACTTCCTCCCATTATGACTGTGTTGTCCTCCACTATGTCCACTACCTCCATGAGTGCGCTGTTGATTTGGTCAACTTGACCTCATCCACATGCATTGACCCCCATTGACACCAAGGAGTGATGTATTCAACTAGATGCACTGATCCACATTCACATTAGAAGCGATTTTATTCTTACTAAAGAGATTTATGGGTCCCTCTACCCTCTTATTCATCTATCTTATTGACAAAAACAAAATTTAATATTCTAACTAACTAAAAGCTAATTAGGAATATTACATAAACATTAGATATCCAACAACTAAACTATGTTAGGGTTTCATTTTCCATGCCTTAGGATTTTTTATCAACTTCTACAAGGGTTTTGTCATAAACCCTATTATATACCATCACCAAGCTGTAAAAAGCTAGGGTTTTATCGTATGCCCTGGATATAATCAGCAAACCCTAAAAACAAAAAGGCCATGGTTTCACCAAATAACAAAATATAGTTAAATTACAAGGGTTGATTTAATCTAAACATCCCAACGAAAGAATATTTATGATTCTATAGACCCTAGCAATGATAGAGTTATTAATATAAAGCAAATTTTAAAGACACAATGGTTGTACCTTCTTATATGATTGAGATATGCTACACATTTTGTATCCTTATACATACCTTGAGTTGCTATTATTAAAAACCTTGTAGAGATTTCTTTTGAAGGGCTCCCTCTACAACAAGGTTTTTTATAAGTCTCCCTTTGAAGGCTCCCTCTGAATCTAGCCTCAATCCTTTCTATTACAATATACCTGCAAATATTTCTTCCAAGGAAAATACAAGAGAAAGGATTATAATCATGAAAAAATAATGCGAAATCAATAATGAAAATGAAATAAAGAATATGATACTTATCTTTTGTGAAAAGGTGGAAGCTCCCTCTTGATGTTGCATCAATCTAGTCTTTGTGAGGTATTTCTTCAACTTATCTCAACAAATCAAGAACTTTCTATCAAAGCATATTAAATCTATAAACCCTAAGAATCAAAATAAAGATTAATCCTAGAGTCAATTATAAGAGAAAATTACACAAGCCTAAAAACAATGACCTATCATTAGAGGAAATTTCATCCTAAAATTAGCCTCCTAAGGAAAAATATTAAAATAATAGGAAAATAGTAAAATAAGAGTTATGAATTTTGGAGGGAAAATAAGAAAACTATATATATATATATATATATATATATATATATATATATTTTGGCTTATCTCTTTACATGTTTACCCAAATTTGAAGTGTAGACACTTGTTGGATGTAGAATTAGATTCCACATCCAACGAGTACCCATTATGCATACTTCTGAGAAGACCCACATTCATAAATATTGCAGACACATTAAAAAACATGTTCACATAAAAAATGATAAAAATTCCAGATACATTAAAAAACATGTTCAACACACTTTTTAATATATCTGCAATTTTTATCAATGCGAGTCTTCTCAGAAGTATGCAAAATAGGTACTCGTTGGATGAAAAATTTAATTCCACATCCAAAGAGTGTCTACACTTGAAATTTGGGTAAACCTATAAGGAGATAAGCCAAAAATACAATTAAAAAAAGTAGTTTTTTTATTTTCCCTCCAAAATATTTACATGTACGTCTTTTTAAATTTAAAGGATTTTGTTTGGTTTACATATTATGTACGTGAAAATTTCATGGGCACTTTTAGGCCAAAATTTCCTCTAATGACTATAGATAAAGGATATACAAGGGAAACATTCGCAAAGACTTAATGAAATAAGTATTTGACTTCAATTTTTTTAGTTTTGATCTTCTTTGGTCAAGATTAATCAATGGGAATTGTAGCTTAATCTCTTTATCTCTTCTTGTTTTTAGTATTCTCAGGACATTGGTTCTTATAGTGTCCCATCTTGAGACAATGATAATATTCTATTTTAGAAAGGTCAATCTTTCCATGGTTTTTATTTGACCCTTAAAACTTCTTATTTCATCTTTTCTTCTTGAAATGGGTAGAATAGACATTTGAGGTATTTTCTTCATATACTTGTTTACCTCCTATCAAGGAAAGACAAGCTTCTTCTTGAGTACATGCATACCACATTTCTTCGAAGGAGGGAGATTTTTTTCAACTACTAATTCTAGTTGCAAAGACATTCCAAGTCTTTGGTAGTCCTAGAAGGGAAACAATCACAAGTTCGTTATCAGGGATTATTTCATCAACTGCTTGTAGTTCATCTCTTATACGGGGAATTCTTACAAATTAAGAGGACACTATGTCATCTTTGGTCATTTTGACAGTTCGAAGATCATTCTTTGGACTTGCCACTTGTCCAATATGATTGATTATAAATAACTTGGAGAGAGCATAATACATTTTCTTTGAAGTATCTAAGGTGGATATGTAGGGAATTAGGTTGTCTTTAACTCCATCCACAATTAGGCTCATGGCTATAATATCATTTTCCTTGTACTTCTCCTTTCCAACATTATCTGTAGGCTCTTTGAATTTTCATTGTATTAAGTTCAATGCTTTATTTTCTTTCAAGGATGAGGTCCATCCTTGTCTTCCATGCTTCTAAAGTTAGAAGCTCCCTGAAGCTTATTCTCAGATTTCATTGATGAGGCCATAGGTAAACTTGTTAATATCACACTTGTTAAAGTCTAGATATATTTGTAGCCTTCAATATGTTTTCTTCTTCAAACTAGCTTATAGGAAACCAAAACTTCTATATTACCTTTCAAGACTTCCTTCCTTCTTTCAACATATATTCACACTGCCCTTTTTCCTCTTCTACCTCACCTTAGCTCTTAAAATCAGAAGGGCATAAATATTTCTCATCTTGATAATTACATGTGATTTATTTGTAATCTTATTATCCTTTTTTGTGTCTTCTTTTGTCTTCTTATCATAAAAAACTATCAAAACATAAATGCATGAATATCAAAACAAGGACACAAGATGTAGGCGCTCAACTAGGGAAAAACCCTCTTGTAGGGGAAAAATTTAAAAAAATTATCCTCTTCTTTTAGAACCAAATAAAATGAGACAACCAAGACCCTTTGACCAACAATGAGACCTCTTCCAATCCACCAAGTTAGCCTCCCAAGACAGTCCTTCCAAGATGACAAAGATAAACTTCTAGTCAACAAGAGTCAACCTTCTTCAATATTGCATCAATCACATATTTTGGCCTCTTGCATCAAGATTTAGCCTCTACTACAGACCCACAATTTCAGCCCCTTCTTGGAAGCTAGAATCTCACACGTGTGAGCTAGAAACTAGATCAAATGAGCTCCTATCCTTCACTAGGGTTTCTCCTTCTTCAAGTATTTTTCACTCCTTTAGGCTTTCACACTTCCTTTTGATTGCAGATTGAACTTCTCTTGGATGGATGCCCCAATAGGTCCAATGCCCAACTTATTTATAGTCTCTTCAAGGTGGTCGATTCCCCTTAATGAGGCCAACTTGACTGCACTTGAGGCCGACTTGGTGGAGGCATCACAAAATACATTTTTGCCACAAAAATAAAATTCTTCTTTGATACAATAAGCCCAAGAAGGGTCTAATACAAGATGAAAAGGACTATGAATGATAACACAAACCCTAGAAGCACACAATGAGTGCTTAGACCTAGAAACACAATAAATTGAGCGTGAAACCCATGTTTATAAATTTTTTCTTTCGTAATAATTTTTCTTTTGAAAAATACATAAGAATTACAATCAATTATGAAGACCGATACTAGTTAAATTTCTCAACACTCGGCTTCGTTAGGGCTTCTAACCATCCCTTTTAGCCCTTCCTTTCTACTGCCAAAAACCCTCCTCAAGCTGTGATCCTCCTCTTCCCACAAGCTCCTCCCATACTCTGGCACTTAGGGCTAGTTCTAGCTCACAGTTAGACCTTTTGACCCTATTCTAATTGAAGTTACAAGGTTCGGTCCTCTTGCCCAAAAAACATAGACTTGCGACCTGATTTTAGAGGGATATACCACACAAAACTCACACCAGAATCTACCCATAACTTCCTTCTTGTCATGATCTACACTCATAATCAACTCGACTCTCTAGTTGTCTCAGAAATGACCCCAAGCATATGTCTTTTCTGCCTTCGCTAAACCCCTAGGTCTGTGTCCTATTTCAGAGATGTCTTCCTTATGTTTCGTTGCACTTGGATGGTGTGGAATGAGGTCTTACATGGCTCTTATATATATATGTTTCTTAGGATTTAACGTACAAACCTCCAAAGGGCACCTCCAATGTCTAGTCGACTTGATAATTTGGTTACAAGCCCACTAACATATATATAAAAATTCATATCTCTCATTCTACAAATCCTGTCTCAGTGTTCTTTGTGGCCCCTTGCTCCATTAAGGGTGTCCTACAATCTCCAAGTGTCAAGTCATCCAAACTCCTCATGGATTCACACCGATAACTTTGGGTGCAAAGGCCACAACTTGTGTACTCTTGCCCACAAAGCCGATGTGGGTCAAATTCCTCCACAACCCTGGACACTAGGGTTTGGAGTACCTACCAGGCTACAAATGTCAACATATGGAATTAGTCAGTTGGGTACTGAACCAACATAAAATAGGCCCAAATCACTTGATTGAATCAATTTTCCCTCCAAACCGATCAAACTGTCTCGTATTATCGGTTTTGTTTCAATTTTGATGACATCGATTTATCTCTTATTCCCTTTTCCATCAATATTTTAAACTAACTTTAAATTTTCATTTTCTTGTTCTGATTTCTATACGCTACCATTCTTTGTGCAACGAGTGTATGTACATGACTTTAGTGAAATCAAACCACGTATATCCAATTAACTAAATTTTCATATATGTCATCAACTGTTCGTCTTTAACCAATGCATAAATACTTATTATTCATTCATTAAGCATAAACCATGAGTAGTAAGAAAAAAATAGATCATCAACACACATGAACACTAGCATTTTAGGTGGAAACCCAATGTGGGAGAAAACCATCCCTGTTTCTGTCTCTTTCTTCTTTCTTATTATATAAATAAAATATTCTTACAATCTTGTACTGGCGCACAGTCTTACCAAAACGCATGCACCCACTGCTGAGAATTTGGAGGGCTAGTGATTAATTCAAAATTCTCTTCTTGATAATTACTTTTGAGGTTACTTGAGTTACTTAGGTCTTCCCTTTGTTAGCTTATTAAATATTTCATCAATTCAATTATCAAAAGACACAAGACACAAGAATTAAGTTCCCAGAGCTAGGGCAAAACCTCTCCCTCTTGGAGAGGAAAACCCACGAGAAATTCTTCTTATAGATATTCAAGTGACAAGTACCATGACCAAGAATTGGACCCTTGACCTATATATGCATCCAAGACCTTATCCTTACTTCTTTGATGTCCTTCAATGCTAATCCTTCTTCTATTCACCAAGTTTCATTGTTCTGAACCAATACTTCCTTTGCAACTTCAGGTACTTGAGATGTACATAAGTTGTAGTTAGGAAAGTAAATCACAGATTTAATTTCCTACTTTCTGTCACTTTCTCACTGCTCCTTCTCTTTAGTATATCTACAAGATTTTTCTCGATCACTGTTCCAACTTTTCATTAACTGGAAATGAATACCAATGTTACCTTTGATCAACTCTTTCACTTCTGGACAGTTCACAAACCCTTCTTAGTTTGATCTAAACTTTAACATAGGAACGTTGCCCCTTGAATGATGCATGTATCCAGACCCTATATGTTGTAACCACTTCAGGATTATATGCACAACCTTTGATGAACATCTAGAGACAGTTCACACTTCTCTTCTGGAAGACCGCAGCAATTTATTACACTAAGATACCACGAGGATGTATCTTAAATAGTCATGAAGCTTGTCAACAATTCGCATAGAAACTTCGACCAAAATTCCGCACTTCAGTTTCAGGAATGATCGAGAATCTTGTCCTCAAATCACCGCAGAACATGTGTATATATAGACCATCTGTTCCTCCTTTTAGGCCGACCACACAGTAAAAATTTAGGGGGACTTATCCAGCTGATTGAAGGTTGATTTTAATACATCATAATAGCTTATCTTTCAGTGTTTGAGTGAGGGCTGATTAGAGCCATTCTTCCACGGTTTCTTAGACAAGGTCTTGGAGCATTTCTTTAGACTAGATCCTTCATATATATATGACACTTAATTACATTTATCCCTGGAAGACAAAACCCTAGATAGATGTCAAGAAGAAGTCTATTAACCTATAATAAAAGCTTGCTCATGAAACCCATGAAGTAAGTACAAAATACATTTTATTATCTTTGTATTCTTCTTTACATAAATCCATAATTACATAGTCAATATGAAGACCGATCCTAGTTACACTTTTCAACACTCCCTCTTAAATAGGGAGGTATTCACACATGTACATAGTCACTTTCAAACTGAAGAATCTCATAAGAAGAATCAGATTGGTAATCACATCTGTATAACATCATATCAACCATCATTGTCCTAGTGGAAGGCCTTGGCTAACAACCCCATCTCTCAACGAGACAATGGGCTATAATTCTGGCGAGACACATGACTTATAGACACCATAGTAATTTTCTCTCCAAGGTACATACTCCACCTAGGTGTTCCCAGAGTATAACCTTATTGGACTATTCTTCTCTCGGGTAGCCAACCCTAAAATAATATCGATCCTCAACTACTCTTATCTTGAATGCCCTATCTCATTCTCAATGAGTATCGAATGCCAGATGATTACCCAATCCTCCATTCTCTCTTCTAGGTGAAGACCAGAATGATGTGTCTATCCATTCTCTCCACATGGCCTTCACTAAGACTTACGAATGTTAGTCCTTGTCTAGTGCATGACACATGTATTAGAGAATCACATACGTCACTCCCTATTAACTTAGGAAGGACATACTTCAAGTTTATTCCAAGTAAGAAACTTACCACCAGGCTCCCTCTCAACCAGGGTCCTGCAGCAGCAATGGTGAGACACCCAACTGCTCATGAAGAATTCCTCCCCTCGATGTTATGGATTTTGATATTGAGGAATCTTCAACCTTTGGCTTCATAAGGCACAAATCATCCATCACTTTCAGTCACGAGTCATGTGAACCTTCATAAAGTGATTCATCAGTATTTCTCATCTTGTCCACCATTGTGCCATGCTGCTTTCCTTCGAATCATCTCAAAGGATCATTCATCCTTTCTCATGATTAGCAGCCCTGCACAAATTTATCTAGATAAACACATACATATGAACTTTTTAAAACAAAAGTTACCTCAACGATGATCTTTCTCCATGAAATCTTCCTATAGGCATCAACATCCTTTATTCATATTGACACATCTCCTAATGATATGTTTTGTCAAGGGTCTTCTTCTTTACCAGACTTCTGTCAGAGTCTACATATCCTCCCAGGAGATCTGCTAGTCACATCTTCTTGGCTTCCGGATGATAACTGCCTCTTAACATGGTTGCATTTCATGATCTCTTCCTTTCTACACATTCTTCATTCCCAGGAACTTACAAATTTTCCAGTTCCTCGTTTATATACAACCACCTCATATTCCATGAGGATATATTATGTTGATTTCATCAGTTAGTGCACTGAGAAATCCTTCTTCATAGATCATACTTCTAAATATGGAAGTATATTACCTGCAACCATATGTCATGACTTCACAACATCCAGTGTCAAATATATACGTACTCATACCTTTTTCATTTAAGTCATCCTGTAGTAGTTTTACTAGAATGAAGAGCTTCATTCCCTTGGTCTACTCCATCAATATGTCATCACATCCTAGAATTTTGTAGCATGGAATTCTTGATGAAACCATTCCTCTTTATTTCTAATCAATGAATTCATATAGAGATTGATTAGAAAATGTTAGCGCTAGTTTTCATGATGACCCTTGATCTTGATGACTCCCTTCCATACAGTATTGTTATCAAAGAGGTTTTCGAGGAGCTATTTTACCAAGAGATCCCTCGCTTCTTCTTTCTTAGATTTCTTTGCATCAGGTTCTTCCCTCACATCTGAGATATGGGATTCTTCCCTTTTCCTCTTGTACTTGTCAGATTTAGGACAATCTCTTTTATAATGCCCAATTTCATTACATCCAAAGCATCGTATTTTTTCCATATTCCTTCTTTTATTCTGAGGACCAAATTTTCTGAATCTTCCTTTCTTCCTGTATGTGGCTGCAAAGGCTTGATTCTCTTCACTTGGTCCTATATCAGCGTTGGCTTTTAGTCTTGTTTCCTCTATTTTACATAGAGACCATAAATCATGGAATGGTGTGGCTTCTTTCTTCTCGTATAAACTTGAAGTGAAGTTTCCCCATTCCTTTGGCAGAGCATTCAACACCACTGTAGTCATCTCAGTGTATGACATTACTTCTCCCAATTCCTGCAATTGATCTCTTATTTGAGAAATCCTCGTAAATTATGGAGTGATTCTTTCTTCCCTTGACAATTTCATTTTATATAGTTCTTGTCTCAGAGAGATTGCTTCTCCTGCAGTTCTCACATAGAATAGCTCCACATGTTTCTCATATATTTCGTTAATAGACTTTAGTCTTGAAACATAGGGAATGACTGAGTCCTCAATGGATTCTAAGAGAATCCTCAGGGCTCTGATTTCTCCGGTCATGTACTTGGCATGAGCTGATCATCTTGTTTTGTTGGTTGAATTGTTGATCCTTCTATGTAGTCCATAACTTCGTCATCAATTAAATTCAAATCTGTCCTTTTCTTTCATGCACTAAAGTTTGATGACCCAACTAGCTTGTTGCTCTCTTTACAATTAGTCATGTTGACAGATTTAAGTAAGGTCATAGATACTTACTTGAGTAGAGTGACTTGCAGCTTCCTTGATGATGACGAAGGAGTTAGGAGCTTCTTCTAAGATAGAAATATTCAATCTAGGTGTTCTTGAATCCTTGATGGCAAATGATATCTTCAAAAGATGATGTTCCTCTTCTAAAGATGTCTTGAATGTAAATCTTTGATGTCAAAGATTATTTTCTTGAAAAGTTGATCCTTTGAATGAGATGAAGATATTTCTTGAAAATAGCTTGAGATTCTTCCTTGCAAACTGATTTGACTTTTCACCCAAACTTTGATTTTTGCTTCATGGAGTGTCTCTTTGTCAAGCAACCCTTGAGTTCAACACCTTAGTTCTGATTCCATGTTGAGAATTTGGAGGGCTAGTGATTAATTCAAAATTCTCTTCTTGATAATTACTTGTGCGGTTACCTAAGTTACTTAGGTCTTCTCTTCGTTAGCTTATTAAATATTTCATCAAATCAATTATCAAAAGACACAAGACACAAGAATTAGGCTCCTAGAGCCAGAGAAAAACCTCTCCCTCTTGGAGAGGAAAATCCACGAGAAATTCTTCGTATAGATCTTCAAATGACAAGTACCATGACCAAGAATTAGACCCTTGACCTATATATGCATCCAAGACCTTGTCCTTACTTCTTTGATTTTCTTCAATGCCGATCCTTATTCTATTCACTAAGTTGCACTGTTTTGCACCAATACTTTGAAACTTCAGGTACTTGATATGTAGATAAGTTGTAGTTAGGAAAATAAATCACATACATTAGGGGGGTTTTGAGGTCTAAAATAGGTTTGCTAAGGAAACAATAAAATAATTGCTAAACCAATAAAATAATATTTATGAATTTTCAATTCACTTTTTGCACCACAATCCATGTAACCATACATTAGGGGAAATTTGAGGTCTAAAATGGGCCTCCTAAGGAAAATGTACAATCAAAATTCATTTTATGAAAACCAATCACATTTTAGGGGATGACACCATCCCTAATGGTTGAGGTGGCATTGTTTGAGTTAAAGGTACTTGTCACCTTCTCAATGGTGGATAAAAACTCATGGTTAACCATGGTAGTACTCTAAGTACTTTTAAAGTCAAGAAGTAAAGTACTCGTAATAAATGTCATTTCACACTTTTTGAATAAAATATTATTATTGTCATTTAATATTTTTTGAAAAAAAAAATGCATATCCCTACACAATCTTCATGTATTTACACACTTTTCAATAAATACTATATTTGTATATTTTCAAATCAAATCAATTCAATATGTAATATTAAATTCATACATAAAACAATATATTATATTATATTATATTATTTTTATATAGTATATGAATTACTTGTTATTATATAATTTAAATAATATAAATTTTAATTAATAGTATATTCTATAATTAAGAATTTATGAATTTATATTTATATTTTATTTTAAGTTAGTTAAGTACAAAGGACAAATGCATTAGTTGTGCAATGATAATGACTTTTTCTTGAAAATATCATTCTTATTTATAGTCACATCAATACAATTTTTTATTTATTTTATTTTATTTTGGTACAACTTTTGAATTGAATTTAACCATGGTTACATTGATTTTAGTGAAAAATTGAATTGCAAATTCATAAATATTATTTTATTGATTTAACTATTATTTTATTATTTCCTTAGGAGGCCCATTTTGGACCTCAAAATTCCCCTAATGGTTAAATTCAATTCAAAAGTTGTACCAAAATAAAATTAATAAAAAAATTGTATTGATGTGACTATAAATAAGAATGAGTTTTTCAAGAAAAAGTCATTATCATTGAACAATTAATGCATTTGTTCTTTGTACTTAAATAACTTAAAATAAAATGTAAATATAAATTTATAAATTCTTAATTATATTATATGCTATTAATTAAAATTTATATTATTTAAATTGTATAAGAACATGTAATTAATATACTTTATAAAAATAATATAATGTAATATAATAAATGTATAGAGATATGCTTTGTTTCTTTCAAAAAATATGAAATGAAAATAATATTATTTTATTCAAAAAGTTTGAAATGACATTTATTATTAGTACCTTACTTTATGACTTTAAAAGTACTTAGAGCACTACGATGGTTAACCATGAGTTTTTATCCACCATTGAGAATGTGACAAGTAAGTACCTTTAACTCAAACAATGCCACCTCAACCATTAGAGATGATTTCATCCCCTAAAATGTTATTGGTTCTCATAAAGTGAATTTTGATTGTACATTTTCCTTAGGAGGCCCATTTTAGACCTCAAAGTTCCCCTAATGTTTACTTTCCTACTTTCTGTCACTTTCTCACTACTCCTGTTTTTTAGTATATCTACAAGATTTTGCCCAGACCACTGTTCCAACTTTTCATTAAATGGAAATGAATACCAATGTTACCTTTGATCAACTCTTTCACTTTTGGACAGTTCGAAAACCCTTCTCAGTTTGATCCGCACTTTAACATAGGAACGTTGCCCCTTGAATGCTGCATGTATCCAGACCCTAGACGTTGTAACCACTTCAGGATTATATGCACAATCTTTGATGAACAACCAAAGATAGTCCACACTTCTGTTTTGGAAGACCGCAACAATTTATTTCACTAAGATACCACGAGGATGTATCTTAAACAGTCTTGAAGCTTGTCAACAATCTGTGCTGAAACTTAAACCAAAATTCCGCACTTCAGTTTCAGGAATGACTGAGAATCTTGTCCTCAAACCACTGCAAAACAGGTGTATATATAGACCATCTGTTCCTCCTTTTAGGCCAACCACACAATAAACATTTAGGCCCACTTATCTAGATGATTGAAGGCTGAATTTAATACGTCATAATAGCTTATCTTCCTGCATTTTAGTGAGGGCTGATTAGAGCCATTCTTCCACAGTTTCTTGGACAAGGTCTTGGAGAATTTCTTTAGACTAGATACTTCATATATATATATGACACTTAATTACATTTATCCCTAGAAGAAAAAACCCTATATAGGCATCAAGAAAAAGTCTATTAACCTATAATAAAATCTTGCTCATGAAACCCATGAAGCAAGTACAAAATACATTTTATTATCTTTGTCTTCCTCTTTACATAAATCCATAATTACATAGTCAATATGAAGACCGATCCTAGTTACACTTTTCAACACCCAGCTACAGAAGGATACAACATTCTCTCGTTCTCCAACACCTATTGGAAGGGAGCTACATTCCCCTGATCTCGTTTATCGACTTCTACGAGAAGGGAACTCCTACCCCCTAAACAAATTTACCGACTACTACTGGAAGGAAGCTTCAACTCCCTCATTGAAGGACTCTGTGGACCACGTTTCATAATATTTCATACTGGATCCACTTGAATCAAAACACCAAAACCTGTAGGCCACATTCCACCATATTTTTAGACTTGATCCACACCCATCATTAAGCACAATACCAACTGAATACCGAATCTTAAAGACCATCACTTGAACCAACTAAATCATTGTAACATCAACCAACCAATCATTGAAACTCAATCAACAATTTTAACAATATCAAACCAATCCATAATAGATATAAACCATCATATCATACCATTGCACAACCATTCATTAATATACCAAACCATACATTGTTCATCATCACAAAACAAAGTGTTTTTCTTGCACACCTAGGTGTACCATACATAAGAATGTATATACTACTGCTTTGAAGCACACCTGTGTATGTACGCGCTTCCTCTGTATCATACCTGCGTACAAATATCAAAATACTGAACACTGAATCATCAATCACAAAACCATTGTATCAATTACAGATCACTGAACCAATCACAGATTTCTGAACCAGTCACAGACCATAGATCTTTGAATCACACCCCATCCTACTTCTGTACTATTAAAAATTGATCAATACAACCAAATCATCTCAATCCACACTATCAGACACAGATCATCATAATAGAGACATCATCGATATGCAACAACAATAATAATATAATTGATGAAATGTCATCATTCAATATTACTGCAAACCCCAACACATATATGCGACCATCAAAAGATATATTAGTGTATGTACACGCTTAACATGCACAACACCCGCGTACATATCTGAAAACTTTATCTATGAATATATACGTGACCCTATAGATATGGATCTGCGTATGTATGTGACTATTCCTAAATACACCTATGTACACATCTGAAATTTTTTGCCGCAAACACAATTTCACTCTTTGCAACCTTTACTTCCAATACTACAAACTTCTGAACAATTCATTTAGATCACAACATCATTATTATTAGAGATTCATCATTAATAACTAATTTGACATTTGGAACAAGTAAATCAATCAAGCATATATGTCAACATGCTTCAGGTCATTCAGATCTGAGTCTTCTCCTTTCTCCCTGGGGCATACATGTTCCAAATCAGATCACACATGTATAACCCATTACTTTTGCACTAAACACCTTGATCTTCATCTCCTTATATAGTTTTAGCCTTAGCCAATACCTTAGGTAAATCCATTGGTAATTTTTTTAGTATTCTTTGATGGGATAAAACAACCGTTGTCGCACCAATACTATGGGCCAATACCATGGTAAAGACCCCTAGTACTCAAATTACTATATGTGACTTTCCCTTATAGGACTCACGTATGTACATAACCCTTCCTCATAGGATTTGCATATACTTTTTCAAATTTTATCTTTAACATCCATTTGTATCTGAAATGTCATTTCTTTGTCCATACCGTTTGTAGCATCTGTATCAATATGCATAACCATTATGTTATCACAATGTTGACAACTTTTGTCGAGTAGGTTTCCATCAAGGAAAACACATTAGTCATAATTCCAACAATCTCTCCCTTTGGACTTGATGACAACCACTTTGGTGTTTGGTCAACACTTGCAAATACACTTGCAAATAAATTTGTAAATACCAACACATCAAGCTTCTTTCCAAGCATTCTTCTCTGAACACCAAGCTCCTCTCCCCCTTTGACATCAAGGGGAAAGGGCTGAACAATGCTGAATGAAGGCTTCTATCCCCCTTTGTAGAGAGGATCATTGTAGGTCTGATCTGCTAAATATGAAGTTGCATACTCACCATGCTCCCCCTGAACATATGATGAACCTTATGAAGATATTCAATAACGTACAAGACTCTATGACTCAACCAAATGTAGCCTTTCCTATGACCAATGACTCTATGCCCCCATGATTACTTCAATTCTATGGGGTTTTACAACATTGGACTAATTTTTTTACATCAATGTCCCCTTCAAATGAGTTTACATACATTGCATGACATGATCCCAATAGCCCATATATGACTGAATTTTACAATGATTTACAACATAGGTCTTTTCATGACCTTTACATCAAGAGACAAATATGTCATTTATAACCAAAACAGGACCTCAACAATAAGGTAGCAAGATCATGATAGTCATAAAAAACCATCATACACCATATACGAACCTGAAACATGAACATATGATCGCAACAACATAGAAGCAACATGAAAATAGTCATCATCAAGAAGCTATGTAAGATAAGGTAATGTAACATCAATCTTACCAACATCATCAACACGCTACCAAATGTGAAATGCTTCAAAGCATCACCAAGAAATTGTAGTAGAAAAAAAATATAGTGCAATAAGGTCCTGCAATCAATTCATCCCCTTGAACTTATGTCATCAAGGCCAACATGCTCTCTCCTCATATAGGAAGAGTTATAGTCAATGAATAGAAAAGGCATAACATTATCTTGCATTATATACATATTCTTTCCATGCATCAATAACATATGTGAAAAATGAATAGTACCTCCTGCATTACAAGACATAGAGCTGATCAACAACATCATACCTTCAATTTTTAACAACTTTACCAAACTTAAGCAATATATAGGCATCGTCCATACCTTCACCATATGTAGTATGCATTAATGATGATATAAGGACAATAACATATCAATGTCAACAAACAATGAGTAAATCATATACTCATCAACACCAACCAATGCCAACAACGATCATAACATACACATCCTCTTCATCAAGTGCAACTCAAGTAACATATAAACATCAACCATGAGTTTTAACATATGAAACATATATCCTCTCATCAATGCCAAAAAAGAAGTCTGTAAACCAATAATTCATCATAAACACCATTATTTAGCCAACAATGCTCAAGAAACCATAATGCCAACAATGTAATATTAGAAGCTTAGAATATGCTCCCCCTGAACCTATCCTGACTATTCACCATCAAGTCTGATCATATCTAACTCATCAATCAACAAGTGCATCAAAGAACCATTTCATTAGCAACAATAACATGACTTGCAACAACTCATAACCTCATCATTCCTAAGAATCATATAAGCATTGCCAATAGTCTGCAACAAGCTAATGTAAGAACCAAAAAGGCAATAACCAATTGATAAAAACATATGAGAGACTCCCCCTAAATATGTGCCACTGTTTATCCATCACTGAGAAATATATGTGAATTTATAGATAAAAACTCATGTATATACACGACTATCCTTCATGAGATCCACATACAAAAAGTACATTGTTGATTCTTTATAGTCACAACCCCCCCTGATCCTGTATGTTAAGAAATCTAGGGAAACTACATTAGGTGATTTGTCTTACTTTGATAATTGCTTGTGATGTATTTTTACTTTACTTGATTAACTTCTTCTTTCCTTTATTATCATTAGTGTTTTCTTTCACCAAACAACTACCAAATCCTAAAGAACAACGAAACAATAGGACACAAGATGTAGTCCATAAGCCAGGGCCAAAACCTCCCCAAATGAGAGGAAAACCCATCAGAATTCTTCTCTTCTTATAGAACTTCAATTGACGAATTTCAAGACATATGACACTTGAATAAGACCCTCCAAGACCAAGTCAACCTTTTCCTTCTTGAATGGCTTCCAGGGACAAACCTTGACCTTTCAACAACTTTTGCAACAAATTCAATCCAAGTTACAATTTCTGTAACTTCAACCTTGATGCAACTTCAACAACTTCGACCTGGAAGTTGCACAAATTCGACTTAGAAGCGGCTTTACAACTTTGACCTAGAAGCAACTTCACATCTTCTACCTTGCAACTTCACAATTTCAACCTTGCAACTCCACAACATTGATGCAACTTCTCAACTTCGATGTGGCTTCACAACTTCGACCTTGCAACTTCACAACTTTGATGCAACTTCACAGCTTTGATGAAACTTCAAAATTTCATCTCGCCCAGTAACTGTAGAAACCCTAACAAGAGAGAGAGAGAGAGGGAGGCCAAAAACTCCGAACTTGTTCTTCTTCTCCTTCTTCGTCCTTTTCCGGCTTCTATCTTAAGGAGATCGAACTTGGTTGAGTGGGTGTATAAATGAGGTCAAATTCCTTCTTATTTCTAGGCTCATGAGGGATACAAATTGCTATCTTGAGGCCATATTTTCCCTTCATGTAGGTCGACTTTATCTTTGTGCCATGACGAGGTCGTATAGGGTCTTTTGAGTCTATTTTGACTCATTAATTTTTTCTTTACAATATGTAACATGCCCAAATGGGTCTTCAATAGATGGCAATGACTCAATTAAATTTATGAAAAAACTAGAAGCACTTAATGGGTGCTTGACCTAAAAATAAATTTCCCTTGAGCATGAAACCCATGCCTCAAGATCAATAAATTCATAAAATCACGATTACATATGCCATTATGAAGACCGAACCTAGTTACATATTTCGACACTCCATCTTAACTAGGGAGATATTCATAATCCAAACAAGGTACTTATAAGAATTCAATATGAAGAATTCTTATAAGAAGAGTCAGATTGGGAACCCATATGGATAAGATCATATCATCCAGCATTATCACATAGAAAGGCCTTGACTAACAACTCTATCTCTCCACAAGATCAAAGCACAATGATGGCAAGACCAATGATTTTTAGACACCATCATCATTTTATTTCTCGGAACATAACCCATCTGGGTTCTCTCATAGTGTGTTCCATTTGTGAAAATTCCAAGATCTAGTTTTGGAATCCCTACTGCAACAAACTGAACTACTTCTCCTACTTGCAAATTAGATTTAAAAATATTTTTGCAGATTACTTCTGAAAATATCAAAGCAGTTACTGAAGCAACCTTCACTCAATTAAATTACATGTGAAAATAGGAAACTGAGCAAAAAAAATAACACACACACAAGATACCGTTATTTTTGGACAAATGTCCCCAGAAAAACCCAATGTGGGGAAACCGATGCAACGGATCTAAGGATTTTATTATTAAGCAACAATTATTCTGGATAAAATTTTGAATGTCTCTCTGGACGATTCAGTAGAGATAAATATTGACAAAGAAAAATATAGTGAGTATGCCTCACTCTGCAAGTCTTGGTTGATTCCGTAGCTGAATTGACGAAACCCCAGCGCCCTCCGTGCTCCCTATGCGCAATAGCTGCATAGGCCTACGTGGGGTTAGATATGGAATTGCGTCACCCCTTCTGCGTGATCTCTCAGCCCTTCCGAAAAATTGATCAGCCCTCCTAGCTCAGATCTAGATTTTCGCAGCTTAAACTGAGACTTTCCGTTGAGAAGCTGCGCTACCTCTGCGTGGGGCTTGTGTGGCCCTGCGTCATCCCTTCTAGGTGCTGCGTCACTCACTTTGGGCTCTGCGCAACCTCCTCTTTGTCTTTCTCTGCCTATCTTCTGATGATCCTTGGCCTTAGAGAAGATCCTCCTGCCAAAACTGTCTCTGCCCCTCAAATGCACTGAAGAATCACTTAGATCTGATTTTCGTCTTGAGCACTGATCACTTCAGAAAATTCGATCACTTGATCCTTTTGGTGTATCTTATAGATGATCCTCAAGCCTTCCTTTATAGTCTTCTATTTGAGACTTCAATGACCGAGATTAGATCTCCAATCAATGGCTAAGATTATATTATGCTTGATCTGTTTTTAAGGCTTGATCAATACTCATTAATTATTTTAATTTCCTAAGTTAGACTTAGGTCCTTATTAAAAATAATTAATTTTTCTTATAAAAATGTTTCTGGGTGGAATTTTCCAAAACAATTTATGGGTTATTTGTAATGCATGTGTGTAAGCCTCTCCAAAAAGTTTGAGACTTAGAACACACCTGATGCTACCACAAAGCAACACTCCCTCTTAGCGAGGAATGTGCTCTAACAAATATGCCTTGTTGCACACTGCTCTGACTCTGAAGCATCTCCCTCTGCGTTGATGATGTCTGACATGCTGCCCATCAATCACTACGATGCGATTGCACTGTATCGCTGCTGACCCTGCCACAATCAACATTGTATCTCTACTGCTCACCCCTCTCAAATGTTGCATTTGCTGCTAGCATTGCCACTTCTAACTCTGCACTGCAACTCAACTGCTGAGAGAAGCAACTAAAAAAAATCCATGAATATGAACAAGTGTTCATGATGCATATGGATGTTGAAACACTAACTGCTGCTAGTCCCACGCTGTCCCTCTAAAGCACTGCGTATGCACTGCGTCCCTCTACGCTGCTGCAACCCTACTCTATTCTGTTCAGATGTTAGCATTGCTAACTACTTCATATGTCGTTTTTTCACTCCTCTGCACCAACTGAAAACTCCTCCAAACTGCTACCGTTGATCTTGGGAAGCCGTAGCAAGATATGATATGAGAGGTGGACTCCTCAAGTATCTTGCCCAAGTGTAGTTCTTGCGAACTTACATCTCAATGTCGCCCCATCTCCCACCTCGAGATGTGTGGGAAGTCATGGCGTACTCATCGTCATCGATCTTCACGGTTGTAACCTTCGAATTGTGCTTCTCATCCTTGTCCTTTTGCTTCAAAGGACACTGGGAAGCGTAGTGACCAAGTTCACCACACTTGAAACACTTGATCTTCGAGACGTATTTCTTACATCTCCGCTGCTCTTGCTGCCCTTTCGATGCAAGGGCTACATTTCTTCCTCCTCCTGCTTCACCTTCGATCCACTGCCACTGCTACCATCAAGTTTTCACTTGACCATGCCTCTCCTTAGCTCTTCTTTCTGAAGAGCAACCCACATCTCTTCCTAGCATGGTAAGGTTGCTCTGCCCAGGGTACTCTGGACAAATACTTGCCAATCCTCAGTGACTGCGTTAAGAGCCAGTCTCACCATCCCTGTAGGAGAAGGGGTAGACCCCACGACTGCAACTTGGTCATGGATTTCTTGAAGCCTAGTCAAGAATGAAACAATGCACTCCCCTTTCTGCATATGCGCTATCCTCAGTCGCTGTTATGAGTACATCTTTCGCTGCTCGAAATATCCTTCATAATGCGTGGCCAAGGCTTCCCACATCTTCCTGGCAGTGTCTTTGCCGGCTGTATGGGACATTATGTGATCTTTGACTCCATCAAGGTGTAGCCTTTTTTCCATCGCCATATCATCCCTGTACTGCTTCAGCAGATCTAGATCTGCAGGGACAACTACCGTGTTCATCACGAAGATCTTGAGATCATATTCATCTAAAAGACAAGTGATTCTTGCCTTCTAGATCACGTATTTGGAGGCTCCCTCCAACTGGTCCTGATATTTAAGCCCGTGAGTTTCCATGGCCGTCTAAAATGTCGAATGTGCTTGTCTTATTCCCCCTTTGCGCAACACTAGACATGATTATGCATTCCTTGTGGAGCTCGTAGATCTGCGGCTCATACGTTGGAAAAAATGAAATTCCCTAGCTAGGAACTTCTTGAGGAAGAAAATTCCCTCACTGTGCTGCTTCTTCCTCTTATGACACTTTCTGCCCGGAAAAATCTGTAGTATTCCCAAATGGGAAAATCACCAATATAGGCACCAAAAATGCATTTTTCAGAAAATTATGCTATAATAGTTAAATTCAGCCCATGGATCCATTAGATTAGGCATTATAACAACCAAATCTACAAGGAGATCAGAAACAAATCAATATTGCTTAGTTAAACATGCCTCCAAAGCCCAAAACAACCCAAAAACACTGCAACCTCATGACTACTACAACACAAAAATACTGAAGCAAGTGACAACACAGTTTACTTAGGGTTTATACTGAAAAATAGAGAGAAAAAAATATATCTGCTGATATATTAATCAATGGAGCTTAAGAGCTAAGATCTAGTCTCTTTTACACAAATCCAAGATGACCCGGCAAGGGTTTCTTGATAGACATGAGTTACAAGAAGTATATGCTGCAGATCTATGGTTAAATCAAGCAGTATGGATAAAGAACTACATAAATCTGGCTGACAATACAAAGAAATGGATGTAGCTGCTCCTACGAGCTTTCCGGGACAAAGGCTGATCCTCCTCCTAGGAAACTAGCTCATAAAACAGGGGTTTTAACCCTCCCACTTCAACACCATGAAAATTAACGCAGTTTCTCCAAGGGATTGCGCTGTGGTTGTAGGTGACTGCTTGGCCCAATGCCAGACAGTGGAAATGATGCCCAAAATTCTCCTCTCAGATTTCTTCAACAAGTCCTCCAAGGAAGAGTGGGGAATTCCCGCATGAGAAAACCCTTGTACTAAAAAATACAACAAACTTAGCCAAATAGCTGAAGCATGCAATAAGTCTAAACAAACTGAATCATAAAATCATATTCTCCATCATACCCCATATGGCTGCCATTCCATCCATTATATACTTGATGAGCTTCCTCACCATGGGTCCTACCCATTTATGAGGTTACTTCCATGCAAGGGCTTCTCCTCCAAAATTACGCTGTATCCACTAGTTCCACTCTTTTATTTACAGCGTTGTTTGATTTAGTCAGCCTTGATTTAGTCTTCATGCATTGTCTCCTTTCACACCCAAGGTGTCTTTATTCTAACTACCTAACTGATCCATATTCATGTTAGGCTATCTTTATTGATGATTCATTCCCTCCATACAAGTGTTGTTGACTTGGTCAAACTTGACCTTGTCCACATGCATTAGCCCCTGTTCACACATGAGGTTGTTTTATCTAGCTATGAAGATGATCCCTTTTCACATTAGGAGGGATTTTATTCCTACAAAAAGGGATTTATGGGTCTCCCTACCCATTTATTCATCTAACTAAATGACAAGTGCAAAATTAATATTCCAATTAGCTGCATCCTAATTTAGGAATATTACAATCCTCCCCTCCCAAATGTTGCTTGTCCTCAAGCAACTGCAAGGATAGAACTGAAGAGCCTCCTCTCCTCTTCCTGTAGCATCCTCATATGTTAAGCTCCTCCAAAAAAACAAGATGTTGTCTCATCAATAAATCTCCAAGTTGCTCCTCCCAAGTATGCAAGTTAGCTATTGGTGACAATCCCAAATAACTATCATCATGAAAAAGTAAAATACTCATGGAGGCAACAATGTGTTGTCTAGAGGTCTTCTTGAGGCATGGAATATGAAATATGTTGGCAATAATTATTCCCATGTGAATCTCCCATCCCTAAGCTATCATCCATACAAAATGAGCCACCTTCCAAAATGGTAACTCATGAAAATTCTCCTCCACCTTTGGCTTTTGCAGTGTAGGTGGGTTGCATAACTCATGCTGTCTCTCTCTCCATTTATGATAGATATAGAAATGTTGATCTTGGGTTGCAATGATATGGTCATTAAGGAGCCAAAATGCACTTGGACTCTCATGATCCCATTCCTTAGTTCCAAGAATCACTCTTGCCCAATCCATCCTACATATAGTGAATAGAGTATCTTCACCATATGGGACCAACAATAAGAATGGACTATGGGTCATGTAGCATGTTGGATGGTGATAATAGTCCTTAAAGTGGAACCATCATTGTTCTTCTTTTTTCTGTTTCAAAACATGATGTGATAAGTGGCCATCCAACCACTTACTTGCTGCCATAAGCTTCTCAAAAGCGTGAAAATAGTAGAGGATATTAGGTGTTGGCTGAATATGAACTAAGCAAAACATGTCTTGCCTAACATCCTCCATAAAGTGGTCATCCCCATCACTGAAAGTAGTCCCAAAAGGACCATGAAATCCACAAAGTGGTTTGCTCTCTTGTGGAGAAATGTGTTGCAAATGAATGGTAAAGGAGTGCACAAATATTGTTAGTTGATAAATAAACATCAAAACACAATCTTTACCATATGTTGTAGCCATGTTGGTGAAGAGGTCCATAGATAAGCCTTCCAATCTCTCCATAAAAAGGGGAGGTGATTGAAACAACCTTGCAAGGTGGTTGATCTCCTCCTCATACATCAAACAAGCTACATATCTTATGATATGTTGGTGCACATCTCCTTTGAGATCCTCCCAATAGAATTGTTTCATGATGGTGTGATAAGATTCAATGGAATCTACATGTCCTGAAAAAAGTGTCTCATAAGCTACATGTAGAATATTCTTCTTGAGCTTGGAGTATTTAGTTAAGTAGATCTGATCATGGAATTAGATGACTCCATCAATTAATTTATACCTCCCATCTATCACTTGCCCATCAAGAACCTTACATGTGAAGAGGTTCTTGGAATATTCCACCAATAGTTGGGACTCCCAATATGGGTCTAGGCTTCCCAACAATGACAATGCTGTAGAAATCTGAAATGAAGTAGCTGTCATATCATAACTCTCCTCTTTGACATGATTAATGCCAAAGCCAAATGTTGGAGTAATGTCACTCCACCTTTGCTGCCTCTCTTGCAGCCGATCTTGTCCAAGACAAGATTGAAGTACATGGAAGTCAACCTCCTCCTGTAAGGTATCTTTCCTCCAAAACTTCCATAGTTTTTCCCATGCATGCAAGAGTGTTATTAACCTCTTGTCATATTCAAAAATTTTCCTCATGTGTGGAAGTATCATTTGCTGCTCCAAATATATGGAGTGGCCATTTGACACGATTCCCATGTCATCGTAAATTTCTGAATCATCATCCTTCAGCGCAAATAGCTGAGTGGGAGATGGCAATGTCTTTATCAGAAAATTGGTCACCTCTCCTTTGAACCCATCGAAGGTTCTCTGTGTTGTGATAGCTTCTCCCAAGGCTCCTTCCTTAGTCAAATATGTCACTGCTACACTAAGTTGAGAGAACACTTTATTCATCTTCCAATTAGGGGGTCTCCCTGGTGGAATGCCTCCATGCAAAGAGACATCAAAATCTGAAGTAGACTGTATAAATGAGTGGACTGATTTGTCCCTCCCTTTATTGCATAAATCAGTCTCCTTCTTCTGAATATAAACCCCTTGAAATAAACAAGGGTGCATGCTCCCCATCTTTTGATGCTGACCCACTTTTTATTCTCCTCTTTTTATCAAGTAGTTGCAACCCATCACCATTGTCACATGATACTCCTTGGGAACCTTTTGCAAAGATGCAAAAGCTCCTCCTCTTGAAGTAATAGCTCCATGCCCATCCCCATCTGGTGATGGTTCTTCTTCTGAAGTGAAAACGCTGTCCTTCCTGCTCTCTCTCCTCTTCAGTATTTGAGAATACCTCATCAACAATGAGAGACCTTAGATCTTGGTCTTCCCTTGAAGGAGGAATCTCCATGTCTCTCTTCTGAGAAGAAATATCTTCATGAAATGGGGTCTTTTTCCTTGGCAAGGTATCATATAAGTTTTCATCCCCCTCAATAGTTTTCTGAAATGGAGTTGGTATAAAAGATCTTTCCAAATCATGCAAAGGTTTTGTTTGTTTTGGTTTGACTAGCTCTACCAAAGGTGTTTCATAAATTTTTTCATCAAACCTTTCCACTACTCTCCTAGTGAACTTTGCATAAGTAGATGTATTTTCATTCTTTAATGAAAAGGACTCAAACAACCACCAAGCATAAGCCTTACCTTCAAAATGCAGCGCTGCTACTTCAATGGCTTCATCTTCTAAAATTTGGTGTTGCTGCACATAGGTGTCTAGCTCCTCCACCCAAACCCTGGCTGGACATTTAGGTGAGCCATCGAAAGTAGATAGAAAGAATCTACCCACACCATGCTGCTTGCCCCTTGTGCTTCTTTCCTCCTTGATCTTGAAAAACCCTTGGAAGTTTAGGTGATCTTTGAATCTCTTAGATTGAGATTCATACTCTTGCAAATAATCACCAAGAGTCTCCTTCTTTGGCACATCTCTTTTCTCCATCTCACTTGCCATGAACATATGACTGGTAGAGTGTTGTAAATCTGATGGTGTGGCTGAATGTTCACACCCATAATATGAGGAACTAGAGCTTTCCTCATGTACAATTCTTATTGAGGGATCTCCATGTTTTTCCCTCCTCATTTCTTTGATGTCTTTGTTGATACACTGCAGAGTTTGAAGAAGAAGTTTTGAGAACTCTTTCCCTCTAGACAATAAGGGTTTTCCTTGATCTCTTTTGCAGATCCTCTCCTTCCCATGAGAAGACTCCTTAGATGACATAATGGTTGAAGTACACAGGCTGAGCCAAGATTAGAGCTGAGATACCATTGTAATATTCCCAAATGGGAAAATCATCAATATAGGCACCAAAAACACATTTTCCAGAAAAATATGCTATAATAGTTAAATGCAGCCCATGGATCCATTAGATTAGGCATTATAACAACCAAATATACAAGGAGATTAGAAACAAATCAGTATTGCTTAGTTAAACAAGCCTCCCAATCCCAAAACGACCCAAAAACACTGCAACCCCATGACTATTGCAACACAGAAATACTAAAGCAAGTGACAACGTAGTTAACTTAGGGTTTATACTAAAAAATAGAGAGAAAAAATAGATCTACTAATATATTAATCAATGGAGCTTAAAAATTGAGATCTAGTCTCTTTTACACAAAACCAAGATGACTCGGCAAGGGTTTCTTGATAGACATGAGTTACAAGAAGTATATGCTGGAGATCTATGGCTAAATCATGCATTATGGCTGAAGCATTGCATAAATGTGGCTGATGATACAAAGAAATGGCTGTAGCTCCTCCTACTAGCTTTCTGGGACAAAGGATGATCCTCCTCTTGGGAAACTAGATCATGAAACAAGGGTTTTAACCCTCCCACTACAACACCATGAAAAATAATGCATTTTCTCCAAGGGACTGTGCTGTGGTTGTAGGTGACTTCTTGGCCCAATTCCAGATAGTGGAAATGATGCCCAAAATCCTCCTCTCAGATTTCTTCAACAAGTCCTCCAAGGAAGAGTGGGGAATTCCCGCATGAGAAAACCCTTGTACTAAACAGTACATAAAACTTAGCTAAACGACTGAAGCATGAAATAAGTCTAAACAAACTCAATCATAAAATCATATTCTTCATCATACCCCATATGGTTGCCATTCCCTCCATTATATACTTGACGAGCTTCCTCACCATGGGTCCCACACATTTATGAGGTTACTTCCATGCAAGGGCTTCTCCTCCAAAATTACGCTGTCTCCACTAGTTCCACTCTTCTATTTACAACACTGTTTGATTTAGTCTTCATGCATTGTCTCCTTTCACACCCAAGGTGTCTTTATTCTAACTATCTAAACTGATCCATATTCATGTTAAGCTATATTTATTAATGATTCATTCCCTCCATACAATTGCTGTTGAATTGGTCAAACTTGACCTTGTCCACATGCATTAGCCCCTGTTCACACATGAGGGTGTTTTATCCAGCTATGAAGATGATCCCTTTTCACATTAGGAGGGATTTTATTCCTACAATAATGGGTTTATGGGTCTCCCTACCCATTTATTCATCTAACTAAATGACAAGAGAAAAATTAATATTCCAATTAGCTGCATGCTAATTTAGGAATATTACAAGATCAAGATCTTCTTGCAAAAACTGCGTCCCACCAACTCTACGCTGCTCCCTCTAGCTCGGTAAAATTATGATCTAGAAGTCTTACCTCTCTATTGACCCCCTTAGAGAGAGACTTTCTCGGAAATTTTAGCCCTCCTGGCCTAGACTGCACAATTCCTTTGGGGATTCGAATTACCACTTTCTATAGCTCTCTGGCCTCCAACTCAGTGCTTTATCTACTCTTCCTGTTGCAGAATCAACGCTCTGACACGATGTGAAAATTCCAAGGTCTAGATCTAGAATCCCTATTGCAACAAATTGAACTATTTCTCCTACTTGTAAATTAGATTTAACAAGCTATTTGCAGATTAGTTCTGAAAATATCAAAGCAGTTACTGAAGCAACCTTTACTCAATTAAATTACATGTTAAAATAGTAAACTGAGTAAGATAAATAACACACACACACAAAACACCGTTACTTTTGACAAACCTCCCCAGAAAAACTCAATGTGGGAAAACCAGTGCAACAGACCTGAGGGTTTTATTATTAAGCAAAAAATATTCTAGATACAACTTTGAATGTATCCATGGGCGATTTATTTACAGAGAAATACTGACAAAGAAAAGTATAGTGAGTATACCTCACTCTGCAAGTCTCGACTGATTCGATAATTGAATTGACGAAACCCCAACTCCCTTTGCATTGCCTTTGTGCAGTAGCTGCGTAGGCCTACGTGGGGTTAGATCTGGAACTGTGTCACCACTTCTGCGTGATCTTTCAGCCCTCTTGTCTCAAATATGGATTTCCCCAGCTAAAAGTCGAATTTTCTGCTGAGGAACTGCACTGCCTCTGCCTGGGGCCTGCGTGGCCCTACGTCACTTAGTTTGGGCTGTCCGCAGCCTCCTCTTTATCTTTCTCTGCCTCTTTGCTGATGATCCTTGCCCTGGAAGAAGATCCTCATGCCAAAACTATCTCTGCCCCTCAACTACGCTGAAAAATCACTTAGATCTGATTTTTGTCTTGAGCACTTCTCACTTCAGAAAATTCGATCACTTGATCCTTTCGGTGTATCTTACAAATGACCCTCAAGCCTTCATTTATAGTCTTCTCGTTGAGACTTCCACGACTGAGATTATATTTCAATTAACTACTAATATTATATTGGACTTGATCTGTTTTTTCCAGACGTTTCACCCACAGTTTAAATCAATACTCATTAGTTATTTAATTTCCTAAGTTAGACTTAGGGTCGTTATTAAAAATAATTATTTTTTCTTATAAAACTGTTTATGGGTGGAATTTCCTAAAACAATTTCTGGGTTATCTGTAATGCATGTGTCTAAGCCTATCCACACATTTTGAGACTTAGAGCACATCCGATGCTACGAAAAATCAACACCATCAAGACTATTCTTATGTTGGATTCCCAGTCCTCAAAGAATATTGTTTCTCAGCGACTACTCTTATCTGGGACACCCTACCACATCCTCAAAGAGTATCAGATGCCAGATGCTTACCGTATCCTCCATTATTTCTTCCAAAGTGAAGACAAGAATGGTGTGTCCATCTCTCCTCATGGCCTTCACTAAGACTTAGGACTGTTAGTCCTGGTCCACTGCATGACACATGAAGTAGAGAACCATATCTGTCACTCCCTCTTATCCAAGGTGTTTGCTCGCTATGATTTGCAAGATTGGCAAGAACAAACATTGCAGGGGCCACATCAGAACCATTTAGGAATCCTAGGACATAGCCTTCCTGGATTTAGAGAGGGATCTCTCTATTTATGTGTTTTCAAATGATATATCTTTATGCTTTTGTTTATGATATTAGGCTAGTTATTAAGTGCTAAAGACTTGTTTGTTTTGGTTGAATTAATTCATAGATCGACAGATCTGTGGTGTGACTAATTGAGGGGATGTTTAAGCTGAATAGATGGACTATGAGAAAACATTGATCCATTGGGCTATGGAGTCATAAAATGATTTAGTTGTTCATCAACTCTACAAGGGTTTTCATAGGGCAAGCTAACTATATCAAGTGGATCTCTTATATTAGATTGTGATGTGAAACAATAATAAGTTGTGAAGGCAGCGAAGCTATAGTCAGCTAAGAATCTTCTAGCTCTACTTGGAAAAAAAAAGCCTTTTAGGTAACTGTTTGAGACAAACCAAATGACAGGGCATACCATAGGCTTCTTTGGCCAGACTTTAATAAGAAAACCTTTAAGACAACAATCCAGCAATCCTAAGACTACTTTCAGATAAAATAAAACATTTAAGATAACAGTGAGAGCAACTAAAGAGCAAACTGAAGCCTATATTCTTTAACTCAACACTCAAAAGAATCTTCAAAGCAACATTTTGAGGTAGACTAGAGGATAGGGCATACCATAGACTTCCCTGGTTTAGACTCTACTAAGTATACTTCAAAGAAAGGCCTTAAAAAAGTATCTCAAGTTGTACCAAAGGACAGGGCTCACCATAGACTTATTTTGCCTTAACTCTATTGAATCATTTCTAAGAAAACAAGCTATATGGAACTGGAGGGCAATTAAGAATCCTCCAGTCAGACCTTGCAGAAAAAAACATAGAGATAAGGAATGCAGACAGAAATAGGGTGCCAAGACAGCATATCCTACTCTAAAACTTATGTTCTTTTATTAGATAAATATGGACAAAATAGTAAACATAACAAAAACAATGATAAATGAGGAAAAATTCACCATTAACATAGCTCAAGAATCCTGTGAACGTGCTTGTATTACTGATGATCAAAACAATTACCATTAGGGGAATTTTGAGGTCTAAAATGGGCCTCCTAAGGAAAATGTACAATCAAAATTCACTTTATGAGAACCAATCACATTTTAGGGGATGACATCATCCCTAATGGTTGAGGTGGCATTGCTTGAGTTAAAGGTACTTACTTTTCACATTTTCAATGGTGGATAAAAACTCATGGTCAACCATGGTAGTGCTCTAAGTACTTTTAAAGTCAAAGTAAAGTACTCATAATAAATGTCATTTCCCACTTTTTGAATAAAAATATATGATTGTCATTTCATATTTCTTGAAAGAAACAATGCATATCCCTATACATTTATTATATTATATTATTTTTATACAGTATATTAATTACATTTTATTATACTATTTAATTAATATAAATTTTAATTAATAGCATATAATATAATTAGGAATTTATAAATTTATATTTATATTTTATTTTAAATTATTTGAGTACAAAGGACAAATGCATTAGTTGTTCAATGATAATGATTTTTTCTTGAAAAACTCATTCTTATTTATAGTCACATCAATACAATTTTTTTATTAATTTTATTTTGGTACAACTTT
The DNA here is from genome assembly GCA_034641835.2 of Pinus albicaulis. Classification (NCBI taxonomy): domain Eukaryota; kingdom Viridiplantae; phylum Streptophyta; class Pinopsida; order Pinales; family Pinaceae; genus Pinus; species Pinus albicaulis. The sequence goes on along the minus strand of CM076584.1, from coordinate 755,633,679 downwards.
TGAATTGAATTTAACTATGGTTACATGGATTGTAGTGCAAAAAGTGAATTGCAAATTCATAAATATTATTTTATTGGTTTAGCTATTATTTTATTATTTCCTTAGGAGGCCCATTTTAGACCTCAGAATTCCCCTAATGATTATTCCATGTACAATAAAGGCTCTAACTTCCGTAGCTAAATCCAACCTAGCACCAACTACTGCAGAGGTAAAACTACCAAATAACCACCAACTAACCAACACTAAAAATGAAACTCATATGCAGTATTTATCTGCAAAATCAGGAGGTAGTGCTAAGATAGGGTTTGGAATGCCATTTATTACAGAGTTAGTGATTTTTGACCTTTGGGACTGTTATCACTCCAGTAATTCTTAAATTGTGTAATTTTATTTTTTAGTCAAAGAATTCTAGAGGTAACCACAAAAATACTTTAAACTCTAGGATCTAGCCTTCCTAGGGTTCAGAGAGGGCTCTCACTTTAAAGTTTAACTTTGTTTTAATTTGTGAATATTAGGCTAGTTATGAAAGTGCAGATTTCATTTTGTTTTGATAGATTTGGTTGGAAAAATCACTTGAAAGGATTGATAGTGGAAAATCTATTTGTCCATTGGGCTATGGAGTCAAAATCAAGAAAACAAGACTAGGATCAAGGGCAAAAAAGGTCAAATGTCTTCAGGGAAAGATAGATAACCCTTGGAGATCTTGGAAAGTTGTTTTTGTGAGGTGGTATGATTGGGATAAAGGGCACTTAAGAATCCTTAAATCCGGAAAAGGGAAGTAGTAGGAGAGGTTAAACGAGAGAGGGAGAAATTAAGAATTCCCTACACTGGAAATCAGAGGAAAACATATAAATCATAACTAGTTAAAAGCAGGGTGCTATTAACATATCATGTAGTAATACTCCTAGTTATACATTCAGATTTATCATAAACATAAATGGATGCATGTAACAGAGAAAAGAAACAATGAAAAGTGAAGAAAATACTTCACTCCAAATAGCTAATCACAGGAATCCTGAAGTATGATGCCAATTTGGTTTGATCCAGCCTGCTACTCGAAGTTTTGACACACAATTTAAGCTTTAAAGTCCAAGAAGAAATGAATATAACAATCCTAGCAATTTTATTCCTCACAAAATACTTATAAAGATGAAATATTTATACATAATGTTTTACAAAATATCCTAGATGACTTCTATGAATTAACTTAGGAAAATAAAATATATTTACAATAAAAATAGAGACAACTGCTTAACAAATCAGCAAGTTGTCCTATTTTATCCATAAGAAATGGAAACAGTTTTGAGGATAAAGCATGTGGCTACCTTGGTGTCCTCCTTCCTGGTTTTTAGATATTTTTTGAAATCTGACTTGCCTTGTCTGATACTCTTTCTCAGATACTCTTTATTCACTTATACTCTTTAACTTATACTCTTTAACTAATACTCTTTAACTTATACTCTTTAACCTTTAGTCAAAACTGTTTATTGCTGTAAACAAAATCTATTTTGACTGTCATTCTGAAAATTATTTTTTGTCTTCTTTTCATCTGCTTGTTTTTATCCTTCATAGTAAATCTGTGAGAGCTTTCCAATCCTCATTTTTAGGAATTTGAATATTCTTTAATTTCCTAAAGTTCTCATCAGCTTCTGTATATCTAGCAAAGGTGGGCTTGATGACAAACAAGTGTTTGATCTCATACTGTAAGTAAAATAAATCTTCAAAACTCTTCAATAACACTTTTCCTATGGGGATGCCTTGACCTGTTGGCTTATTTACCTGTTCCTTGGCAAATTCTCTTACCTTCTTATCATAGTCATTTTGAGGCATCAATTTATCATTAATAACCATGATATCAAGAAGTCCTTTTTGTCTCAAATTTGTGCACTTAACCATGAACCTGGTTATAGCAGTATTCATACCTTCACATTTTTCTTCAAGTTGCCTCATCAAATTTCTCTTTGTTGTGACTTTCCCAATTTCTAGGATAGTTGCAGTTTTGTCTGTTATTTTGAGCTCTATCAACTCCTGTCTATTCTTGATGTTAAGGAAATTCATTAGCCTTATAGCCTTCTCTGGTTTTCCATCCAAATTAGTTTGAGTTTTTTGGATTTCTGCTTGGGCTGCCAATAATAAATCTCTTTGCTAAAAAATTACCTGAATTGAAGGCCATACATCATGGATGGCTTCAATGATATTATTCCATAAGTAATTTTTTATGTATGATATCTGATCTTTCAGAGTTAATTATTTTTGCAACTTTTTTAACTCTTCACTCAATCTGTTGGCATTTTTTTCATGTATCTTAGCATTTATCTGAGCTAATTTATTTGACTTTTCAAGATTTTCAATCATTTTTGTCAACTTGTTAATTTCATTTTTCTTCAAAGAAATCTCTTCCATTTCCTTTACTATCTTGATGGCATCATCTGTAGGCTATATTGTTGTGGTAGATGATTTAGTGGCTGATGTAGTGGGAGAGGTCATTGGCACTGCAGTAGCTAGTGGTTCTTTGGGTGCCAACTTTTCTCCTAAAGTGGAAGGCACTACTGCAGTGATAACTGGGATGACTGTAGGAATCACTGGCTCTTTTACTGTCTCCTTTTCTTGGACAATTTGGTCCATTTTTATTTCCATTTCCTTAATTTGAGTTGTCAACTGAAGAATTAAACTCATCATTTCATCTTTTTCCTTTTGTTCCTGTAAGACTTCTTATGTCTAAGGATGCTCACTTTGAGGAAGTTTGAGTTGTTTCCTCAAGGCTACTATATCCTCATTTTTCATTTTCACCAATGCTTATGTTGCTTTGATATTTGTAGGATCATATCCTACCTGCAATACTAATTCTTCTAAGGCTTTTATCCTTAGATCTTTGAAATTTAAGGAAGCTTTGTTCATCTTCATTTGATCTTGCATGTTAGAGATGGTATTTTGCAGCTTATGAGCACTCATAGCTTTTGTTGTAAGTGTGGAATACAACATCTTTGAGCTTTTCCTATGAAACTCTATTTGATCTAGTTCATGGATGTTGTCTATAGCTACTTCTAGATCAACTTTCTTATAGTCAGCAATTGCCTTTGGAACTGATATTGTGGGTTGTAATATTGACATAATCAATTTTTTACTTGAGTAATCAAATGCTGATAGGAATCTGTTTTGATTACCTGGATTTTGTTTCAAGAACTGAGAGTAAATTTCAGTTTTCATTTGCTCATTCTTTAATTTAATTTTCTTATATTTCTCCTTAATATCCAAGTCCTTTTCCTCAGCTAAATGTGAGGAAGAAGCTTCCATACTTTGCTACCTTTCCATTAACTGTGTATCTTCATTATTGATTTCTTCATTATGATTTGGCTCATTGACAATTACAGTAGCTACATTTGTCTCTGGAAAATCTGTGTTGGTATTTAAATGCTCTGTTTCTACAACATCTATTATAATTTTTCCTTTACCTGCTGTATCTAATTTTAGCCTGTTTTTATAAATGATCTTGAAATTTGTTTCTATTGTAGTCTCTACCACATAGGCTCCTTCTTCCCTTATTCTTTTGATGGACTTCTCTGGCTGATTTGCAGTCTCTAAGGTATGACTAGTATTAGGGGAATTTTGAGGTCTAAAATGGGCCTCCTAAGAAAAATGTACAATCAAAATTCACTTTATGAGAACTAATCACATTTTAGGGGATGACATCATCTCTAATGGTTGAGGTGGCATTGCTTGAGTTAAAGGTACTTACTTGTCACATTCTCAATGGTGGATAAAAACTCATGGTTAACCATGGTAGTGCTCTAAGTACTTTTAAAGTCAAAGTAAAGTACTCATAATAAATGTCATTTCATACTTTTTGAATAAAAATATATTATTGTCATTTCATATTTCTTGAAATAAACAATGCATATCCCTATACATTTATTGTATTATATTATATTATATTATATTATTTTTATATAGTATATTAATTACATGTTATTATACAATTATATAATGTGAATTTTAATTAATAGCATATAATATAATTAAGAATTTATAAATTTATATTTATATTTTATTTTAAGTTATTTAAGTACAAAGGACAAATGCATTAGTTGTTCAATGATAATGACTTTTTCTTAAAAAACTCATTCTTATTTATAGTCACATCAATACAATTTTTTTATTAATTTTATTTTGGTACAACTTTTGAATTGAATTTAACTATGGTTACATGGATTGTGGTGCAAAAAGTGAATTGCAAATTCATAAATATTATTTTATTAGTTTAGCTATTATTTTATTATTTCTTTAGGAGGCCCATTTTAGACCCTCAAATCCCCCTAATGTATTACCTTCGCTTATTGCATCTATTAATGTGTTTTCAATCCATTCAAGTTGATTGTAAAAATTTTCTATTTATGGTTTAGATTCATGTATAAAGGGTGTTAATTTTCATTTTACCCTTAGTTTGTTGAAGATCCCTTGTGGATCATAGTTCCAAGGGAAACTCTCGTCAAATTTATATTCTAATAGTTGATTTTCTGCTTCCTTTTCTACATCCCTGCGATTGCATATGAATGGCCCAATTTGGTTTTAAGTTAGAATTGGGTCTTCTTCTTAGCTGCCATGAAGTTGATTGAATCAAAATTTAGGATCTGCCTAATATACTCCAAGGCAAAGATCCTAATTGAAGGATGTTTGGGTAACTTCTAAGGTAACAAGTTTTTCCCAAAGACTCTAATTTCAGTAAATTTCTCATACAAATACCAGTAACCAACGTTACTTTGATCTGATAACTGCAATATTTTCCTCATTTCTTCACTTATTCTAGGCTACTCTGTCTTGGTCAACATGGTAATTACTGGATGTAAAAATAACTTTGAAAACTCTGAATAGCTAAAATTTGTACATTCTTTTCTGAACAATGATGTCCAAAAAATGAGAGATAGAGGATTTTTCTCTATGTCAAGTTTTTGAAGAGTGATTAGAAAATTATCTGATTGGAAGTACAAAAACATATGGAAAAGGTAGGAGGTATATCTAAACACTCCCTCTATTGGAAAATTTGTCAATTGATAATGGATACTATCAGCAATGAAACTAGCATAATCAAATATGACTAAAGGTGGTTGACCTGGAGAGAAGGTGGACAAGAATCCAAAGATTGATTCATCAGTGTGTTCATCAGTGAAATATCCAAGTATGAAAGAGAGCATGGAAAATACATGTCTTGATCCTTCAGGGAATTTAGCAGTAGAATATGGAGGATTTAAATTTGGAATTTCTACATGCAGAGGAATAAAATTCTGAAAAATCATGAACCTTTTAGGAAAATCTAGGCCAATGTATAGCTTGGTGAGGGCCTCAATAGACAAAGGTACTATTTAGGGGTTAGGTTGAAGCTGCAACATTTTGTTAATTGACTATGAAGTGATGGTAAATAGGACTTTTTTTTACTGGAATTCACAATAGCTCTTTGTTCAGTAACATAGTATTGCTGACACAATATAATGATCTCCTAACAAGGGTGAGTCAATGGGATAACATACTTGGGTAAATGGGATTCCCAAATATGAACTTCTTCATGATCATCTAAAGAAATCTCATAGCACCAGTTATGGATATCTAACAGGTTGAATTCAACAATGGGATCAACTATTTTATAATCAGTATCAGCAAGGGGAATGTGTTCAATATCAACAACAGGTGGTTGCAATGGATTGACAACAATAGCTGTACTGAGAGTCATGGCAGGGGTAGGCTTAGGAGCTTTAGAACCTTCATGCCTGCTTGTACTCTATTTTTTAGGCATTTTGATCTGCTTCTACAAGTCTATAAAAGCAATTTACTTTTAACAGAGGCTTAATTGGGAAAATTTTGGCAAAATATAGGCTTTTCTTTGGTTTTTCTATTCAATTAGGCCTATTAAAGAGATTTAGAGGCTTTAGAATTGGCTTGAAACAGAAAATAGGAGTTTTCTGAGTATTTTTAATGGGAATAGGGCTGAAAACCATTTTAAAAGGATCACAGATGGTTTAGGGTACCTACAGAGAATTTCTGGTTTATTTTAGGGCTTTGAAATAGACAAATAAACTGTGAAAATTTCACCAATTTCCTCAAAATAGTGCACCAAAGAGAAAAAGGTTTTCTGTGTAAATTTTTCCAAAGCTTGGCCTGTTTTTAGGAATTTTTTCTAGTTTATTTAATCAATTTCTGAGACTGTTTGTTCTTTAAAAAAAATTCAAATTGATTGCAGGTATGATTTTTTTAGAAAAATACCTGTTGTAATGCAGGTATTGGCTTTTGGAAAGGTTCTCTAGGTTCTTTGTTGAGTTGAAGGCTTCAATAAATTTTTTGGAGTGATGTGTAGCTCCTCAACAGTATTCATATGTTTACAGGGTAAATGTTTGCAAGCTTCGGCCGTAAACAAGGGTGGAAAATGGCTTAAAATTGTGTTTTTACAGTCGGGGAAACTTTGCAGAGGGTTTAAACAAGAAAAAGTGATATGAAATGAATTTCCAAAGGTTTTATTAAAACATATTGGTTGCATTAGACTGGCATTGAATGCAAGTCGCATCAGACGGGAGGGCGGTTTCAGAGTTTGAATGGATTAAAACCGCAAGTGGTTATCACATGGCTATTGGGTGGTAAGCTGTATTGAACTAAACCCATGCGATCCAATGAGGAAAGGCCATGTGGAGGAGATAGGTTAATGGGAAACCACCCATTTCGCGCGGCTTTGGAATTTGGAGGAACGTGCATCTATTCTGCGTGATATTTAATGTCGACCATTGGATCTGGAGGTCGAATACGAACGGTTGAGATAAGTTCGGGAGTTGCACTAGAATGATAGGTGGGGCCGGGTCTTTTATATGAGCGGAGGGGTTTTGAAATTAAGTAATAGATATTTATTTAATTCAAAAACCTTGGGTTATAAAAAATATAGGTGGGGGAGTAATAAAATGTATTTCTATTTTAAAAATTTGTGGAATGTTTTAATAAAACATATGTGGGAGCCAGTGTATTATATAGTTTTAAACCTTTTGAATAGTTTAAAAACTATAGGGGTGGGATATTTAATTAATGATAAGTTTAGACCAAAGGGTTTATAGGCAGGGTCTTTATTTTATGCACGTGGAATATTTAACTATGGTCTAAACTTTATAATAGTGGGGTTTTGGAGGTTATTTAGTTATAGGGGAATTAATATCTACTACCTAGGTTTATACAAAATAGGTTAAAATTTAATACGAAAAAGGAAACAAAACACATATTATCTCTAAAGTAAGTATGTTAAAGCATTGTCATTTATATGTACTTCACTAATACTTAGGATAAATGTAATTTGAGGGTCGGTGAATGCTTTGAAAGAATGAAGTTAATTATTTGGGGTTTATCTTTACTAAGTAAGAATATGTCTTTACTTAGGAAAAAGGGTTTTAATGTATGAATGAAGGGTAAATGATGATAAATGTGGGTTTAACATAAGAACTCAATATTTTTAACTAGCTACCATCAAGCCTTGCGTCCTGCCCAACAAATGTCAAAGAAATGCTCGAGCCTCGTTTTGATTGATAAATTTCAGACAATGAATACTCATAGGGGAGGGGAAATTAGTGATTTTTCCCGATGATGTATTATTTACATGATTGCTCCACTGCTTTCTACCTGCCCAACTTCCATTTCTAACATTTTTTCTTCATTTTTCAGGTGCATTTAGGCTTGCAACCTTAAAACATTTTCTTTCAAAGCATAAAACTTATCTAGATCTACCTTATTTCATCCAAGGGCTCAAATTAAATTGTTGAGCTCCTCATTATTCTCTACCTATATACTAATTTGTCAAGTTTAAACTGTTTGACAAATCTTTATTCACTATCGAAAACATGAAATTGAAATCATGAAAAGTTAAGATTAAACTGTCTAACTGATCATGGATTATGGCATTTATTGACACTCTGCACATAATCATTATTCTTTGTTGTAAAAGTAAAAGTAGTGGAATTTGGGTTTGCTCACTTTCAGGTCTTATTTCTCTTTTTTCTTCTGGGGTATATATTTTTCTAAGTCCTTTGATCTTTCTTTTAGGAATTTTAACCCTCTTTTTTATTTTTTATTATTTTTTCATTTTTTTTAAATATGGGAAAACAACTTGCAGAAAGCAAGGTATGTACATATTTACAAGACTTATCAAAGTCAATTCAAAATTTATGAACCCACCTTGACAGGGACCACATGGCCCAAGGCAAAAATATCTGAAGGTGTTTCTCTGAAATAATAACTCCTAACTTAACTTCTGAGTGAATTTATGTGAAATGTTTGACTTTAAGGCTTTTTGCAATAACTTTACAATAACTGCTGGTAGATGAAAATATCTCTGACTGTGTAGTAATTGTTTAATGTTTTATTGAAAGAAAACATGCTGTAAGTGGAAAAATATCCTTCGAAGAAGTAATTGCCGTAGGTTTAGTCATTCGAATGTGTTTCTTGGCTAATCTGCATCTGTTTCATCTTTAAACTCTGTATTAGGCTTTTAAACTTTGACCTAACCTTTATCTATCTGTTTCACTGTCTTTTCTCTTTATTTTGCCTTTATGACTCAATTCTTTTGATTAACCTTTATTATTTAAACCTCTGTGGTCTGTCTTTATTACCTTTAATCTTTGCTTTTGTGGCTAATCCTTCATGATTTGTGTTTGATCTGTGTTTAGCCTTTTAACCTTTCTGACCTTTGTCATAGTCATTTAACTGTTTTATTTCTTCACTGTGTCTCTGTTTGTGTTTGTTTTTGGTGTAGGGATGCCTCTTTTCATTGCTGGATGGTTTAATAGCCATTGAAGATCATGTTTCGTCGATAATTAATCTTGACATAGGGGCTCAGGTCCTTTTATAAATGAAATGAAGCTCCGGATCGTCACCCAGATCTTCATCCAATGTTTCTGAACCATCAGAATGCATTTATTTTCATTTCGCCATCAAACCTGCACACTAAAACAAACAATTATAATTTAAAACCTGCGGAGAGGTTTTTTTTTGTGTTTTACAGGGGTTTTCGGGCTTTTGGAAGGCGGAGAATGGAGCTCTGGGCTTGGTTCCATAGGCGGAACCAGTAGGAAACTTGAACGGAGGCGGAGGTATTTGAATTTTGGCACGGAAGGAAAGGTGGTTTTCGAAAATCGGGCAATGGTTTTCGCATGATGGAGGAGGCGGTAATGGTTTTCAGGGCGTGCGTGTGATACGATTCAAAGATTGCCGCGTGGCAAGGCGAAACCACCCATATCATAATATTTTAAAAACATTAACCTCACACTATTTTATTTGCGATATGCTGTGTGGGCCATTGGATCTTAGAGGGGAAGATCGACGGTGGTCGGGCGAGGTGCAGGATCGCGCAGGTCAGAGGAAGTGGGGTCTGGGGAATAGATGGTGTGATCTTATTGGGGCGCGAGGTTCAATGGAGGGTAGGCCTAGGGTAAAGTCTAAAGCGGGGCACTTTATCTTATGGCAGGGTTACATGAGAGCGGGGTTTAGATGCATGCGAGTGCGAGGGAGTGAGGGTTTAGGGCGTGGGGGCTTAAAACCTTAAAGGGTCAGGTTAACAATAAAAGGTTGGGTTTGTATACAAATAAAACAGAGTTTTATTTATAAAAAGGCAGGGTCTCGACAATTTTAAATATTTCAATTAAAACAATGTAAAAGAGGGTCTTTTACATTGTTTTGGAAAAATAGAGGAAGGGGATGAAGAAAAGGGGTTTTGAAAGGAGAAGATGAGTTTTTAGAGGAAAAATGAGTGAATGAAAGTGTGGGTAGGGAGGGAGAGTGAAAATAAGATAAACCAGCCCATGGTGAGTCTTTTTAGAGCAACAAGGTAAACTGAATAGGCAGAGATGAAATAGATAGTGAAATAGGTTCATTTAGGATAATGAAGGCGGTGAGATTTCTAAAGATAGTTGGTAGGAAAATAATGCTATCTTTAGCTGCTTGTAGAAAATACACATTCATCTAGGGAACTCTATAGAATACAGAAGGATAACAGTGGCTCCAACTGGGGAGGGAAGCTCCTTTAGGAGGTGTCAAGAACCTCAAAGATCAAATCTCTGGAAAAAGTAGACCAGTGCCTTGATTTGTATTTTGACAAACTCCTTTCTTTAACTTGCTGTTTTGCTGCTATTCTTTTGACGTTGTGATCTTCAAAATCTGAAAAACATGATTGCTTCAACTCAACTTCTACCTACCCATACTACTTTTTTCTAGCATTTTTTCTTCATTGGGGTGCATTTAGACTAGCCAACCCTTGACATTATTTTCTTTTGAAAACATGAAACTATCAATTTCTACACTTATATCATCCAAAAGCTTAGATTAAACAAATGATCTTTTTATTCACTACCTAATCTACTTATCTGTCAAGATTAAATTGTTTGACATATCTTCATTCTCTATTCTAAAAACTGGAAATTAAAAACATAACCAAATCAGGATTAGACAGTCTGATTTGTCATGAGCTGTGGTTTTTTTTACAAGTCTGCACACAGATTTTATTTTGTAGACATTAAAACTAAAAACTTTGAGGGATGTAATTTGGAATTTGGTATGCATCCCTCTCTTTCTTTCTTGGTTCAGATTTGAGCATTGGAACCAATATCTTTTCCTAATCTAATCTACTGATAAGCCAAGTTTAGACAGTTTGGAAAATCTTCATTCACTAATCTATCAACAGAAATTTAAAACTTGTTCAATTATGATTAGGCTGTATAACTGAACAAAACTTTCTTTTTCAAGTAGTGGCATTTGGACTTGCACACTTTTAGAAATATTTATTTTGTGGTATGGGGCTGTACCTTTTCTTTTTCCCGCCCTCTTTTTCTTTGTTTTTATGTTTATTTTTCTGATATTTTCTTCAAACAATGTTATATACAATGGATAAAGCTTTAATCTGAGTATTTTTAACAAAAATAATGTTTGAGCATCCTGCCATTGAGATGACCTCCAAATAGCTTTTTTTCGTCTATCTCTTGCAGAAAAAATGCATTGTTACCTCTGGCAGAATGGATGAGGTATGGGCCTTTCCACATATTTTCAAATTTTCCATGTTTTCCCTTGTCTTCTCTCCTTGAGTCCCATTTGAGTACTTTGTCATCAATGTTGAAATAATTTGCTTTGGTTCTCTTATCAAACAACTTCTTGATATTTTCTTGTACTAGTTGTGTTCTATTATATGCTTCCTCTCTGGTTTGCTGCAACTGTACAGTCTGATTTATTCTTCTTTGTAAGATTGTTCCTCAGTAGGGCAGTCTTCTTCATAATCTGAGTTTGAATTTGGCATTTCAAACCCATTTCTGGACTGCAGGAAATCCTCTATCTGCTTATCTCCTTCAAAAACTTGCTAGTATTTTATGTTGTCAGGGACTGCTGGTCTATATTTGACTTGGACTATGTATTGTTTGCTTTCATAAGGTTTTTGACATGTACTAGCAGCAAAGCTTAAACCATTGGCAAGAATGTTTTGGTTTCTAGGGACAAAATTAAGCTCATATTCTGTGAATGTTTTCAAGGGGTCAATAGCATCATCTCTGTAGGATTTTAATCTTGGATGCTTGGTTGTGTATTCTCTATTTATTTGTCTGATAACTAACTCTGAATCTCCATGAACAATTATCCTCTTGGCTCCTAATTTCTTCAGTAATTGTAGTCCTAAGAGGAGTGCCTCATATTCAGCTATGTTATTTGTGCATTGAAATTTTAGCTTGTATGAGTGACCTTCTGCATGATTGTTCTCTGTGTTATGTATCCATATGCCTGCTCCTGAACTAGTTTTGCTACAAGAACCATCAAAAATCATACTCCAAATAGGTTCAGTTTCAGATTTGTCAATTTCTTGGTTACTATGGTCCTCATCATGCTATTTACAGTGGCTGCCACTGTGTTGTTCACCATGTTGTTTTTTAGGGTCTGCACTATGTTTTTCATTGTCTTGTTTATCATGATGTCCAATATGTTGAGTGTTTTTTCCTTTTTCTTCATGGTCAACCCTATGTTGATGGTTGCTTTGTTCCCTATGGTTTCCACTGTTCCTCCTCCTTTCCCTCTTTTTCTACTACTATTTTCTCATTTTCTATCACTTGTTCATTAATATTTTCATCATTATAAAGGACAAATGAATCAAGGTCTGTGTGAATAGAATAAAGAGGGGAGTTATCTGGTTTTTCTTGACTGCTAACCATGTATTTCATGTGTGTTTCCCTATATATTCTCCTTGGTTAAATAAAGATAGAGATGGTTGCATAAGTCATGTCCATTTCTAGGGTATCTTGGAGTTTAGCACCCCATGATCTTGAAAGGAGCATGCCATATTTAGGACGTATATTAGCCACTACAATATCCGTTACTAGGCTCTTGGCTGTTGTTTGTGCTAAGTTGACACATAAATATTTGATTAGGCCTAGACACTTAACTCTGCTGGAATCAAAAGAGTATAAATCTTTGTAAGGTCTAGTTATTTCAAGGCCTAGTCTTTCCATCACTACTTTTGGCATTAGGTTGTGTGAGGCACCAGAGTCTAGCATGGAATTGTGCAAAATTTTATCATGGATATTTAAATTGACATAAAATGGAGGAACACCTCCTTCTTGAAACTTCCCTTCTACTTCTGGTCCAAACAGAAGCTCAGGTTTGTCATCATTTAAATTAACATAATCAACACTCTCTCCTATGTTTAAAGCTCTCAAAATTTTGGATTTATATACATCTTAGTTGACTAGTTCAGTAAGAGGGATATAGATCTTTATCTTAGAAATTTCACTCTCTATACTGAAAGGTGTCTGAGTTTTTGAAATGTTTAAATCAGCCTTTTTAGTCACTATTTTCTCATCAAATGCAGCTTGTTGGTTTTTATTATGAACAACAGTTAAAACAATTTTATTAGGAGCATTAGCTAAGTTGCTAGTGCTACTTTGGTCACCACTATGTTTTGGATTAGGGTGACTATTTTTATTTTTGTTTTATCCGAACTTTCAGCCACTATGTTATTGTCTTCTGCTATCTTTTTAGAAATGTTTTCAGGATTATTCCTAGCAGATATTTCAAAGGTCTTTCTTTTGGGAGTGTCTTGATTTTTCTTGCTTCTAAGGTCATATTGTCTGTGCACTTCCATTATAGAATTTTCAAAGCCTTGTTTGTAGTCTTCAGATTCTAGGCTCTTTTTTTCATAAGGTGTAAATGTGCCCTGTTCTTCCTCAATGAGGAAAACAATATCCTCATTGTTTACTCCCATAAAATTTATGTGGTTTTCCTCTGTTTCTTCAATCAATCCCTCATCTTCATCATCATAGTTTTCCTGGAAAGGAGGTCTGATTTGCTGATCAGGGCCTCTTTGTCTAATTTGAGGGGGATTCCTTCTAAAGTTTTGGTTTTGGTTTTGATTTTGATTTCTGTCTTGAGGAGATGTTTGGTTTTATCTAGGATAAGCTCTCCCATTCATGTTTATTCTCTCCATCATCCTATCCATTGTCCTAACTACACTGTTAATTTTAGCATCAGAGGTGGAGGGTCCATCTTCTTCTTTGTATGTAACCTTTTTCTCTATTTTCAATCTAGCCCTTCTGGCATTTAGGTTAGCTTCTACACTTATTTCTCCTCTTTGCATGTCCTCTAAGGTTAGGGGATCTCTTTCTCTTAATTGATAGCACATGTCTGGGTCAAATCCTTCTGGAAATTTCACTAAGGTTAGGCCTTGTGGGGGTTGCATGTGAGGAGGGAGTGCATTGTAAACACTATTGAATCTAGTGTAGTAATCTTGGACACTCTCTCGAGAATTTCTTTTAAGGTCATTGTATTCTGATAAGTTTTGAAGAGGATTTCCCTTGACTTCCCATTTATTTAAGAATAGTTAATGAAAAGTAGGGAGGTCATTCATACTATTAGGGGTTAAGCCTTTGAACCATTTTCTTGCTTCTCCCCCTAAGCTTTGAGTAAACATTCTAAGTTTAACAGTTTCATCATCTATTTCTTGTCTATCAAAGTAGTCATTCATTTTATCCACATGTTGTTGAGTAGTAGTAGAACTACTAGCATCATATAAAGGAATCTTGGATTGATAATCCTGTGGTAGAACAACTAAAGGTAAAGGAAGGACCAAGGGAGCATACCATGTTGCCATGATAGGAGGTTGTGGAAACAATGGAGGGTTAACAAGTGGAGGGTTTACAACTGGAGGTACAGGGTTAAATGGAGGAAGGTGAACAGTGGGAGATGAAGTTAGCATAACATAATTTTGGAGGGGTCTAAAACTATCTAGGTTATCCAACTCTGAGATCTAGTCCTAGACAAGCTTTGTTCTAGGGGTGAGACAGAGAGGATATTCTGTAAGTCTTTTAGGTTTTCAGGTAGGGAAATTGCTTTGTGGATTGGTATGCTAAGAGATAAAACTTTAGATCTAGGAGACTTCCTAAGAATGCTTTCAGGATTGTCAACTATAACAGGAGGATTTGGGTCAGGATAGGATGTAGTATGAATTCTTCTAGAAGCCAGAACTTTGGACCCAAAAAATCAGAAAGGTTAAGAGGTATAATAGTTTTAAGACACAAACCAAACTGTGAAAGAAATACTTAATCCACAAAGTATTCTTGATTGGGTTTTGTTGATGTTTTGATGATAGAATAAGTTTCCCAATGGAGTCTATGGAAAACCAGTGGAGTCAGCAGGCCTACTGAAAACTAGTGGAGTCACCAGGTGGAGGATTTTTACTTGTTTTATGGTTGATTTTTGTCTACCATCAACAATCAGGAACCATTCTTGGCTAACACTTGATTCATCTAAGTTTAAAATGAGGTTTTTTGAGTTTTGAGGTTATTTATTACTCAGTATCGCCAGTATGGTCGCCACTATGTTTACTCCATGTGATTTGCAATATTGGCAAGAACAAACACTGCAAGGACCACATCAGAACCACTTTGGAATCCTAGGACCTAACCTTCCTGGATTCAGAGAGGGATCTCTCTATTTATGTGTTTTCAAATGATATATCTTTATGCTTTTGTTTATGATATTAGGCTAGTTATGAAGTGCCAAGGACTTGTTTGTTTTGGTTGAATTAATTGATAGATTGACAGATCTGCGGTGTGACTAATTGAGGGGATGTTTCAGACGAATAGATGGACTATGAGAAAACATTGATCCATTGGGCTATAGAGTCATAAAAGGATTTAATTGTTCATCAAATCTGCAAGGGTTTTCATAGGGAAAGATAACTATATCAAGTGGATCTCTTAGAATAGATTGTGATATGAAACAATAATAAGTTGTGAAGGCAACAAAGCTATAGTCAGTTACGAATCTTCTAACGCTACTTGGACAAGAAAATCCTTTTAGGTAACTGTTTGAGACAAACCAAAGGAGAGGGCATACTAAAGACTTCTTTGGCTAGACTTTAATAAGCAAACCTTTAAGAAAACAATCCAACAATCCTAAGACTACTTTCAGAAAATAAAAATAAAAAATTAAAGATAATAGTGAGAGCAGCTAAAGAGCAAACTAAAGCTTATCTTCTTTAACTCAACACTCAAAAGAATCTTCAAAGAAACATTTTGAGGCAGACTAGAGGACAGGGCATACCATAGACTTCCTTGGTTTAGACTCTACTAGGTATACTTCAAAGAAAGGCCTTAAAAACAATATCTCAAGTTGTACCAAAGGACAGGGCTCACCATAGACTTCTTTGGCCTTGAATCTATTGAATCATTTTTAAGACAACAAGCTAGATGGAACTGGAGGGCAATTGCGAATCCTCTAGTTAGTACTTGCAGAAAAAAAACATAGAGATAAAAAATGCAGATAGAAATAGGGTGCCAAGACAACATATCCTACAATAAAACTTCTGTTCTTTTATCAGAGAAATATGGACAGAATGGAAAACATACGAAAAAAAGTGACAAATGAGGAAAAATTCACCATTAACATTGTTGTCTAGGTAAATCCCCTCTGCGGACAGAGGCGATCCCTCTAGCCCTAGGGTGGGTCTAGAAACTACGGGAACATACTAACATCTACCTTCCTAGATTGTACATGAAATTTAGAGCAAGGAAGATGTCCTACCTCGTTCTGATGCTATGTTGTTGTCTTCCGTCGAAGCTTCTTGATTCATCGCTCTTATCCAACTTGATACACGCTGCTACCAACGTTCAATTACCTGTACAGACAGTCAAGACAACACGACAAGCGTAAAAACAAGACAAACATAAAACAATTACAACCTATATAACTGATCAAGGAATGCTAGAAATCTCATTATAAATGTAAATAAGAGTGGAAGATAAACATCAAATGCAATTTATTATGATAAAGACAAGGGGAGTTTACAACCAAGCCATGATGTTGAGGCTCTCCTTCGGCAGGTCTGTATCCAAGCATGTTTGTCACACCCTCATGAACAAAGGTCCAAGATCTCACTATGTTCTCAACACACAAAAACAATCACACTCTACATGATTCTCCCGAAGCTATGATTGCTTCTTCTCTATGCTAACTTTTTCAACTATCTGTTCAGCTAGAACATGTTCAACTAGCACATCAATGGAAGATGGCTATATTTATAGAGGAGAGGAGGAGTTTAGGATCCCTACAATAGTGGAAGGGAGGCCTTATTCCTTGGGATGTTTCCCCATAAGGTGGAAATAAGAGGCCAAAGGAGGAAGGCCGTGGTTATTCAGTCGAACCACTCCCTATGACTCATCCACGAAGTTGTTGTGATCGAAACTTCGCCTCTATTTTTAAAAAAATTTCCATAAACAGATTGGCGTGGGTAGCTCATTGAGACAGAGTGCCAACTGGCACGGGCTCAGTGTTAATTTTCCTCATTGGTGCGAGGGCATAACAGGCTACCAGCGCTAAGGAAAAAACAGGTGTTTTTAGTGCTCTGCTTAGGAAATGGTCAACAGAAGGATTGTTGTCCTCATGGCAAGGGATGCAATGATGGTCTTTGCAAGGCATGACACTGCTTATTGGTCACAGAAATGACCCTCCAATAGGCGAGATGGGGATTGCAGGGATAGTGACAAATTACTATGTAACATATGCCCCTTAAAGTATGAAGTCCGAACATGAGTGAGGGGTGAAATGCTTTACAAGTACGTGCAAGGAACCAAATGCTGCTGTCGGGAGACCTGCAAATCAAGCATATATACATAACTGAAATATCTGTTGAAAATACATGAATCCATGGTATAGGCACAACTATTTATCAAGAAGAGGATCATGTGAATGGATCCTTGGCATGGACGCAGCCATCTGAATAAAGGGATCATATGAAATAGATCCTTGGTATGGGCCCAACCATCCGTATAGAGAGGGCCAAAACAAGAGAACCCACGGTATGGTCGTAGCCATCCGTCTAAAGAATCATGTATATAATCATGAATGACTTATCACTCCTCGCAACCTGGAATTTTGTGATCAAAGCCTAGGGTCTTGCGCTCCAACACCACTCGATCAAAGTACAGATTCCAACATGTGAATAGATGTGTTGAAGTCGAACATGCTAGAAAATCACTTGATTACTGGTTAATGATGTGAACCATTAACAAGTGTGATAGAAACCACCCATAATGTCAATGGCTCTCAAGGTACTACTAGTACAATCCATGGAATGTGAACAGTGAGCTGAAGTCGAACACCCATGAAATCACTCGATCGAAGGCTGATGATGTGAACCTGTCGTTGAATGCGAAGAACTTGCCATTAGGGCATGCAAGCTCTAAGGTACCAGAAAGGAGTCTCTAGATCAAATTCCTGGATAATGAGCTGAAGTCGAAAAGAAGTGATCCGTTGAAGGAGGGTCATAATGAATCCCACATCATCGACACAAAACAGAGAAGGTAATATGAGTGCGAATCAAGACTGAAATAGAGGATCAGGGAATGTACAAATTGCAGAAGGATTTGTTCTTGAACATATCGACGACATGACTCTGGAATTTGGCAGCATTTGACTCAAATAGGATCAGAGGTCATGTTGACAAAATTGGTAATCGAATGAGAGGCAAACGTATTTCCCAAACCCATGGAGGCAAAGTGACAGAGTGAAGATATCCCAACCCGACACGAATTGCAGACAAGTGTCATGTTCAAGAGTGATATACTGTCGACACAACTGATGAATAACTTCCATTTTCCCCCACCATTTCTGGCGAGTACCTCTTTATTTTTACACAAGCTTGAAGAGGATACCATATGCTTGTCATATAAGTTTGTCCTCCGAACAAATCCAACCTAGTACATTTTACGAGCCCTAGGAAGGAGAAAATCGAGTAACGTCATTGCGACGGAGTCCGATGTCATCAGTTTTTAACGAGTCTGACAAAGGAAGAACTCGACATCTTTTCTTATTTAGAGAGTTTGAAAAGAAGGTGGAAAAGAAAATTCCAACAGTCCCTTTTCGTAGATAGTTCCTCATATCCGAAAAGGTAGAAAACTGTGTCTGAGAAAACCTCTTAGTCACGATAGGCTAAGGTATTCCTTTTTCGTAAATAATCCATCCCAGCTCGAAAAAGTGGTAAATGTATACTGGGTATATAGTGTTTCGCAACCATTTAACGAGTTCAAAACGACAAGAATCTCGACAATATTTTCAATTTTAGAGAGTCAGAAAAGAGCTGAAAGGTGACTCCTCCTGGAGGAACGAGTGGTATAAAGGGTAGCAACTGGTTCCGGTAATGGTGGAACTGCTCAGAACAAGTAAAGGTCAAGAGGTTGGCTAACAAGACCACTCATCGCAGCGGTTCCTCAGGATTGGGAAAAACAATCAAGTGAAGGTGTATGATCGGCCAAGCAGATGGGGACGATGGAATGAGAAAACCAAGGTTCATCTGAAAAAACAGGCCGATAAAATGGAAATCACGAGAGGTAAAATGGGAAAGGTTTCATTTTTACACAAGCTTGAAATCAGGAAACTCTACTTGAAGTTAGTTTCATTTTTACACAAGCTTGAAACAAAGATAAACTATGCTTGAAATCGGTTTCATTTTTACACAAGCTTGAAACGGAAATAAAATATGCTTGAAAAAGTAAGCATGCCCCCAACATGGTGACTCAATTCGAGGTACATGCCCCCCAAGCTTTAGTCCATATGAAAGACAGATGGAGTGAAGGTTCAAATTACGAGATGAAGAGAAATACTCGATTGGTATTTTACGAGATCTAATCAAAGACTCAAATTGAACGGGAACATGTTTCATTGTTTTAATGAGGTTGACACATTAAAAGAACTATCCTCAAGACCTAATTCATTTTTTTAATGAGGTTGACATAGAAGACAAACTATCCTCATAAGAGCTTGTTTCATTTTTTAAGGAGCGTGGCACAAGAAAATGAACTGTGCTCCGACAACATTGTTTCATTTTTTAAGGAGCTTGACACAAGAAAACGAACTCTGCTCCGACCAGCTTGTTTCATTTTTAAGGAGCTTGACACAAGAAAACGAACTATGCTCCGAGAGACCTTGTTTCATGGTTTAAGGAGCTTGACACAAGCAGATGAACCATGCTCCGACATACCTCATCATAATGAATAAGAAGTCATAGCTTCCAAGAGTTTCCCGTCCGATGGAAGGAAAACATCTTGGAAGTCTGGACCCAATGCCCTCAGCACACGATGTACAACGACACTATCATTGAATATGGGCATAAGACAGGTAGCCACATTATTGACATGCGGTGGGGATGACACAATCGGTGGATAAAGATCCGACAGGGATGATGGTGGACTAGCTGCCATATTAGGACCAAAGAACGCAAGTTGGTCGATGGTCAAGATCCGACCTTGGTGCGAAAAACACATCACATGAAAGAGGGAGGAGACAAGCGCTCCCATGGCATACGAATAATCACGGCCCAAGAGTAAATTAAAGTCCAAGGGGCCAGGAACAACCATCATGTGCATATGGACAGTTTTCCCTCCCAAGGTGACAGGAAACTTCGGGAGGATCCCTAACGGTTGACTAGTTCCTCTGTTAAACACCAACAGATTCTGGGTAACAGGCACAAGCGGAGGCGAACCAAATGCTTTCCAAGTAGTTGAAGACAAAATACTGATAGATGTGCCTTCATCTATAATAGTGCTAGGTACGACCAGATCAAAGGTTTGTACCATTATCTCAAAGGGCACATAAGAAGGAAGGCGATAACCTGCGAATCGACCCCAATCGAAGGAAGCGACCAAACTACTTGGAGGGGCTACCATCGAACCGAGATGGTCTTCCCCTGGTGTTACAGGATAAGAAGAAGCATCCTCCGCCACCTCCATCATGGAGGCAGAAGGAGTATCCTCCGGGATCTCCATCATGGGAGGCAGAGGAATAGCTTCCTGAGATATAGGGATATCCAAGTTCGAGGAATCTGAAGAAACAAGAAGAACCTGAGGGATGTGAGATCCACTCTCAACGGAAAAGACCTGGTGCACCGTAGATGGGGCCAGCTCAACCGATCCCGCGACCAATGGTTGGTTAGGGATGGATTCATGATGGTGAATTTTTGGGGGAGTGGGATCAAGCAAGGATGACTCTTGACTGATCGTGGAATTAGCTGGTGGAGGACTCAAATAAAGCTGCTTGTAACCAGCTGGAAGGCATGGGGCAGAAACAGTTGAGTTGTCCAAAAATCTCTTGGATTCATCCATATACAGACAAAGGTGAATGGCATGATGCCCTTCACACAAGTTAAAGGATTGGTGAGCTTACCCTGCATCTTAGGAGATTTACCAGCACTAGCTGAAGACGTGCCCCCAACCTGACTCCTCGAAGCCAAAGGAAACGACGGCCGACAGTTGGACCATACTTCGAGCACCTTGGGAATACCAGGGCAGTCTCGAAGCAAATGGTTACCTTTGCAGAGCATGCAAGGGAATTTGACTTTCCGTGGAAGCATGGATGACTTCTTAGGAGAAATAGCCGCAAAGCTAGCCTCTCCTTTATCTAACTTATTCTTCTTCGTCTTCTTCTTCTTCTTCTTAGCCACCTGGTTACTAAAATCCAAACTTTCACCAGGCGAAGTAGAAGAGGAGGATGAACAAACAGGCGAAGAAGGGGAGAGGTCCACTTTAGAATCAACACGATGTTGTTCAGGTGGAGGAGATGGTTGTACAGTGGACGAAACACTCGAGACCACAGAGGTCGAGAATAACCAAACAGGAAAACCAATAGTTAACCCAGGAAGGGACGATGTTGCCATATAAGGAGCACCAACATTCCCAAAAGCAGGAAAAGGACTAGGATTCCCCTCAGAGGGGATTCCTTGGTTGGTAAACTCCGGAAATGTTGCCATTGGAAACAACCGTAAAACAAGAAACTAAGGAAGATAACTTTAACCAAGAATATTTTGTGGGCAGTTAATTTTTTAAAACATTGAAACAAAACTCTACTGTTTCATATTTCAAGAGTCGAGAAACAGGCAAAAGGTGACTCTATCACTTTCAGATTGAAACGAGCGTGAAAGGACAAACGCTCAATGATCTCTTATGTTTTTAAAGAGTCACGAAAAGATCAAAATGACTACTCTGGTAATCTAAGAAAGAGGGTGTACCAAGTTTCCGTGAACTGCCATATACACCTTGGTGATCAAATGAAAGACAAAAGACCAAGGACTTAACGTACGTGCAGGTAGTCTCTCCAAATGCTGTGTTCGGTGTATCATAGTTACAAGGCAGTAGACTCGACTTCCTATGGATAACAGGATTGCAACCTAGAGGGGTCTCCCATTATATACTCGATGGTATGGGGAACACAAGTCCATACTAGCGCTGTCTAGAGCTAGATGGCGAACGACAGCTACTAGGTTTTAAGATGCCGGAACACGTCTCTAGCCTAGACCACTAAAATGTGAGCGTTAAGTTTTAATGCTTCCTTAGGTTGATTGAATAAATTTTATGGTTGATCTTCAATTATGTCTCGGTTTCAAGGCCCTACCACATGTCATCTGACAATGTCCTATATGCAGCTATATGAGAAAATAAATCTTTCAATTCGATGAATGCTATCTAGTTAAGAGAAGAGTCTCAAACAATGATGCAACATACAACAACACTGCAAACAAATTTTTTTCCAAACTAGATGACTTTCACTATCCAAAAGTAGTCTAAACATTCAACGATGCGAATTATGCAATGTAATCTATGCAAAATCCTCTTTTTTGAAAACTATGCAATTGTAATCTATACACAATTTACTTTTTTTTTTGAGAGAACAAGAATGCACTCAATGCATTTTCCGATGGATGAGAATCTACTTAATGCACGCTTTTAATGAAAGAGAATGCACTCGAAGCGATTTTTAGTTTTCAATCATTAAAAATGGTAATCTAAGTTCAATGATGGATCTCAAAAAATACTTTTCAATGCAATGTGATCTAATGCATTTTAACGAAAAGCAAACTCTAAGACGAAAACTGAATGAACACAAATCTTCTTAGTGAAGGATGAATGCAAAAGGGATGCAAACAAACACTAAGAATGCAATCGTTGTTTCAAACACTTTGTAATGAAATTCCTCAAAAGGCTACAAGACATATGAGGTCAAGTACAAAAAGGACTTCCAAAGCATGAGTTCAAACAAAGCATTCATTCCCTTTTACATCAAGCAATCATAGAAAGAAGACTTTTCAGTTGAACAATGAGCAATGTAATCTATGCTCATGAGTGAAAAAGTAGAGGGGAGAACAAGCAAATCATATAGAGAAAAATACCGGAAGGGAAAGACACGCTGGTGAAGGATTTAGGGAAAAAAAACTCAAATTTTCACACACCCTGAAATTGGCACGACTTTGGTGGGTGAAACTAGCGCCAACTGGCGCGACTTGCTCACTGACAACTAGCACCAATGGCCAATTGGCGCGGGTTGCTAACTAACAACTAGCGCCAATCGGCGCGAATGTTAGAAAAATAAAAGCGCCAATGCCTGAACAGGAAAAACAAAGAATTTCTCCCAACTAAGACCAGACTCACCACTTCAAGCAAAAACTAAAAGATCGTAATTGATGAAAAACATAGGAACAAATAGGGAAATAGTCGTTCGACTAAATCCGTCAAATGAATAAGACCTCAAAGAGTGACAAACTCAAAAGAAACTCCCCAGCGGAGTCGCCAATTTTTTGTCCAGGTAAATCCCCTCTGCGGATAGAGGTGATCCCTCTCGCCCTAGGGTGGGTCTAGCAACTACGAGAACATACTAACATCTACCTTCCTAGATTGTAAATGAAATTTAGAGCAAGGAAGATGTCCTACCTCGTTCTGATGCTATGTTGTCATCTTCCGTCGAAGCTTCTTGATCTGTCGCTCTTCTCCAGCTCGATACACGTTGCTACCAACGTTCGATTACCTGTACAGATAGTCAAGACAACACGAAAATCATAAAACCAAGACAAACATAAAACAATTAAAACTTATCTAACTGATCAAGGAATGCTAGAAATCTCATTATAAATGTAAATAAGAGTGGAAGATAAACATCAGATGCATTTTATTATGATAAAGACAAGGGGATTTTACAACCAAGCCTTGATGTTGAGTCTCTCCTTCGGCAGGTCTGTATCCAAGCACGTTTGTCACACCCTCATGAACAAAGGTCCAAGATCTCACTATGTTCTCAACACACAAACACAATCACACTTTGCACTATTCTCCCGAAGCTATGATTGCTTCTTCTCTATGCTAACTTTTTCAGCTATTTGTTCAACTAGAAAATGTTCAACTAGCACATCAATGGAAGATGGCTATATTTATAGAGGAGAGGAGGAGGTTGGGATCCCTACAATAGTGGAAGGGAGGCCTTATCCCTTGGGAGGTTTCCCCATAAGGTGGAAACAAGAGGCCAAAGGAGGAAGGCCGTGGTTATTCAGTCGAACCACTCCCTATGACTCATCCATGAAGTTGTTGTGATCGAAACTTCGCCTCTATTTTTAAAAAACTTTCCATAAATAGATTGGCGTAGGCAGCTCACTGAGACAGAGCGCCAACTGGCGCGGGCTCAGTGTTAATTTTCCTCATTGGCTCGAGGGCATAATGGGCTACTAGCGCCAAGAAAAAAACATGTGTTTTTAGTGCTCTGCTCAAGAAATGGTCAACATAAGGATTGTTGTCCTCATGGCAAGGGATGTAATGATGGTATTTGCAAGGCATGACATTGCTTATTGGTCACAGAAATGAACCTCCAATGGGCGAGATGGGGATTGCAGGGATAGTGACAAATTACTGTGTAACAAACATAGCTCAAGAATCCTGTGAACGTGCTTGTATTACTGATGATAAAAGTAGTTACATTGCTCCATGTACAATAGCTCTCTGCAACTCAGAGCTTTCTCAAATCCAGCCTAGCAATCCTCAAAAAGCTCAGTAGCAGAAATCAGTAAAATAACCACCAACTAACCAACACTAAAAATGAAACTCATATGCAATATTTATCTGCAAAATGAGGAGGTGATGCTAAGCTAGGGTTTGGAATGCCATTTATTACAGAGTTATTGATTTTTGACCTTTGGGACCCTGCAAGGCCCAAGGAAAAAATATCTAAAGGTGTTTCTTTGAAATAATAACTCCTAACTTAACTTCTGAGTTAATTTCTGTGAAATGTTTGACTTTAAGGTTTTTTGCAATAACTTTACAATAACTACTGGTAGATGAAAAATATCTCTGACTCTTTGTAATAACTGTTTAATGTTTTATTGAAAGAAAATATGCTGTAGGTGGCAAAAATATCCTTTGAAGAAGTAACTGTTGTAGGTTTAGTCATTCAAATGTGTTTCTGGAGTTAATCTGCCTCTGTTTCATATTTAAACTCTGTATTAGGCTTTTAAACTTTGATCTAACCTTTTCAGTCGATTTCACTCTCTTTTCTCTTTATTTTGCCTTTATGACCCAATTCTTTTGATTATCCTTTATTCTTTAAACCTCTGCTGTTTGTCTTTATTACCTTTAATCTATGCTTTTGTGGCTAATCCTTCATGATTTGTCTTGGATTTGTGTTTAGCCTTTTAACCCTGCGGACCTTTTTCACTCATTTAACTGTTTTCTTTCTTCACTGTGGCTCTGTCTGTGTTTGTTTTTGGTGCAGGGATGCCTCTTTTCGTTGTTGGATGGTTTAATAGCCATCGATGATCATGTTTCATCGATAATTAATCTTGACATAGGGCCTTGGGTCCTTTTATAAATGAAATGAAGCTCCGGATTGCCATCCAGATATTCATCCAACGTTTCTGAACCATCAGCATGCATTTATTTGCATTTCGCCATCAAACCTGCACACTAAAACAAACAATTAGTTTTTAAAACCCGCGAAGAGGGTTTTCTGCATTTTATAGGGGTTTTCAGGCTTTTAGAAAGCGGAGAATGGAGCTTTGGGCTTGGTTCCATAGGTGGAACCAACAGGAAACTTGAATGGAGGTGGAGGTATTTGAATTTTGGCACGAAATGAAAGGTAGTTTTCGAAAACTGGATGGTGGTTTTTGCACGGTGGAGGAGGCGGTAATGGTTTTCAGGGAGGGCGTGCGATACGATTCAACGACTACTGTGTGGCAAGGCGAAACCACCCATATCGCAACGTTTTAAAAACATTAACCTCAACGCTATTTTATTTGCGATATGCTGTGTGGGTCGTTGGACCTTGGAGGGGATGATCGACGGTGGTCGGGCGAGGTGGAGGATCATGCAGGTCAGAGGAAGTGGGCTCCGAGGAACAGATGGCGGATATTATTTGGGCGCGAGGTTCCCGAGGTCAAGTCTAAAGTGGGGAACTTTAACTTATGGCAGGGTTACATGAGAGCGGGGTTTAGATGCATGCGAGTGCAAGGGAGTGAGGGTTTAGGGTGTGGGGGCTTAAAACCTTAAAGGGTCGGGCTAAAAATAAAAGGTCGGGTTTGTATAAAATAAAATAGAGTTTTATTTATAAAAAGGTGGGGTCCCGACAATTTTAAATATTTCAATTAAAACAATGTAAAAGAGGGTCTTTTACATTGTTTTGGAAAAAATAGAGGAAGGGGATGAAGAAAAGGGGTTTCGAAAGGGGACGATGGGTTTTTAGAGGAAAAATGAGTGAATGAGAGTGTGGGAAGGGAGGGAGAGTGAAAATAAGATAAACCAGCCCATGGTGAGTCTTTTTAGAGCAGCAAGGTAAACTGAATAGGCAGAGATGAAATAGATAGTGAAATAGGTTCACTTAGGATAATGAAGGCAGTGAGATTTCTAAAGATAGCTGGTAGGAAAATAATGCTATATTTAGCTGCTTATAGAAAATACACATTCATCTAGTGAACTCTGTATAATACAGGAGGATAACAGTGGCTCCAGCTGGGGAGGGCAGCTCCTTTAGGAGGTGTCAAGAATCTCAGAGATAAAATCTATGGAAGAAGTAGACTAGTGCCTTGATTTGTATTTTAACAAACTCCTTTATTTAACTTGTTGTTTTGTTGCTATTCTTTTGAAGCTGTGATCTTCAAAATATGAAAAACATGATTGCTTCAACTCAACTTCTACCTACCCATACTACTTTTTCCTAGCATTTTTTTTTCATTGGGTGCATTTAGAGTAGCCAACCCTTGACATTATTTTCTTTTGAAAACATGAAACTATCAACTTCTACACTTATATCATCCAAAAATCTCAGATTAAAGAGATGAGATTTTTATTCTCTACCTAATCTCCTTATTTTTCAAGATTAAACTGTTTGACAGATATTCATTCTCTATTCCAAAAACTAGAAATTAAAAACATACCCAAATCAGGATTAGATAGTCTGATTTGTCATGAGTTGTAGTATTTTGTACAAGTCTGCACACATATTTTATTTTGTAGAGATTAAAACTAAAAACTTTGAGGGATGTAGTTTGGAATTCGGTATGCATCCCTCTCTTTTTTTCTTGGTTCAGATTTGAGCATTGGAACTAATATCTTTTCCTAATCTAATCTACTGATAAGCCAAGTTTAGACAGTTTGGAAAATCTTCATTCACTAATCTATAAGCAGAAATTTAAAACTTGTTCAATTATGATTAGGCTGTATAACTGAACAAAACTTTATTTTCAAGTAGTGGCATTTGGACTTGCACATTTTCAGAAATATTTCTTTTTTGGTATGGGGCCGTACTTGTTCTTTTTCCTGCCCTCTTTTTCTTCTTTTTCTTTGTTTTTGTGTTTATTTTTCTGATCTTTTTTTCAAACAATGTTATATAAAATGGATAAAGGTTTAAACTGAGTATTTTTAACAAAAATAATGTTTGAGCATCCTGCCATTTACAGGACCTCCAAATAGCTCTGTTCCATCCATCTCTTGCAAAAAAAATGCATTGTTACCTCTAGAAGAATGGATGAGGTATGGGCCTTTCCACAGATTTTCAAATTTTCCATGTTTTCCCTTGCCTTCTCTCCTTGAGTCCCATTTGAGTACTTTTTCACCAATGTTGATATCATTTGTTTTGGTTCTCTTATCAAACAACTTCTTGATATTTTCCTGTACTAGCTGTGTTCTATTATATACTTCTTCTTTGGTTTGCTGCAACTGTACAGTCTAATTTATTCTTCTTTGTAAGATTGTTCCTCAATAGGGCAGTCTTATTCATAATCTGAGTCTGAATTTGGCATTTCAAACCCGTTTCTGGACTGCAGGAAATCCTCTATATGCTTATCTCCTTCAAAAACTTGCCAGTATTTTATGTTGTCAGGGAATGCTGGTCTATATTTGACTTGGACTGTGTATTTTTTGCTTTCATAAGGTTTTTGACATGTACTAGCAGCAAAGGCTAAACCATTGGCAAGAATGTTTTGGTTTCTAGGGAAAAAAGTAAGCTCATATTATGTGAATGTTTTCAAGAGGTCAATAGCATCATCTCTATAGGCTTTTAATCTTGGATGCTTGGTTGTGTATTCTCCATTTATTTGTCTAATAACTAACTTTGAATCTTTATGAATAGTTATCCTCTTGGCTCCTAATTTTTTCATTAATTGTAGTGCTAAGAGGAGTGCCTCATATTCAACTATGTTATTTGTGTGTTAAAATTTTAGCTTGTATGAGTGACCTTCTGCATGATTGTTCTCTGTGTTATGTACCCATATGCCTGCTCTTGAACCAATTTTGCTACAAGACCATCAAAAATCATACTCCAAAGAGGTTCAGTTTCAAATTTGTCAATTTCTTGATTACTATGGTCCTCATCATGTTGTTTACAGTTGTTTCCACTGTGTTGTTCACCATGCTGTTTTTTAGGGTCCGCATTATGTTTTTCATTGTCTTGTTTATCGTGATCTACACTATGTTGAGTGTTTTTTCCCTTTTCTTCATGGTCAGCCCTATGTTTATGGTTGCATTTTTGCCTATGGTTTCCATTGTGTTTGCTGTAATATTTTGGGCTAGCAAACTGTTTTGACTGTTCCTCCTCCTTTCCCTCTTTTTCTACTTCTGTTTTCTCATTTTCTATCACTTGTTCATGAAGATTTTCATCATTATAAAGGATTAATGAATCAAGGTCTGTGTGAATAGAATAAAGAGGAGATTTATTTGGTTTTTTTTGACTGGTAACCATGTGTTTCATGTGTGTTTCCCTATATAGTCTCTTTGGTTGACTAAGTACAGGGATAACTCATGTCCATTTGTAGGGTACCTTGGAGTTTAACACCCCATGATCTTGAAAGAAGCATGCCATATTTAGGAGGTATATCAGCCACTACAATATCCATTACTAGGCCCTTGGTTGGTATTGGTACCCCAAAGCTAGGGTGGATTTGGTCATCAAGATGCTAAGTGAGTCCTAGTGTTTTCTATCGAGTCTTTGTAAAAGTAATTTGGGAATAATCCTAGATAATTGGCTAGATTATTTTATTACAAGCTGCTTGGTCTACTAGATCATGTTTTGAGTCGCAAAATTGGGTAGCTATTTTAGGGTCTATACGATTGGGTATCCCCCCTTTATGTGTCTAAATGTATTTATCTTATGTAAAGAGGGTTGGAAAAATAATTAAATCCCCTCTCAGTCAATTAATTAAATTTTCTGTCCAAATTAATTAAAAATCCTAAGTCAGAAATTTAATTAATTTTAAGTCCTAGGTGAGTTAAAATTCTTCAAAGGAAAAATTTGTGGGTCCTTAAAAAATAAATTTTTAAAGGTCCTAGGCCAAGTGAATATTGAGAATTTCAAGCAGTTTTGGACCCTTGGGCCTTGGTGGTCAAGTCAAAGTCCAAATTTTGAGGTAATTAACTCAAAAATATTATTTTTGAGTTAATTAAAATGGAATTAAATGATTGATCTGCATACAGGTATCTTATGCAGTTTTCTGGGTTTCTAAAATTGCATTTTGATTTTGACGGAAATATTAGTTATCTATTTTTCTGAAAGGTCTCATGTTTATCTATGGAATGTCATTTATTACAGAGTTAGTGATTTTTGACCTTTGGGACCATGCAAGGCCCAAGGCAAAAATATCTGAAGGTGTTTCTCTGAAATAATAAATCCTAACTTAACTTCTGAGATAATTTCTGTGAAATGTTTGACTTTAAGGCTTTTTGCAATAACTTAACAATAATTGCTGGTAGATGAAAAATATCTCTGACTCTTTGTAATAATTGTTTAATGTTTTATTGAAAAAAAACATGCTGTAGGTGGAAGAAATATCCTTTGAAGAAGTAACTGTTGTAGGTTTAGTCATTCAAATGTGTTTCTGGGCTTAATCTGCCTCTGTTTCATCTTTAAACTCTGTATTAGGCTTTTAAACTTTGATCTAACCTTTATTTGTCTGTTTCACTATATTTTCTCTTTATTCTGCCTTTATGACTCAATTATTTTGGTTAACCTTTATTCTTTAAACCTCTGTTGTCTGTCTTTATTACCTTTAATCTCTGCTTTTGTGGCTAATCCTTCATGATTTGTCTTTGATTTGTGTTTAGCCTTTTAACCCTTCTGACCTTTGTCACAATCATTTAACTGTTTTATTTCTTCACTGTATCTTTGTCTGTGTTTGTTTTTGGTGCAGGGATGCCTCTTTTCATTGTTGGATGGTTTAATAGACATCGATGGTCATGTTTCATCGATAATTAATCTTGACATAGGGCCTTGGGTCCTTTTATAAATGAAATGAAGCTTCAGATCGTCACCCAAATATTCATCCAACGTTTCTAAACCATCAGAATGCATTTATTTGCATTTATCCATCAAACCTGCACACTAAAACACACAATTAGCTTTTAAAACTTGCGGAGAGGGTTTTATGCGTTTTACAGGGGTTTTCGGGCTTTTGGAAAGCAGAGAATGGAGCTCTGGGCTTGGTTCCATAGGCGGAACTAGCAGGAAACTTGAACAGAGGTGGAGGTATTTGAATTTTGGTGCGGAAGGAAAGGTGGTTTTCGAAAACTTGGAGGTGGTTTTCGCACGACGGAGGAGGCAGTAATGGTTTTCGAGGAGGGCGTGCGATACGATTCAACGACTGCCACGTGGCAAGGCGAAACCACCCATATAGAAATGTTTTAAAAACATTAACCTCAATGCTATTTTATTTGCGATATGCTCTGTGGGCCGTTGGATCTTGGAGGGGAAGATCGACGGTGGTCGGGCGAGGTGGAGGATCGGGCAGGTCAGAGAAAGTGGGCTCCGAGGAACATATGGCGCGATCTTATTGTGGCACGAGGTCAATGGAAAGCGGGCCCAGGGTCAAGGCTAAGGTAGGGAACTTTAGGTTATGGCAGGGTTACATGAGAGCGGGGTTTAGATGCATGCGAGTGCGAGGGAGTGAGGGTTTAGGGCATGGGGGCTTAAAACCTTAAAGGGTCGGGTTAAAAATAAAAGGTCAGGTTTGTATACAAATAAAACAGAGTTTTATTTATAAAAGGGCGGGGTCTCGACAGTTTTAAATATTTCAATTAAAACAATGTAAAAGAGGGTCTTTGACATTGTTTTGGAAAAATAGAAGAAGGGGATGAAGAAAAGGGGTTTTGAAAGGGGATGATAGGTTTTTAGAGGCAATTTGAGTGAATGAGAGTGTGGGTAGGAAGGGAGAGTGAAAATAAGATAAACCAGCCCATGGTGAGTCCTTTTAGAGCAGCAAGGTAAACTGAATTGGCAAAGATGAAATAGATAGTGAAGTAGGTTCATTTAGGATAATGAAGGTAGTGTGCTTTCTAAATATAGCTGATAGGAAAATAATGCTATCTTTAGCTGCTTGTAGAAAATACACATTCATCTAGTGAACTTTGTAGAATACAGGAGGATAACACAGGGATGACCAACCCATTCCATAAAAGGAATGGACCTAAGCTCTCTCTTAATGAGGGACTTGCTTCCAACAACTCTCTAGGTGGAGATAATGGGACAACCAACTACTTGTAGGACACCCTCTTTCAATGTCATGAATTTCTTATTTGTTATGGAACCTACATATTTTGGGACTTCTTGATAGGGCATTGACCATCCATCAGTTTCATTCATGAATCATGTCAGTCATGTCATCCTTTATTTCATCAGAAAGTGATCCATTAGTCCATATCTGACCTTTCCTTCATATCTTTCTACCTTCTTCACACCATGTTTCCTTCAGGATCTTTCATCCTACCACGAGTATCAGTTGTATATGAAATCTACAAATCTCCCTTTGGTAGCCCTGCATTAGCCCATCCAATTATTGTTCAAAAATCAAGAATGAACATTAAATCAAACTTACCTCTGTGATGGTATACAATGTCAATGGTATCCTTATTTTTTAGATTGCATCAGTCTCTTCATACCTTTTCCATGGAGATGTCACAGTCAATCCTTGTAGTAATCAAATGTTGATTTCCTTTTCTATGTGACCATAGTTGCATCTTTCACGATCTCTCCTTACTTTCTTCACATATTGCTTCTCAGGAACTTTCATTCATAGTTACTTCATTCACCGTCAATCCTTCTAGTCACCAGATGTTGATTTCCTTTTCTTTGTGACTGCATCTTTTGCGATCTCTCCTTACTTTCTTCACATATTTCTTCTCAGGAACTTTCATTCATAGTTCCTTCAGTTTTGTCAACCACCTCATATTCCATATGAGTAATTATTATATTGATTTCATCTAGTCAATATATGAACCATGCATTTATGCATCCTTCCAAAGGAGGAGATACCTTTTTCATGAGGATGAGCTTTTATCCACACCATTTGTAGCTATATGACATGGATCAATTTTATCAAATACAAGCATACATACCTCATCTCTTCCTTTTAGTTATCTATACTTCCTTCTACAACATTTTCCATGATTGAAAGTAATTCAATGATCTTGACCTGATTCACTTCTTCGCCATCTGTAGTGCCCCTCTTTGGTTGATGGACACTGATCCTTCATACTTTATTCTTTGAGGACCTCAAGTTGAGGATCCAGACACATGACTCTATTATTAGTGGATGTGATGGTTATGTATGTCTTTATTGATACTATGATGATGATAGCATTTATGGATATGCATGTTCTTTATTGATTTGATTGTAGCATTAATGGATATGCATGTTCTCTATTGATATAATGATGATGATAGATTTTATGGATAGATCTGTTTTTTTTATTGATGTTACGATGATAATGCTTTTGATGGATATGTTAATTTCCCATTGATGTTATGATTATGATAACCATGATGGATGTTGTTTGGTCAATTTAGTGTATCTTAAATTGCTGCATTTAATTTGTCAATCCGGGATTCGTAAGCTGATGAAGTGCGGCGCACTATAGGTGCAAGATAACCTATTTCTTAACTTTTTGTCGTTTTTGGTTTTCTAAGGTGAAATGGAAATTCTAAAATGAAAACAAGTATGGTTATATTTGTTCAAGGAAATGATATCCCCTATACTGATTTACCAACTTGAAACTTAAAAAGGAATTTGAAATTTTCAATGACAAAACTTGAAAGGAAATGAAAATGTACTGCTGAAATGAAAAGATGTTGTAAGTCTAATAAATCAAAAACAGTGAACTAGTGAGCATGAAACTAAACTATTCTTGCTGCTGTCTAAACAAAAATAATCTATGCTTAAAGAAATTCAAAATTGCAACAAAGTAAATCTAAATCAGATTACATCAATTTATCTTTTGATCCTTCATCATTAGTCCAGCTATGATTTTCGGATGTAACCATAAACAACTTGAGTAACTGATATCTAACTTGCAGAAAGTAAACTAATATCAAACCATACATTCATAATTCAATCCCTCACCATCAGTCCAGCTGTGGCTTTCGGAGGTAACTGAAGATGTCATACACAATTTAACATTTCTAACTTGCAGAAAGGAAACTAATACTAAACTACACACTTCATAATACAATCCCTCACCATCAGTCCAACTGTGGCTTTCGGAGGCAACTGAAGACGTTATGAGCATTTTAATATATTTAAATTTGCAGAAGGAAAACTAATACTAAACTACACATTTCATAATACAATCCCTCACCATCAGTCCAGCTGTGGCTTTCGGAGGCAACTGAAGATGCTATGAGCAGTTTAATATATCTAAATTTAACTACTGAAACAATTAAGAAAAACTGAGTTAAACAAAGCTATACTGAAATGAAACAAAAACTAAGAAAAACACATTAGCAGCAGAACAATGTTAATTCCATGTCATTAGTCAAAAAGTTATGAAAATGCTCGGGCTGCCTATCTATAACCTGAAACAAGAACACTGATCAGTGATTAACAACATAAAACATGAAAGATAGAAGTGAAATGGAAAGCAGGAAAGTTTATAAACAGAAATGAAAAAAAATGAAATGTATAAACATGTGAATGGATTATGGCACAATGAGCTTTAAAGAAATGAAATAAGAACTATACACTAATGCACAAAACCTTAGCTGAGCAGGGGCCCTCTACACCAGCCTTGGAAACGATCTTCAAGTACGAATTAAGTTGGAAAACAGAGTCTTCTTATATTAAAATGCAGTCATAACAGTATGGTAGTATTACGGCTCAAGGGTAGCGTAATTACATTACAGAGCAGACTTAATAAAATTAACAGAGACTAATCGGGACTAACTCTATATGCGTATGCAAACGCGTTATATATAACAAAAGAAATATAACTGTCTCCTAAAGTTTATGCTGGTGTAGAACCCGTAGACCATTACGTCCACGGATCTAGGATCATGGCCGTGTTGGAAAATAAATCTATGAGAAGTGGATGCTTGAATTCGACTATGGAGCCATGTACAGATGTCGACTTGTCCTCCGCAAGCTCAGAAACGGCCATATGAACCTTTACGTGACACGGAACAGAGTCCTGTCACCGTAAGACTCTATAGTTGACTTCCATGTGGATGCCTTTGACCGCGGCTTCTTTAGATGAGTTTGCTCGAACCAATAGGACACGAACCATGTCCACATCATTCCTGACTTGCCCATGTGGCTCGTTTTCCCTGTAGACACCTGTAACATAGAGTTTCACAAAATAGCTGCGGAAAGTGGCAAGATTCCGCAGCTGAATGAACAAAATCTAAATCAAATAGAAAACACAAAAATATAATTAAAAACCATGTTAGATGCTCTTTAGCAAATGATATTGACAACTTGGGAGGTTTAGGTGAGTGAAAAAGGTATAGAAAAGTGTATGGAAAAGATGCAGAATTGAGACTCAACATACCCCTACTGTGAAGGTGTTGCATGTCCTCATGCAACCAAAATTTTAATATTCCTTCCTTAGTTCATGTGCCTTGACACTTCAGCCAGCACATCCAATCCTCTCCTCCTCTTCCTTGGTGCTACTAACATTCTGGGTTTCTTCATTAAGCACCTAAATTTGATATTAACCAGTGCTCTGCTCAACTTCTGGCATTTTCTTTTCAATTTCTTGTTCTTCTTTTGCCATATTCCCAGATGTAGCATAGTATTATCATGGATGATTTTGTCTAGTTTGCCTTGTTCCTTCAATGTCTCATTTTCATTTTTGATATGTTTATTCAAAAGCTCTAACTCAAAAATTTCTTGTTTTAGTGATTGGACTAAATCATCCTGTACTGTATGAGGCTGGATAGACGAAGTACTGGGACCTGTAGCTGCCTTTTCCAAAGATTCTATATAGTCATATACTTCCTGCTGCTTGGGGTCTATTTCGGGTGTCATTTTTATTGGGTTGTCCCCAAAATGCCGTGAAGGAGAATAATCTGGCTGAGGAGGGCTCACATCAATATCTTGCTAAGAATGGGATGGAGTATGTTCAATGTCTGATTGGGAATGAAATGAACCAGGTTCACTAACTGACTGAGATGGACTATGGTCAGCTGGGGACTGTTCAGATGTTTCCTCTCCCAGATCAATGAAATGAGGACCCTTCATTTGCGTTTTCCTCAATTTCCCCTTAAGTCTGCTGCTTCTTCTCACACGCTGTGGTGCACTATCCTTTTGTTTTTGTTTTCCTTTCTCTGTCTTCTTGGCCATAGAGGATTGTTTTTGAAGATAAACTAGTCTTTCAGATAACACTTGATTATCTTCTTCTTCAGAATAAGGAGTTTTATGTATAGCCTCAATAGTTTTTCTTTCTTTTGGTGTTATTGGCTTCTTACCCTTGATTTCTTTCTTCTTCCTCTTTGACAGTCTTTCTTCCCTATTAGTTATTTCAATTGCAGTAGTAGGAGTATTTTGGATTTCATCAATTGTTCCTTTTCTCCTACTTCTTCTTGTTGTGCTACCTTCAGGAATTTCCTGAGGTTCCTCAAAGAAATTTCTAACCAGAAATTGTTCCCATGTGTCTTTCTTTTCCTTTAACTCCTTTTCAATCAAAATTTTTATAAGGCCGTGGTGATATAGATGAGGTTCTACATCTCCTAAATGTTTCTGAACAGTCACAGACATTTTCTTCAAGCTATTTAACAGAAAATATGGGAGATTGAGAGCTTGATTATCTAGAAAATTCATTAGTAACCTGGTATGGTACATGTACATGGACCCAAAACGGCCTTCACATGTAATGAATTTCTGAACAACTAGCAGCAAAGTAGCCCATTCCTCTTTCAATGCATGCACAAGAATTCCTCTTTTAAAAACAGTTATGTCCATACCTTGGTTTCGTAAGATTGTTCTCCATGCTTCATCACTGATACTTTTATTCTTAAACCAACGCTCACCCTCCTGAAGAAGTTCGTGGCTGTTGCTATAGATGCTTCATTGATCGCAAACTTAAGGTCTCCAATTTCTGCTTCCAAGCCATTAAACGACCTTGCAAATGCTTTTGTAACTTCTTTGTGATAACCTCTGAACTTCTGGATAAAACACAACCATTTTGCTTTCTTCAATATCTCCCTTACTTGCGGATATCCCTCCATGAACTTCGGTCCTTCCGGTTCTGCTCTTAGCAATTTACCCATTTCTCTTTTTGCTCTTCAAAGAATTTCCTGTGTGGAGGATTCAAATGGAAATAGAACGGCTGAATGCACAGAAACGAGCTCAATGACTGTGGGAATATATTATAGAATGGGAATGAGCACAATGAACGGAATGGAGTGAGACTGTGGGTAGATATCCGAGAGTGGAAATGAACAGATGACAAATGACCAGATGGAAATGGTCATGAAAAAGATTTTTATTAATGAAATGGATGAAATGAAGTGGAGTGGAGTGAAATGAAATGGAATGAAGTGGAATGGAATGGAGTGAATGATCACAAAACTTGTGAAATGAAAGAGAGATTTTTTTTTTGGAAAATATAGAGTGTCAGGTGTTCCTTATGCCATTTATTACACTCGGGTTCGATCCCCGGCAACGGCGCCAAAATGTTTGGTCAATTTAGTGTATCCTAAATTGCTGCATTTAATTTTTCAATCCGGGATTCGTAAGCTGATGAAGTGCGGCGCACTATATGTGCAAGATAACCTATTTCTTAACTTTTTGTCGTTTTTTGTTTTCTAAGGTGAAATGGAAATTCTAAAATGAAAACATGGTTATATTTGTTAAAGGAAATGATATCCCCTATAATGATTTACCAACTTGAAACTTAAAAAGGAATTTGAAATTTTCAATGACAAAACTTGAAAGGAAATGAAAATGTACTGCTGAAATGAAAAGATGTTGTAAGTCTAATAAATCAAAAACAGTGAACTAGTGAGCATGAAACTAAACTATTCTTGCTGCTGTCTAAACAAAAAGAAACTATGCTTAAAGAAATTCAAAATTGCAACAAAGTAAATCTAAATTAGATTACATCAATTTATCTTCTGATCCTTCATCATTAGTCCAGCTATGATTTTCGGAAGTAACCATAAACAACTTGAGTAACTGATATCTAACTTGCAGAAAGTAAACTAATATCAAACCATACATTCATAATTCAATCCCTCACCATCATTCCAGCTGTGGCTTTCGGAGGTAATTGAAGATGTCATGCACAATTTAACATTTCTAACTTGCAGAAAGGAAACTAATACTAAACTACACACTTCATAATACAATCCCTCACCATCAGTCCAGCTGTGGCTTTCGGAGGCAACTGAAGACGTTATGAGGAGTTTAATATATTTAAATTTGCAGAAGGAAAACTAATACTAAACTACACATTTCATAATACAATCCCTCACCATCAGTCCAGCTGTGGCTTTCGGAGGCAACTGAAGATGCTATGAGCAGTTTAATATATCTAAATTTAACTACTGAAACAATTAAGAAAAACTGAGTTAAACAAAGCAATACTGAAATGAAACAGAAACTAAGAAAAACACATTAGCAACAGAACAATGTTAATTCCATGTCATTAGTCAAAAAGCTATGAAAATTCCTGGGCTGCCTATCTATAACCTGAAACAAGAACACTGATCAGTGATTAACAACATAAAACATGAAAGACAGAAGTGAAATGGAAAGCAGGAAAGTTTATAAACAGAAATGAAAAAAAAAATGAAATGTATAAACATGTGAATGGATTATGGCACAATGAGCTTTAAAGAAATGAAATAAGAACTATACACTAATGCACAAAACCTTAGCTGAGCAGGGGCCCTCTACACCAACCTTGGCAACGATCTTCAAGTACGAATTAAGTTGGAAAACAGAGTCTTCTTATATTAAAAATGCAGTCATAACAGTATGGTAGTATTACGGCTCAAAGGCAGCGTAATTACATTACAGAGCAGACTTAATAAAATTAACAGAGACTAATCGGGACTAACTCTATATGTGTATGCAAACGCGTTATATATAACAAAAGAAATATAAATGTCTCCTAAAGTTTATGCTGGTGTAGAACACGTAGACCATTACGTCCACGGATCTAGGATCATGGCCGTGTTGGAAAATAAATCTATGAGAAGTGGATGCTTGAATTCGACTATGGAGCCATGTACAAATGTCGACTTGTCCTCCGCAAGCTCAGAAACGACCATATGAACCTTTACGTGACACGGAACAGAGTCCTGTCACCGTAAGACTCTATGGTTGACTTCCATGTGGACGCCTTTGACAGCAGCTTCTTTAGATGAGTTTGCTCGAACCAATAGGACACGAACCATGTCCACATCATTCCTGACTTGCCCATGTGGCTCGTTTTCCCTATAGACACTTGTAACATAGAGTTTCACAAAATAGCTGCGAAAAGTTGTAGTAGCTGCGGAAAGTGGCAAGATTCTGTAGCTGAATGAAAAAAATCTAAATCAAATAGCAAACACAAAAATATAATTAAAAACCATGTTAGATGCTCTTTTGCAAATGATATTGACAACTTGGGAGGTTTAGGTGAGTGAAAAAGGTATAGAAAAGTGTATGGAAAAGATGCAGAATTGAGACTCAACAGATGTGTCCCCTATGGTAGCTACTTACATTAGTTCTGATTCAAAATGAACAACGATGTGAATGACATTCATGTTGATGTTTCCATTATGATAATGAATAACAATGAGAAACTTTGTTACTGATGATTATTGAGTATGATAGGAAACCACCAGAGGCACTCGCATATGATGAATTGACAACATCTAGTTTGATAGAAATTTATATTTTGTCTTTGAAATTCTAAGTTCAATTTGAAACTTGATATATATATATATATATATATATATATATATATATATATATATATACACACTCTGATGGTATGTCAGTGGTTGCAGAAACATGTTAGTTGCTTGGCCGAATGACTCACATATGGGTGATGGGGTTGTACAATTGGATGGAACAACATGGGAGGGGTGGAACAGTGTTTCTGATCTCACCCACCAGCACTCCCGTCGTGACTTAGGCTGGAAAGGTCGAAATACCTTCGCCTTGAAGATCACGATGTCGTGAGGGTAGGTCCCAAATTTGGTTCGCTCACGAGGATTTTCTGAAGGACGCGCATCAAGGCGGATTTCTTGATCCCCATCACCATTAGTCTCACTATAGCAGGCAACATATGAGATGATATGGGTCTCTGGTGTTGCACATATAATTTCTCCTCGTAACCACTGGATACTTGAAGGGAAAGTGGTGTGGCACCCTTGGAGTTTCAAGAGAAATTCTTGAAGGGCATGACCGACTTGGCACCCTTGGCATTAGAAATAAATTCTTAGGCATGGCACCCTTGGAACTTTGAATGGAAGTTCTTGAAGGGCATGACCAACTTGACACCCTCAACATCATTAAAGAAACTAATAAATATAATCAATATAGGAAAATCCAACTAATTCATATCAAGTGACATATGATGTTAGAACCAAATGAATTAAATCAAGAATAAAACTTAGGGTAAGGGAGGAATAGGAAGAGATAAAATATTTTACCATGATAACTCTACCCTTTCCATGTTAAAACAAAATGTTAAATACATAAGACTTAATTAGGAAAAAGGGGGAAAGAGGGACATAGAGTTAAGTATAAAGATTATTAAAAACTTCATTAAGAGAAGAGGGTGGTGAAATAAAATAAGATTAATAAATTAAAATTTGAGAAATTTAGAGAACTTCCATGTGGCAAAAACCAACATAAGAATATTCATCAAAAGGGAAAATTGAGGTAGTTAGGGGACCAAATCTGAGAATCATCAACTAACTTCAGTAATAAACACAAATTAAGGAGTAAAAAGGGGGAATCAAGAGACAACTAGGAGAAGAAATAAGAAACCTTGTTGGGTTGAGGGAAATACTATTCTAAATGAATAATTAAGTAAATTATTTTTGGAGAGCCTTGATGAGAGGGTGACACATGGGTGGGTGAATAATCAAATTTTGGCGTAATAAAAAAATAATTATTTATGCATGAAATTCCAAGTGTCACCTATGAAACCTTCTATAAAAGAAAGGGAAATGGAAGGGAAAATGACCTTTTTGGTTTACCCTATGGTTGGATGGAGGAGCTTATGTCATTTTGAGTGGTTACGAGCTACAGTTGAGTTTGGTGGGATAGAGTGTTATAGAGAGGGGACTCTTGAGCCAATGAGTGCTCACCTTTATCAGTTAGCACATTTCCTTCATTGTACAATCCCATTGCAGCTCGAGTGTCCGCGGGGAAGGAGAGTACCCAAGGAGTAGGCTAGGAGGTCAACCGATGGGTTGTTACATTCGGATTAAGCACGAAAACATTCAGGCTTGGAGGTAGACGACAACAAATGAGCTCAAGTGGTGGCAAGTCAAGTCTGGTTCTGTTTAAGGGTGAACGGTACATGTGTTAGTTATATTGTTTTTAATTATGATGATTTCATTGTGTCTATAATTAACAAGTTAAATATGTGTATGTGTTATGAAGTTAATTTTATGGACTTTGATATAAGTGATTTAAGTTTACTGAGTTTCCAACTTGTATGATTATGGTTTTCATTTCCTAGTTACCGTGTAAAAAAAAAAAAAAAAAAAAAAAAACTTTAAAGTCTAGCGCTCATCTAGTAAATTATAGGGCTGGTCTCTACACTTGGTATCAGAGCAAAGGTTCAACCTATAGGACCTATAGGCCCATAAAGTATTAAGGTTTCCTTGTATTATTTTTTTATGAGCTTATGTGTGCACAATTTTGAAGTTTCTCTTTGACAAATTTCCATGAGCAAGTAGCATGCAAACTCTGGAAAACATATTCATCAAAGATGACTCAAACTTTTGTCAAACATTTCATGAACATACTAAGAGAAATAACATTAGCCAAAAAAAAAAAAACCTGAGCCAAATGTGAACTTTATTGAGTTTGATATTCAATTTTTACAATGTAGAACCATGAACTCGCTCCAATTGGTAAGAGGGAAAATGAATTGATACATCTACTAATAAT
This sequence comes from Pinus albicaulis, assembly GCA_034641835.2. NCBI lineage: Eukaryota > Viridiplantae > Streptophyta > Pinopsida > Pinales > Pinaceae > Pinus > Pinus albicaulis. The sequence goes on along the minus strand of CM076584.1, from coordinate 755,592,515 downwards.
ATAATTCCTGATATCAAGCTTCAACAAATCCTAGAATAACTCAGCCTTGTACATAAATTCAGCGTCCCACAGAGAATCTACTACACTGATACACTAAGAGAATGATTGGTAATTTCAGGAAATCAGCCTCTGTTAAATCTGCTCCTGAAATGACTGATATGTTGGAGGAATAGCAAAACATTCCAACCAATATGAGTGCTTAAACCTCCAAGGGATTGGCCCTTAAGCAAGAAGAAATGAATTTGTAGCGTAAATAAGGATTGCTCTCTCCGCAACTAACACACAAGTTCTTTTTGCTTTGAACATAGAATTCGTTGTTTTCATCTTCAGGGCGACCTTTGGGCTCTGTTACTCTGGTTAATTTTCCATAACATGTACAAGATGTTGGAGTGATGTCTGCCCATCTGAAGAGAGTGTTGCTTCCAAAAAAATGAACGGACAACGAGTGAGACCCTTATCCTCACAATCACTAAATTGAATTCGCACAAACCCATTTCTCAGAAAAGTTCTGTGAGGTACTTATCTATCTATTTTTCTACTTTGCTTGTTAATATTTCAATTCAGGGTGAACGAGTAAAATACTTATCTTCTTTTCTTGCTTCTGTTTGTTTATTAAAAGGTTTGTAATTGTTCCAACAATCCAATTTCTACACCATCATACCTTCATCCCATGAATCCCATACAAGGTGGAATTCTCAGTGAGATACTTGCTTCTTCCAATAGGTGAATCTTTCGATGAAGATTCCAACAAACGATATTAATAATCCTCATCCTGCAAATGTATCCTTTTGAATGATGTATGATGATCTCTATACTAGACTTTCTTCTTCCCATAAGTACTAGTTATGCCTCTACTGAGGTTATCAAGAGCTACATCCTTCTATAGGTGACTACTATAGAATTTTATTTTAGCTATCTTTCATGTTTCTTTATGATGATGCCATGAGCTCTTGCTTTCAATTTTATGCTTCTATGATGCCATATCCTTATATTATGCATCCTATCATGTTTCTAATAATTCTTTCCATGATAACTATACTTTACAACAAAAAACTTGAAACATAAACTTGAAAAGAACTTGGTGAGGAAGACTATCTCAATCATAGTAGATATTTTTTACTTCCTCAGATTTCTTATGTTAATTTTGGGCATCTAGGTCCAAACTCCATGATGTGATGCTCAGATGATGATGCCAATATTTTTATTGGATTCCTCTTTCAGAGAGGTGCAAGATCGATCCAAAGATCATCTTGATCGGATGATGAGAAAATGTATTTTGAATTTATTACACATGTGCAAGGTCGGTGTGATTTATCCCACATTCATAAGAGATGTGTCACACACCCCCACATATGCTTATATATTGGAGAGATGTTATGTATATTTTATTAATTATTAGTTAGATATAGTTATCTTAGGTTTTATTAAGTGAAAGGGCATGATCAAAGATCATGCCTCTTCACCAAGGGACACCATGAGGCTATATTTAAAGCCTTGGTGATTCGCCATTGTAATCATATCTCATCTCTCATATTTTATCAATAATAATATATACTTATTCAAGTTTACCAGAGTTTTTACACTCCATTGGTATCAGAACCATCGCTCTTCGGGATCTGTGTGATCACCCAGAATTAAGGAATTACAAGAAAATTCCAGAATTGCAGATTTTTTTAAAAACCAAGTGCTTGTGGGCAACAACATTTGTTTTTAAAAAAGAAGAAGGAAGAAATATATATATATATATATATATATATATATATATATATATATATATATAAAATAAAGAGAGAAGGAAAGTTAACACAAAGGGGGAAATAAATTAAAAGAAAAAAAAAATATATATATATATATATATATATATATTTAAAAGAAAATAGTTCCAAAAGAAAAAGAAAAAGAAAAAGTAAAAAGAGATATATATATATAAAAAGTACATATACGTACATGTGAAGACAAAGTAAAATTAAAAAGGAAGAGTAATTGCTCGTGGTTTACAAGCTCGTGGTTTTTGGGCCCATGGTAATTGCCCATGGTATTAAAACCCATTTCCCCTTTTCAAAACAAAGTGACTTTTAAAAACAACGTGACTTTTCAAGGTTAACAATTTTTTTCCCCATATATATATATAATTCAAATAATAAAATAATAATAATAATAATAGAAATTATTATTATTATTTAAATATATATATATATATATATATATATATATATATAAATAATAATAATAATAATAGAAATTATTATTATTATTTCAAAAAAAATTAATTTAATTAATTAATTAAATATTAATTAATTAATTAATTTAAAAAAAAGAGAGGGAAAAACTGGCAGAAAAATATTCCCCACCTCATACACGTCAATGTCTTCATCGATGTCGATGGCTGAATTCCAGAAGAAATTGGTGGATCTTGAGAAACAGATCAATAATAATTCATATGACTTTGGAAAAAGATTAGTCGATCTTGAAGGTACAGTTGCAAGACACTCCAATGACATCAAAAAGGTTCATGATACGACAAATCGAATAGAAAGACAAATGTGGCTAAATCATTACAAGGTCACAGAAAAGCATAGCGAAGCAATGAACAAGATGACAGAACTCTTCAATAAGCTAAATGATAAGATAGATAAGTTAAGTCAGACACAACTTCCAATATTCCCAAATGTCGAACATAATCAACTAAAAAATTCAGCGAATTCAGATCATCATCATGAATATAACATGTTTGAAAAAGAGCAATTAAATGAGGTTGAATTGGAAATCAGCTCACATGAAGGCTATAGTGTTGAACCACCTAGAAGTAGAGACTCTGAAATCAACCATGAAAGTTATAGAGCTGAGAAACCAAGAGAAGAAAATGCAACTCAATCCACTTATAAAGCCAGTAATGCAACAACAAAAGTTATTGAAATTTTTTATATAAATGAAAATCCAATGGCAGAAAAAGAAAAAATGTTGGTGAAGGAGCCACATAAAGAATTTAACGTGACTTTTATCACAGATGCAACAACAGACATAGTCGTTGAAAATGAAAGAATCCATGAAAATACAGTTTCTTATAAACAACAAAATGTTTCATCCCCAGAATTGAAAGAAAAATGTGAAGAGATAAACACATTCAAAGCCACTGATACAGTGCCAGAAGCTGTTGAGGCCTTCGATGTTCACGCAGATATGGTTGTTAAGAAGTGATCCAAAATCTTTTGTTTGAGATGTATAAAAGAATTAACATGTGAAAATTGAAGCTTTTAAAACAAGAAACTTTAAAGGCATAAGCGGAAAAAGAGAGAAGCAATTAACATCATGCACGAAGACACAAGAGTTGATATCGGAGTTCGTCCAGGAGGGACTACGTCTCCGGGCCCTGCTCTAATAGTGGGGAGGCCATGCTTTCATTAAATGGCAAAATGAAAGTACAAGTACAAAATGAGGAATTACACCCTTATACCTGCCCAATCTGGAAATGGCCGAAAATTGCAGACCTCTGATGACAAAATGGGCAGCACCGTTGGATTTGTGGCGTCGAGTAGTGCTGAATCCATATAAAACTTGCCCCAATCGGACAAAGTGAAAATCTGGCCCCTCTGGGAAAATGGCTCAGATCATGGTTCCGCCCCCTCCTGCACACTGCTCAAGGTTCCACTGCCTCGTTTTCCGTGCCCGCTCCTGTCCGTCCTTGGGCGCACAAATGAATGAAGGTTTAAATAATAAAAGGCTGGCGGACTTTCCAAAGTCACCCATAGCCGAATTGGTTGAGATCCGTATCGTTTGGGCGGAGGTCGGGCGGTCAAATCCCGACCCCGCCATAAAAAAGCCGACTGCAATTAACTGCATTCCATTTATTTACCGGCGTTGAACTGTTTTATATTTTTAAAACATTTGATTTTGATGTGGGGGGGCCGGACCCATATTGGGCGGCTCGCCCCGTGTGGAAATGTGCCACGTATAAAGAATGGCGGCGGTGGGGTTAACAACCCCCGCCTCGTATCATTGCATAACGGCTGTTTGCCATAGGAGACCGCGGATGGGGTGGCGGGGTTAACCACCCGCCCCCCAACACATTTCTTTTTTAATATATTGTATGGATATGTGCAGATGGGGTGGCGGGGTTGGTGGCCTGCCACCCTTATTACATATTTTTTTTGTTTTTATTTGTTATTAAAACAAACTATTGTTTTTGAACCTTCGAATTTTTGACCGAAGGAGTGCTTTTAACGGTCCCACAAATTCACCCGGAATCTGGCCAGGTTGGTCGGAATCCGGTGGCCGGGTTTCAGCAAAATTGTTGCCTCTTTAGTCTGCCACATCACCAAGTCAACCTCTGAACTTTGACTGCTCCTAACTCCTTCATACGGACTCGGAATTGAGTGCCGTTTGCGCCGTTGGATTCAGAATTTCGAGATCTACAACTTGAACTTGGTTCGAAGGATTTTCGAACACTTTTGATTTTTGAGCCTTGTACTCAATCCATTTGTACCTGTACTTGTTTAATCCACCTGGATCATTCCTCCCCACTAAAGAGCTTTTGGACCCCAAAAGCCTCATCAATCAACAGGCAAGTGAGGGAATTGCTCCCTCACCTTCTCCTTTTCAAGCCATTTGGCTTTACTTGGGTGCATCCCTTTGAAACCAACACGGAGATACTCCACATCTCCTCGTCGCGAAGTCCTGGTCCTTCGATCGAGAATGATGTCCTCTGGAAGTTCATCGAGATATTCTGGTGCAAAGTCATCCACTGTAGGAACAAATCCTACCTCCTCAGTGTCCATAATCAATGGGGGTTCATAAAGTTTTAGATTTTCAACATTCACAACTGAGTACATCTGCATGTATACCGGCAAATCGAGTCGGAAAGCATTATTCCCAATCTTCTCCAATATGGTAAAGGGACCATACCGGATTGGTCGCAATTTCTTACCTTCTCCCTTCATTCGATCCTTGTTGATGTGGAACCACACTTTGTCGCCAACTTGAAATTGATGGTCAACTCGGTGCTTATCATGTCGGGCCTTGTATCGGGCCTGACTCTTCTCCAACTGCTCTTGCACTACTTGGTGAATCGTCTGAATCCGCTGAATGAACCGCTGTGCTTTATCCTTGTCATCACGCCCACTGGCATCTTCATCCCTTCCATAGATCATGTCGAAAGGGTCCTTTGGTAAGTAACCAAAGCATGTCTCAAAAGGTGAACGCTGCGTAGAGGAGTGCACTGCTCGGTTGTAAGCATGCTGCACATATGGAAGGTGTTCATCCCACAACTTGGGATGTTTGTTGCAATAGCCCCGCAACAAGTGTACCACGGTACGATTAACGACCTCTGTCTGTCCGTCGGTTTGTGGATGGAATGCCGTGCTTCTCTTCAACTTGGTATCCATCATGCGCCACAAGCTGGTCCAAAACTCTCCAAGGAAATGAGAGTCTCGATCTGACACAATTGACGTGGGCAACCCAAAGTGGACCCAAACATACTGAAAGAAAAGACAAGCAGTCTGCTCAGCAGTGACCTGCTTTTTACAAGGCATCAATATGCACATTTTGCTAAAGCGGTCGACGACAACATACAAATAGTCGTGACCCTTTCTTGACATAGGCAAACCTCCTACAAAATCCATCGACACACTTTCCCATGGACGACCCGGAATAGGGAGTGGTGTGTAGAGCCCAAGTTTTCTATTAGAGGGCTTTGAAACAGAACACATCACACATCCCTTTACAAAACGGGTTACAATGTTTTTCATATGGGGCCAAAAACAAAACCTTTGCAAATGACATAAGGTTTTTTCAACACCAAAGTGACCAGACACAAGAGAGGTATGCGCCTCTCGAATTACATGTACCCTTTCTGCTGTGGGTATGCACAATTTACCAAGGTGATACAACAGCTTCCCCTACAAATGATAGTTGTCCACCTGTGAACCATGAGTTAGTTTTGCATAAACTTCTTTAAAGTCATCATCGTTAGTGTACTGTTCAGCATAACTTTCAAAAGACAATGACGCATTATGCAAAATAATAGAAGCAGCGATAGGAGGGCGAGAGAGCATGTCTGCTACTTTGTTACTAGTGCCCTTCTTATACTTTATTACCAGATGAAATTGCTATAGGAACCCCATCCACCTGAAATGATGAGATTGTTGTAGCTTGGTTTGTGACTGAAGGTATTGCAAGGGCTGATGATCTGTATGGATGATGGTCTCCTTGCCGATCAGGTAGTGTTTCCACTTTTTCACACTTTGGACCAAGGCATACAATTCCTTGTCGTAAGTGGGGTAATTTATTACAGCCTGGGAGAACTTCTCCGAATGGTAAAAAATCGGCTTCTTCTGCTGCAAAAGTACAGCTCCCATGGCGTACCCACTGGCATCGGTTTCGATCTCAAAAGGCTGCTGGAGATCGGGTAAAGCCAGGACTGGTGCGGTGCTGATTTTCTCTTTCAGTGCTTTGAAGGCCTTCTGCTGTTTTCCTCCCCACTGAAAGGCTTGTTTGATACTTGTCAGAGTGTGTAAGGGTGATGCAATAGCGGAGAAGTTGGCAATGAACCTCCTCTAGTACTGTACTGCACCTAAAAAACTACGGACCTCTGTTACATTGGTGGGCTTAGGCCAATTTACAATCACCTCAACTTTTGAGGGGTCTATTTTTAATTGACCATTACCGACAATATGACCAAGGTAAACCAAAGAGGTTTTCCCAAACTCACACTTTGACAACTTTACATACAATTGTTCTTTCTTTAAAACATCAAGCACTTTGATTACATGGCATACATGTTCCTCCCAAGTCCTACTAAATACAAGAATATCATCTAAATACACAAGGACAAACTCATCAATGAAAGGCCTAAAAAGATCATTCATGACCCTCATGAATGTGGCTGGAGTGTTGCAAAGTCCGAATGGCATCACCATCCATTCGAACAACCCCTGTTTGGTCTTGAAGGCGGTTTTCCACACATCCTGCTCTGCAATTCTGACCTGGTGATAACCACTACGCAAATCCAATTTGGTGAAATAAACAACATTTTTTAATTGATCTAATAAATCATCAATGCGAGGGAGAGGGTATCGATTTTTCACCGTGATTTTTTTTAGTGCCCGATAATCCACGCACATCCTCCATGTGCCGTCTTTCTTGGGCACTAACACGATCGGCGAGCCACAAGGATAAGTACTTGGCCGAATGACCCCTTGGTTCAACAGTTCTTGTACCTGCTTTTTGATTTCCTCCATTTCGATAGATGACATCCTGTACATACCAATGTTTGGTAATGGAGCATCATGTTGCAAATGGATCTCATGTTGGATCCCTCGTTTTGGAGGCAAACCTTTGGGTTCCTGAAACAACTCACCATAGTTAGAAATAACATCACATAATTCTTGTTTATGAGCCGGATCACATCCTCGGAAAGCATCGGTTATTTCTTCATCCTTTGCTCTCACAACCATGAGCAAACACCCCTTGCTGGAATTAACCAATCTCTTCATCTGTCCTGCACTTACAAGGCTGGCACTGACTTTGGTTTGATGAGCTCTTACAATGTATTCTACCCCATCTTTAGTGATTTGGTATTTATTTTCATGGCGAAAGAAAACTACTTTTCTATCATAAAGATAGGGACTCCCCAACACAATGCCACAGATATCCAATGGTATTACATCCAATTCTACTTCATCTACCAGCTTAGAAGCAATAACAAATTTTACCTTACACTGCTTGGTTACATTTAGTTTTACTTTATCATGTATCTATCCAAGTGGATAAGGTTTTGGATGAGGCTTAACTTCTAAGCCTAACTTTTTAACCAAGGATTCTGAAATAAGGTTTGCTTGAGAGCCTGAATCAAATAGAGTTTCTACTTTTGCATGGTTTATAACAACTCTAATATGAAACAACTCAATTCTCTTACGTTCATTAGAAAGAGGCTCATTTGATGAACTAGTGCTTTCATGTGATTCAGAATCATGAAGAGAACGAGTACCTTTTGTCCCTGCTGTTGTGATCAATGCCTCATCACCTGAGTCGGATCCAAGGTCCTGCTGTGCGGTTGCTACCGTCTTCTGCTTACCCTTTCCTCCAAATCTCTTCGGCTTCTTTTCTGGATAAAGTTTCCAACAATGATCGTCGTCATGGCCTTCCTTTTTGCAGTGAGTGCAATAAGGCTTTTCTCCTTCATCCTTCTTTGTTGACGCCGTCTTCTTTTCCTTTCCCTTTCCTTTCCCTTTGAATTTTCCATTTGAAGGTTTGGAAAGCAGTTTCTTTGAATGATCGTCCTTATCATTTCTGCCCCTGTTTTCAAGATGAATGGCCTTCACACTGGCCGAGTCAATGGTAGTAGGTTCAAACATTAACAATGAATGTCTAATGTAACTATGCAATGAACCAATGTACTTAGTTACAACTTCGGGAGAATCTAAAGAGATGCCCAAACTTAATGCCTGTTTTCGAAATTCTTCAGTAAAGGTTTGCACATTTTGTCCTTTACCTTGCCTTAGGTACTGCCACTCCATTAAGGCTTTCTGCTTGTAACCTAAGGGATAGAATAGATTTTTAATTGCAGTAATAAAATCTGACCAGGAAGAAAGAAGGTTACCCAAGTTACTGCTGCTTCGAAGTTTTCTCTCCCACCAGATGAGAGCTGTGCCACTCAATCGAAGAGAAGCCAATTGGATTTTCGCCTTGTCCTCCATAATCTGCTGGATCCTGCAATAGAGTTCAAGCTGCCTAATCCAATTGTTAAGCTTCTCAGCATTACTTTCACCATTATATGTTGGTAGATCAAACTTAACATATAACTTAAAGAAAGGCTTGTTAGATGCATTTCCAGAATTTTTATTATGATGGTTAGAAGAGGAGGAAGGACTTTCATTTCCTGAAGGGGGTGGATTTCCTCCACCATCTCCATGTGCTGAACCTTGCCCTTCTAAAGAATGATCTCCTGTTTTCTCTAACCTTTCAAGTCTAGAGAATAGTCTCTCTACTCAATCTGCCATGGTATAGAAAGTTTTGCGGAAATTGAGCTCCTCTTCATTCCGATCTTCGTCTCCCATGTTCCTTCTCTGACGTGCACGTCCTGCTTCGGGATAAAAAGCCTGTAGCGTCCCTTCGCCTCTTCTTAGCCTGCTTCTTGTTAGCATACAAACATGTAATTCACATCTACAAACACCCGCTCCGATACCACTTGATCCAAAATCTTTTGTTTGAGATGTATAAAAGAATTAACATGTGAAAATTGTAGCTTTTAAAACAAGAAACTTTAAAGGCATAAGCGGAAAAAGAGAGAAGCAATTAACATCATGCACGAAGACACAAGAGTTGATATCGGAGTTCGTCCAGGAGGGACTACGTCTCCGGGCCCTGCTCTAACAGTGGGGAGGCCCTGCTTTCATTAAATGGCAAAATGAAAGTACAAGTACAAAATGAGGAATTACACCCTTATACCTGCCCAATCTGGAAATGGCCGAAAATTGCAGACCTTTGATGACAAAATGGGCAGCACCGTTGGATTTGTGGCGTCGAGTAGTGCTGAATCCATATAAAACTTGCCCCAATCAGACAAAGTGAAAATCTGGCCCCTCTGGAAAAATGGCTCAGATCATGGTTCCGCCCCCCTCTGCACACTGTTCAAGGTTCCACTGCCTCGTTTTCTGTGCCCGCTGCTATCCGTCCTTCTTGAGCGCACAAATGAATCAAGGTTTATATAATAAAACTCAGGCGGACTTTCCAAAGCCACCGTTAGCTGAAATGGTTGAGATCCACATTGTTTGGGCGGAGGTCGGGTGGTCAAATCCCGACCCCGCCATAAAAAGGCTGATTGTTTTACCCGGGCTCCATTTTTGAACCAGGCTGAACTGTTTTAGGACTTTTAAAACATTTTATTGATGGGGGCCGGACTCATATCGTGGCCCGCCCGTGTGGAAATGTGCCACGTATAAAGAATGGCTACGGTAAGCACAACCCCGCCCGTATCATCGTACAACTACTGCTTTGCTATAGGAGACCGTGGATGGGTGGCGGGTTAACCACCCGCCCCCAACACATTTCTTTTTTTTAATATATTGTATGGATACGTACGGATGGGGTGGCGAGCCAGGCCTCGCCACCTTATTACATATTTTTTTTTTGTTTTTATTTGTTATTAAAACAATCTATTGTTTTAACCTTCGAATTCTCGACCAAGGAGTGCTTTTAACGGTCCCACAACGCCTCCAGAATCTCGGCTGTGTTAGCCTCAATCCCAGGCTGGGTTTCAAGAAATTCTTGTTGCCTGTGGTCCGCCATCACCAAGTCAACCTCTGAACTTTGACTGCTCCTAACTCCTTCATACGGACTCAGAATTGAGTGCCGTCTGCGCCGTTGGATTCAGAATTTTGAGATCTACAACTTGAACTTGGTTCGAAGGATTTTCGAACACTTTTTTTTTTTGAGCCTTGTACTCAAGCCATTTGTACCTGTACTTGTTTAATCCACCTGGATCAAGAAGGAAGCGTTTGCTGATGAGTAGAAGTTGCATCGAACGATAATTGTTCGTAACTTACCTCTAAATCTAAAGAGAAATCACGAAAAATCACCAGAAGAACAAGGAATAGTTAGGAAACACAAAAAAATCTTCCAAGACCTGCCAATAAAAATACCTCCTAACGAGGAACATGAACATCCAATAGAAGTCAAGAAAGGACCCGACCCTGTCAATATCAAATCTTGTCGCTATCCACATCACCAACATATGGAGCTCGAGAAGATGCTTCACAATCTTTTTAAAATGTGGGAAGCAAGAGCCCACCGCTCAAGAAACCCAGGCGTTCGTCAACATTGTCCATCGTTACGTATGCTTTGAGGACAAAGCATCTTTAAGAGAGGGGAAATGTTATGTATATTTTATTAATTATTAGTTAGATATAGTTATCTTATGTTTTATTAAGTGAAAGGGCATGATCAAAGATCATGCCTCTTCACCAAGGGACACCATGAGGCTATATTTAAAGCCTTGGTGATTCCCCATTGTAATAATATATCATATCTCATATTTTATCAATAATAATATATACTTATTCAAGTTTACCGGATTTTTTACACTCCAAGAGACTTGGAGTCCATTTTATACACACAATTGGTGGAGGCATTTTCTTCTCTCTTGGATGGTGATGGAGCAGTGTTCTTGATTCTGTGTTTAGGGTTTCTTGGTGCAACATCTTGGTGGAACATTCTTGATGAAACGTCTTGGGGTTGTGTGACACACTGGTTTGGCTGACCTTATGAAGACTTTGCTGGTTGAAGCATCTCATTGATCGCCGTAATGCCACCATTCTTTATCTATGTTTTTGGCTTGTCTTCCATCGATCTATTGGTATGTTCTATCTACATCTTAGTTTAATTATGCCCTAGAAGGTTAAAGTATATTTGCATCTTAGCATAGAAAATCTACATAAATTAACATGGTATCAGAGCCTAGGAGAAGACAAAGCCCATTTTGATCAAAATCTAGGACAACGAGATGAAGAGCTGTAAGTAACACAAAGTGTTTGTTTGGGTTTGATTTGGAGGAGGCTGCAACTATCAAAGCTGCTATGCTAAGCATTAATAAAATTTTATGGTTGTCGATAGTAACAATTGCTCTACACCAATTAAAATTCCTCACCATTATTTCACCGTTGTTTGGTGTACCAAGCTGCTTATTTCCTCACAGTACCTAAAGCTTTTGTAGAGCTCGCTGGTCTGTTTGTTCAAACCTCTGCATGGAAATTCATAGTCAAATTCAAAATTAAAAATTATCAAATTCTTTCCGAATTCCCAAATTACTGCAACCAGCAGCGGCTGAAAAAAAATTGCGACGAAATTGAAGTTCATCGATATAATCAAACCGATATTTTCCGCGAAGAATATGGGGTTGAATAGACCTTGGTTTTTGTCGATTATCCAGTGTGAATTTCAATGGAAAATTTTAAGAGAGGCAAAGTATTTTTCATTTTACGTGTGCGACGTCGGTTGAAGAGATGTCACCTATAGGTTGCCGATTTGTCCGAGCCGGGAAGAAGGCTGTTGTCAGTTGGAAAGTAGTCCGAGCCGTCAATTTCAAAAGGTCTACACTACGTAATCACTACATGGAAATCTCAGAATTAAAGTTTGATGCCCATTCTCCTTGCTGGATGAATTTCCTAGGTTTGTGGAGGATGCAATTTTCATTATGGGCCGAGTTTGTATCTGCTGGTAAATTATTTCACAGCAACAATAGCTCAGGGATTTCTGGGCATGCGATTAATGTTGTTGTGTTAGGACACAAGCCTTAGCACACATCTAGAGCTGCGTAAAAGGCTGTCAATGACAACGTGGAGATTGAAGGGCAACATATTCAGCGTGAGGTTGCCATTGTCAATCCGTGTCCAATTGACATCAAACATCCTTAATTTCGTGTGGCAGAAGTGGTAGACTGCACTCCACGTAAGGACTGGGCATGACATATTGAAACCGGTTTCCATATTATTTTGAAATGGTCAGGCCGTCGCATTGCATCGCTGGTCGGAATCCCATTACTGCTGGCTGGTTGGCTTACCGATTTTGACAAGATACGTCAACATTTATTTCAGCGGAATCTGGAATAGACCTTCAGAAAACAAACACTAAAGGAAACATTAAGCATAATAAAAAAAAATAAAAATAATAATGTGTGGGATCATCCAACACACAACCACAGGTAGAGTTTCACTAAGTTGTTGTAAACAATGGAGATTGCAGATGGAGGATGCCACTAAGCACTAGAGAATGCATAAGAAAAGATTATGCTGTGGGTATATACATTCTAGTCACAACAACGAGCTGGGGTATTTCTGTAGGATACTGCCATGTTGCTGCATTTGCCCCAGGTTTATTTCTGGACTTGAAAAGACTTGTATTTATGCCTTATAGATTGTGGTAATTGAACTTCTAGTCCTGCTCAACCAAGTCTTATAACACAGGTCATAAGTTGACTTACTTTTGTTGTAAGAAAATATCATTCACTATTGATAATGGGGCCTTCAGGATGTGGAAAATCTTCCTTGTTGCGAGTTATAACAGGACTGTGGAATAGGGGTGAAGGGGTGATCCAAGAAACATCTCAAAAGGAAATGTTTTTCCTCACACAGAAGCCATATATCAATCACTCTTTCCAGTATCTGATAGAAGCTTTAAATATCTGAGCAATGAAAAACTTTTGAGTTACCTTGAAGATGTCTCATTAGCTGATCCTATGTAAAAAAAAAAAAAAAAACTAGGGTTTTGGTGTTTACTATGACTGGTCATACATACCCAGTAATGGTGAACAACAGAGATTAGCATTTGCTAGGATTTTCCTATATGAACCCAATATAGTTTTCTTGGATAAAGCTACAAGTGCACTGGATTTGGAAAATGAATCCCAACTGTATTCTTTGTTAGAAATAAATATTGAGACCTACATATCTGTTGGTCATAGGTTATCATTATATATGAACAATATTGTTATATTTTGATGAGCTTATCATTGAATGTGAGATATTTTGTCAGCTGGTCATATCTCTACCAGTCAAAATCATACATAAAACAACTTCTTCAGTGCTGTATGGAAGTATGACAATGATGAATATGATAACGATGTGTATATTATGACAACACTATAGTCAATAATATGACAGTGTATGATGCCTGTCAAGATGTATGACAAAAGTATGACAATATATTACTATGATACTTGTATGGATATAATTCTATAAAATAAGCTTTGACAAGTGGGTAAGTAAAATTCAGACCTATGATTACAAAGCCCTTTCCAAGGCTAGTGTCTGGGACGCCTAAATTCAAATAATCATGAAGGTGTATGACAGGGTTATGCTGAAGGAAATCATTCAAGGGGACTCTCTTCATTCCTCAAATATCACAAAGACATCTGATACACTATAACTTCTCTGATATGCTTGGGAGGATGTTCTTATAGATGTTTTCTCTCACAAGAGGAGCTAGCATTAAGAGGGAGACCCCAAATGTGTATGCTCCTGAGAAAATGACATTGTTGGAAGAAATAAGAGAAGACCCTCATGGCTCAGAGGCTCTCTCAAAGATGCCAAGAGACATATGGCCACAAAGGGGGACATTTCGGGAAATCAAGAAGCCATATAGATACCAAGGGTATATAGCAGTCATGAGTACAATATGAGCCTGGATAATTTGAAGAAGCCATAAAGCATCAAGTTTGGAAGGATGCTATGCTCAAAGAGTACGAGTCCATTATAGAGAATGATGTCTGGGATGTGGTTCTGAGAACAGAAGACAAAGTTGTTGTCACCTCGAAATGGCTCTCTAAGATCAAGCATGGATCTGATAGTAGTGCTGAAAAGTTCAAGGCAAAGATTCGTTGCTAAGGCTTCTCTCAAAAGGAAGGCGTAGAATATAATGATATATTTGCACCTGTGGCCCGATATACCACCATTCGATCTATCATTGCCCTTGCTTCTACGCAAGGATGGAGTCTACATCAGATGGATGTGAAGACCATTTTTCTGCATGGTTTGATATAGGAAGAGGTGCATGAGGAGAAACCTTTGGGGTTTGAAGTCGAGGATAGAGACTCTCATGCATGCAGGTTGAAGAAAGTCCTCTATGGGCTGATGCAAGCCCCTAGGGCTGGGCTTCACTCGAAGTAATGCTAATCCGACCCTTTACTTCAAGGTTGATAGAGAAAAGCCTCTCATTCTGGTTCTCTATATGGACGATCTCTTCCTGAAAGATGTTGACCCTCTCATTGACCTAGGATTGATGCATTACTTCCTAGGCCTGGAGGTTTGGCAGAGACCTGGCGAGATTTTCCTCTCTCAAGGAAAATGTATTGTGAAGCTGTTGGATAGATTTGGAATGGTAAACTGTAAGTCCATGTCGACACTGATGGAGCTCAAATTTAATAAGTTGAGTGAAAGAGTTGCTGGGCCTATGCTAGCAAATCCTACTGAGTATTGTCAACTCGTAGGGGCCCTCATGTTCTTAGGGAACATTTGTCCGAACGTATGTTGTGTAGTGAACAATTTGAGTCAACACATGGTTGATCCTCATAACATTCAATGGGTTGGTGCCTAGAAACTCTTGAGATATCTCTGGGGCACGATAGACCATGGGATGAGATACACTTCCGGGAGTTTGAGACTCCATGTATATGCTAACGCTGATTGGGCAGGCCGTGTGCTGGATCGCAAGAGCACATCTAGATGCTGCTTTACACTTGGGTCTGCTTCGAGCAGGAAGCAGAAGTCAGTAGCTTTGAGCACCATTGAGGCCGAATACATTGCAGCGTGTATGGCCTATTGTTAAGCCACTTGGTTGTGAAAGCTCTTCAGCGAGATGTTCGAGCATGTGCTAGATGCCACCGTTATCCTTTGTGATAAATAGAGGGGGATTAGTTTGTCAGAGAATCGTGTGTTCCACGATCAACCCAAGCATGTTGATTTGTGGTACCATTTTATCTGGGATATGGTTCAGCGAGGCGCCGTAAGGATCGATCATATAGGAACTGATGAGCAGGTCGCAGATATTCTCACAAAGCCCTTGGGGAAGATCATGTTCCTAACCTTCCGTGAGAATCTTGGAATCGTGGAATGACCCTATTTGGAGGGTCCTGTTAGACGATGAGCTCTGGGAGCTCCATGGGGGCTTTGGGGATATTCTTTTGGAGCTATAAGCAACCACAGGGCTAGGCTTGTTGAACCTAGTTGGTGTGATTCTGCCCCACCATGATGATATTGAGTTGGTTTACCTCTCTCTGATGTGTGTCCCATATGCATCCTACCCATGGAGTTTCAGACTCATGGGAAGTACCTCTCTGTTGGAAATGATGAGAGGGGGGTGAATCAATATTTATTTTCAATTGTTAATTTTACTAGTTAGATCACTTATATTTAGAACACAAAATGAACAATGATGGAATATATACTTTTATTAATTTATTCTTTACAATAAGTAAAGTACAATAATGATATAGGGCTCCAACCATAGATGAAGACTCCAATATTCCAGGCTCCAACTTGTATTGTGCCAAGCATTGACTTGGTCTTTCCAAGGCTCCAACCTTGTCAATTTCAGGCACCGACATCTAGGGCTCCAACCCTATCTCTGGTACAGGCTCCGACCTGGTTTCTTGAGGACTCCAATCCTCTAGGGCTCCAACCCTATCTTCCAAGGCACCGACCTTGTCTCTGTGAAGCTCCAACCCTCAACTTCACTTTGTTAAAATATGTTTGGTTATTCTTCATGGCTCCCAATGTCTTCTTCAACGAGCCCTGACAGTATTCTGCAATGCCATCACTTAGTCTCCACGTAATTTTATCAATGACAATCTTGTCTTATCATGAAGGTGTCTCCACAACTCTTCATGTCACCCAAACAAATATCTCCAAAGTCACCTCATGATGGCTTCAACGCATCATGGTCTCCAATGGTGTCTCAATATCAACTTCTACAATTTCTTTAGATGAATTCAATAATGCCTCAAAAGTGTCTTCAATAAATTGCTCAATTTTTGCACTAGGTCTTCCAAACAACTTTCTTCAAGTTACTTCTGCTTCAAGGATCTTCAAGTTGCTCAAAGGGGTCTACAATAATGTTGCTCAAGAGGGCCAAGAGATAGGCTCCAAAGATGTCTTCACAAGGCTTCTTCAAGTCAACTCAAGTATTCATTGTTCAAGCCTTCAATTCCTTGACAAGGCCACATGTTCTTTACACCTCTAGATTCTTCACTGTTGAAGGCTCACAAGTTCTTCACTGGTCAACACTTGCTCTAAAACGATACTTGTAATTTGTTTCAGAGATATCAATGGGCTGCTTCCAAGTCTGCTCCTTAATACTTCAACACCTAATCTAAGCTAAAAACTGAGCCTCTCAAGTGACTGTAACAATTCCGAGAATATAATGCATAAGTATCCACAAGTCCAAAGGATAGGTGACAATTGTTTGAGCTGCTACACGTGAATAGAATTCAAGTAATAGTCGACTGCTATCACAGATTGGAGCCTTAAATGAGCTCTCACAGGTGGAAATGTAATCTGAGGTATGGTGTAATTCTTTACAAATTTGTTGAGATATGTTAAGATAGTTCTATGTGCCAAAAACCGAACTGTTATAGGTGACTATCCCTCCTTATTAGACTGAGTTCTAGTGTAATCTGAGCTAAAAACTGAGCCTCTAAAGTGACTGTAACAATTCCGAGAATATAATGTATAAGTATCCATAGGTCCAAAGGATAGGTGACAGTTGTTTGAGCTGCTATAGGTGAAAAAACTTCAAGTAATAGTCGACTGCTATCACATATTGGTGCCTTAAATGAGCTCCTATAGGTGGTAATGTAATCTGAGGTATGGTGTAATTCTTTACAAATTTCCTGAGATATGTTAAGACAGTTCTATGTGCCAAAAACCGAACTGTTATAGGAGACTGTCCCTCCTTATTAGACTGAGTTCTAGTTCAAATGTGATTGTCTTGAAATATGCAATTATTGGACTTGTGATCCGAGCTATAAGTGTTCAATGTTTATCACAGGTCCTCTGCAAATGATCTTAGATCTTAACAGGAGTAATCCAAGCCTTAATAAGTGTGTTGTTGTCCAAGCCCAACACTCCAGAGATTCAAGTTTGTACACCTTCACACCATGTCCACGGTTTTTCTGAGATAATTCTGAGCTCTCTAAAAGGACACCTGTCACAAATTCGAGCTACAAGAGAGTAAATCCAGTTGGCTTGCAGATCTGCACATTAATTTCGAGCTTCTTCAACAATCAAGCCTTCAACGATTTGCTATTTAATATTGTCTCCTATTCTGTTCAAGATCCAACCTACAATGGAATATATAACTTTTAATAGAATTTGCCCAAAAATACCCAAACAATGATCTCAAAGTCTTCCTCGGCCTCCTGTCATATTTCTCTGCTTTTCTCTGAATTGATAACCAAAATTTTATGGGCAGAATGAGGAGTACGACTTTATATTTATACTCATTTTTCATTTTTATGAAGGGACACGTCCCTTGGCCATGAGGCATGAGCCTACACAAGTCGGCTTAGGTCGGCTCACTTGACAGAAATTTACCTTAAACTTGAAAAATAAATAACTTTCAAACTGCTTGGAGTTTTGGGTTGAGTAATAGCTCGTTGGAAAGGAAAAATTATGCTCTTCAAGATGGTGTAGGTTTCATTAAGGAATTTTGCCTCTAAGTTAGCAAAATATATTTTTTAATGTGACTGATTATTTATGAGTGCAGAAATGGAGGCAGGGAAGAATGCCTTTGAGTGTAGGGCCTCATGGTTTGATTTCTTCATTGATTGTATTCATAATCATGCCCTAGCCTTCTTCAAAATAGGGTCATCATCATCATGTCCTTGCCTTCTTCAACATAGGGTCATTAGGTCCGCTATCCTTAAGATAGTGCAGAGATACTGCATCAACCAAATGAAAAATCATTATGTACTTTTCATCATAAGGACATCAAGCTTAACATCATTGGAGATTTGTCATGTCATCATCAAATTATCGGAGGTAGAAAATGTAATCATGTAGTGCTATCATCAAGATCATTGGAGGTAGGACATATCATCGTGTGTATTTCTTATAGTCTTTCATCAAGTGTCGTGATATGGTTGTCTTCCATTATGATCATCAAGATACATGATTGAAACTTCATTTGTGTCTTGACATCTTAAAAAAGAGTTGTAATCACTTGTAATCACCCTCTGGCATCTTCAAGAATATTTTCCATCCCGGTCACTGACATCAACTATTGACATCAATGACAACCTAGATTAACAATCTCCCCCTTTTTCATTGATGGAAATATTCTCGCCCTTTCAACATTCTCTCCCCCTTTGACATCAATGGAAAATGGGGTGCCCGAGTACTCCCCCTGTCAAGATGCTTCTTTTCTTCATGAATTGTAGTCCTTCATAGGTATGTTACTCCCCCTGCCATGGTGCTCTTTCTTCTGGCAATATGTTCTATGATAGATGTGTTTGTATTTCTTCATGTGATTTACCATCTCCCCCTGTCTGCACAAATTTCTTTAGCTCATGAAGGATTTCTCACTTTGTGTGATCAAGTAGAAGGCATCATCTTAATATCATGTTTTTATTCAATGGATATAATTTCAAAAGATGATTTATCAAGATTGTCCAAGTATAACTCATCAAGGATTTCATAGGGCCCACTCACAGATCACTTTCTACAAGAATACTCAAGAATCACAAACCCCCCCTAACTGTATGCATGGTCTTTTTTTGGCAAGGTTTCACCATAAAATAATTGGAATATCAAGGATGACTTCATCTAGTCAACAACATGTGTTGTTCGCTGGAGTGTTCAAGAGACTTCCGGATTCAAATTTTTTCCTTCTTCATACTTGTATAACTTTCTTCTTTAGCATGGTTCTAGCTTGTGTAGGGGCCCAAGTCGAGTTACAATCATGTGCCATATGTCTAATGTTATGGCAATTAAAGCACTCTATCTTGTTCACGAATAAGAAATCATGACTTCTTCTCGCAAAATTGCTTTGAGGAGATTGACGGGGACCATTATATTTGTTTTTGTGATATACCCTACAATATTTTGCCACGTGCCCAAATTTTGTACAAGAATAGAAATATCCAAGAAATATACTTTGGTACTTGGGAGATGAAAAGTTCCTTGAATTACTCTTGAAGTCTTTTTGCCTTGGGATTCTTTGATGATATTCATTGCCTTTTGTATTCTTGACACCATATGCAAGTCTCCTTAGAGTAGAATTTCTTCTGTTGTTGTCTTGATTATTCTCCTTGCCTTTGTTGGAACTGGGAGCATCAACATTTCTTTCTAGGTTCCTCACATCATTTTTGTTTGAAGCATTATCATTCTTGCTTGAGGATTCACTTGCATAGCTAAGACATGATTTACCAAGGGGAGACCTTTGCTGACTTAGGATGTCATCTAGGGTTTGAGAGCTTTTCAAGCTTTTATTCAGCAATTCAACTTCCTTTTCAAGAAAGACAATTTCTCCTTTCAACTTTTCACAATCTTCATCTTTCATAAGTAGTTTCTTCTTCATTTCTTCCATCATCCTTGTTGCTTCATGTGATTCGATTTTAAGGGAGATGATATTTGATTTCATTATGAAGACTTCTCCATTCTCCTTTGCTAGATTGCTCTCCATTTCTTCTTTTATTCTTGTAGCTTCACATGTTTCGGCCTTGAGAAGATTGCTGTCTGATTTTAGTTTCAAGATTTCTTCATCCTTTTCGTCTAGTTGGCATATCATGGTGTTTCTCTCCTTTTATGCTTCATTAACTTGTCCTTCGATGAATGCCAAAGTTTCCATCACCTTCTCATCTCCTTGCGCTTGTTTCTTTGCTTCTTCTAGTTTAGATATAAGAGAGGAGACCTCTTCCTTGTATTGACCAATATCTTCTTCAAGATTGTTTAAGCTCTTAAGTCTTTGTTCAAGGTGGCTTGACAAAGTTTCTTCCATTTTCTTTGCCTTATCCAATTGATTTGTCATAGATATGACTTCTTCATGATTCTTTATTTTATTTTGATGAAATTCCTCTTTAAGTTTGGCGAGCTCCTCATCTCTTTCTTATACTTGAAGCTTGAAAAAGTCAACTTCCTTCCTTGTCTTGTCTTGGTTACCATCTTGCGCTTTCTTCTTAAGTTCCTCATTTTCATTTTTCAAATTGTTAATCTCTTCCATGGAAGCCATAAGTTTATTCAAGAGATCTTCTTCAAAGTCTTCTTTGTTCTCTTCATCTTCTAGGTCTTCTTTAGCCTTGTTGTCATCTCTCTTATCTTCAGCTTCCTTGATGGATTCTAGACTTCTTTCTTGTTTTCCATCATCTTCTTGACTAGATATCATTGTCAATTCTCCTTTTGAGTGAAGATCATGAAGTTTGTCCCATATTACTTTTGCTGACGGACATTTTTCAAAATTGGATTTCACAGAATTTGGTAACCCATTCAAAATTGCCTTCGTTGTTCTTATATTGTACTCCTTGGATTCTTCGTCCATCGTGTCATTAGTAATCACTGATTTCCAAACTTCAATTCCTTGAGTCTTCAAGAAATTCCTCCTTCTTGCCACCCATATATCAAAATTTCCATTGAACAATGGAGCCTTCGCAAATTGATTTACTTTAATTTCAATGGTTGAGGAAGACACATCTGTAGGAGGATTGGAGACTTTCTTCCTTGGCTTTGCCATTTGTGTTCTAATGATCAACCTTCAAGCTGTTAGGCTTTGAGTGAAGGTACTGGCTCCAAAACCAATTGTTGGAAATACTGAGAGGGGGGTGAATCTGTATTTCTTTTCAATTGTTAATTTTACCAGTTAGATCACTTAAATTTAGAGCACAAAAAGAACAATGATGGAATAGATACTTTTATTAATTTCTTCTTTACAATAAGTAAAGCATAATAATGATATAGGGCTCCAACCCTAGATGAAGACTCCAATCTTCCAGGCTCCAACCTGTATTGTGCCAAGCATCGACTTGGTCTTTCCAAGGCTCCAACCTTGTCAATTTGAGGTACCGACCTCTAGGGCTCCAACCCTATCTCTGGTACAGGATATGCCCTGGTTTCTTGAGGACTCCAATCCTCTAGGTCTCCAACCCTATCTTCCAAGGCACTGACCTTGTCTCGATGAGGCTCCAACCCTCAACTTCACTTTGTCAAAATATGTTTGGTTATTCTTCATGGCTCCTAATGTATTCTTAAACTAGCCCTGACAATCTTATGCAATGCCATCACTTAGTCTCCACGTAACTTTATCAATGACAATATTGTCTTATCATGAATTATTTTATTGATTATACCACAGTGAGTTAACCGCAGGCCTTGAAGGGAAATATGGGAAGTTTTGAAAGGCCGTTTTGTGTTTTTGCAGATCCAAGCTAGAGAGGAAGGGTGTCATAGAGATAAGAACTGTTCTGGGTTATTTGATATTGTGTTTGTGGCATAATATCGTTATTTTAGGTTGCAGATAAGTACAGGAGTTTGAAAAATAAATCGAGCTTTGTTCTAAGGAGGAAAGTCGCAGCTAGTTAAGGAATTTTAGGAGCTGTTTGGGAAGTATATCAAAATTCTGTGGAAAACCTACCAGGCAGCCGAAGTAACAAGTTACAACAATGTACACTAAACTAGAGTTAGAGAAAAAGGTGGCAGACTTTGAAATGAAGTTGGAGCATCATAAAAGACATCATTGTTGAAACAACCCTTACGAAAATTTTTGAAGAATATCAAAGACACTTTGTATCCCTTGAAAATATAGTTGAAGCAGACTTTGGAGGACAAACTTTGAAGAAGCAATATCATTGAAATCTTGTGTTAGGGCAGAGCAACTTCATTAATGGATCTAGGAGCAGTATGACTGGAGCATATTTAAGACATTGTTGAAAAGCACCACTGAAGTCTTCTAGCAGTTTTGGATCTATTACATTGAGAGAAATATATTGGGCATTGTTTTGGGCAGTCCTTAAGAAGATTTTTGGTGAAATTTTGGAATATATCTTGAAGTGAATTTGAAGTCTTGGGGATATGTTTAATTAGCATATCTTGGGAAGTCATCTTGAAGATTGTATTGAGAGTATCTTAGAGAAACTTATTGAAGACATCTTGTTGGGAAGGATTGTTGAAGACCCCTTGAAGACACTTGTAGAATCATATCTTGGAGGCTTTCTTGGAGACATTGGTTAACCTCGTGATACATAATTGAATCCCTCTTGGAGATATTTTTTGGAGCAGTCCTAGAGTATACATCCTTGGCCTTGGAGCTGACTTTGAAGATTCGTGGAGATCCTTGGAGACCATGATGCATTGGTAATTTCATCATGAGGTGACCTTGGAGAAAGTGTTTGGGTGACATGAAGAGCAGTGGAGACACATTCATGAGAAGACAATTGTTGTCATTGATGACGTGACGTGGAGACTAAGTGAGGGGATAGTTGAAGATTGACATGGCTCATTGAAGAAGACTTTGGGAGCCGTGAAGAATAACCAAATATATCTTGATGAAGTAAAGGGTTGGAGCCCAAGAGGTTGGAGCATCGAAAAGAAAAGGTTGGTGCCTTAGAGAATAGGGTTGGAGCCCTAGAGGATCAGAGTCCTCAAGAAACCATGTTGGACCCTGAACCAGATACAGGGTTGGATCCCTTGAGGTTGGTGCCTCAGAATTTGACAAGGTTGGAGCCTTGGAAGTCCAAGTTGGTGCTTGGAATAATACAGTTTGGATCCTGGGAGATTGAAGATTGGTATCTTCATCTAGGGTCAGAGCCCTGCACAAATATTGTAATTAATTTATGAATATTAATAAAATCATTTATTCTTATTGTTCATTTGTGTTCTAAATATAAGTGATCTAACTGGTAAGAATAACAATTGGAAATAAATACTGATTCACCCCCCCCCCCCTTTCAATATTTCCAATAATTGGTATCAAAGCCAATACCTTCACTCAAAGCCTAACATCTTGAAGGTTGATCATTAGAACACAAATGGGAAAACCAAGGAAGAAAGTCTCCAATCCTCCTAAAGATGTGTCTTCCTCAACCATTGAAATTGAAGTCAATCAATTTGTGAAGGCTCCATTGTTCAATGGAAATTTTGCTATATGGGAGGCAAGAATGAGGAATTTCTTGAAGACTCAAGGAATTGAAGTTTGGAAATCAGTGATTACTAATGACATGATGGAAGAAGAATCCAATAAGTACAATACGAGAGCAATGAAGGCAATTTTGAATGGGTTACCAAATTCTGTGAAGGGAAATTTTGAAAGATGTTCATCAGCAAAAGTCATATGGGACAGACTTCATGATCTTCACTCAAAAGGAGCGTTGACAATGGTCTCTAGTCAAGAAGATGATGAAAAACAAGAAAGAAGTCCAGAATCCATCAACAAAGGTGGAGATAAGAGAGATGAAAACAAGGCTAAAGAAGACTTAGAAGATGAAGAGAAAAAAGAAGAATTTGAAGAATATCTCCTGAATAAACTTATGGATTCCATGGAAGAGATTAACAATTTGAAAAAGGAAAATGAGGAACTTAAGAAGAAATCGGAAGATGGTAACCAAGACAAGACAAGGAAGGAAGTTGACTTTGTCAAGCTTCAAGTACAAGAAAGGGATGAGGAGCTTGCCAAAATTAAGGAGGAATTTCATCAAAACAAAAGAAAGAATCATGAAGAAGTCATATCTATGACAAATCAATTGGATAAGGCAAAGAAAAGGGAAGAAGCTTTGTCAAGCCACCTTGAACAAAGAATTAAGAGCTTGAACAATCTTAAAGAAGAGATTGGTCAATACAAGGAAGAGGTATCCTCTCTTAGATCTCAACTAGAAGAAGCAAGGGGACAAGCACCAGGAGCCGAGAAGGTGATGGAAACTTTGGCATTCATAGAAGGACAAGTTGATGAAGCAGAAAATGAGAGAAACACCATGATATGCCAACTAGAAGAAAAGGATGAAGAAATCTTCAAACTAAAATCAGACATCAATCTTCTCAAGGCCGGAACATGTGAAGCTACAAGAATAAAAGAAGAAATGGAGAGTAGTCTAGCAGAGAATAATGAAGAAGTATTCATAATGAAATAAAATATCATCTCCCTTAAAAACGAATCACACGAAGCAACAAGGATGATCAAAGAAATGAAGAAGCAACTAGTCATGAAAGATGAAGATTGTGAAAAATTGAAAGGAGAAATTGTCTCTCTTAAAAAGGAAGTTGACTTGCTGAATAAGAACTTGAAGAGTTCTCAAACCCTAGATGACATCCTAAGTCATCAAATATCCCCCCTTGATAAATCATGTCTTGGCTATGCAGGGGAACCCTCAAGAAAGAATAATAATGCTTCAAACAACAAGGATGTGAGGAAGCCAGGAAGAAATGATACTCCCAGTTCCAGCAAAGGCAAGAGTCAAGATGACATTAGAAGAGACCCTACTCCAAGGAGATTTACAGATGATGTCAAGAATACAAAAGGAAATGAATATCATCAAAGAATTCCAAGGCAAAAATACTTTAGAAGTACTTCAAGGAACTCTTCATCTCCCAGGTACCAAAGTATATTTTTTGGTTATTGCTATTCTTGTACAAAATTTGGGCATATGTAAAAGATTGTAGAGCATACCACAAGGGAAAATTTAATTGTCCCCGTTAATCTCCTAGAAGCAGCTTTGCAAGAAGAAATCATGCATCCTCATATATGACCAGAATGGAATGATTTAATTTCCATAAAATTGGGCATATGGCTCGTGAATGTAATTTGATTTGGGTCCCTAAACAAGCTAAAACTATGACAACCAAGCTAGAGAAGAAAGTTATGCAAGTATGGAGAAGGAAGCAAATTGCCTCCGAAAATATTTTGAACACTCCAATCAACAACACATGTTGTTGATTTGATGAAGTCATCATTGATATTCCAAGTGATTGATAATGAAACTCTACCAAAATGAGACCATGCATAGATTTAGGGGGAGTCTGTGATTCTTGAGCTTTTTTTGCGGAAGCTACCCATGAATGGGCCCTATGAAATCCTTGACGAGTCACACATGGAAAATCATCCTTTGATAGATCATCTCTTGAGAGAAACTCCATTGAAGAAATGTAGACACATCTATCATTGACCAAATTGCAAGAAGGAATAGCACCATGACAAGGGGAGTAATATACCTAGGAAGAATTACTATTGATGAAGAAAAGAAGCAGCTCGACAGGGGGAGTACTTGGGCACCCCGTTTTCCATTGATGTCAAAGGGGGAAAGAATATTGGAGGGGCAAGAATATTGCCATCAATGACAAAGGGGGAGATTGTTAATCAAGGTTGTCATTGATGTCAATATGGCATTGACCGAGATGTCAATATTGTTGAGATGCCTAATACAAGATGATGATGTCATGACTCTTTTTTGACAAGGATTCCATCAATGAAGAGGTCAACCCATGAAGATGTCAAACCACTAATGAAGAAGTCCTAAGAAGTCCTTGAACTAGCTATAATGTTGCACGTGCCTTGATGATCTAGACCTTAACCCTTGATGACAAATGGAGTCAAACACTAAATGAATGACCACAATTTATGATGGCACTTGATGAAGGTTGAAAGACTAGATGATAACGTGGAAGATATAATTTGATGGTTGGAAGACTATTTGAAGTTCTCCTAATGATGCTGCACTATGACATATTACTGCACTATTATTGAATATATGATCTATACCTTCATGATGATGTTGGATACTATCATGATGACATGGATGTCCTACATGATGACACTATAATCCTATGACTGATAAGACAAACAAAGGAGAATCCAAGCTCACCTCCTGCACACAAAAATTAAGGACAATCACAAAGAAAAATCGTTTTTACGACCTTGGAGGCATCCTATCAACATGGGTCTTGTACCATCTTGTAGAGCATATTTTTCCCGTTCTAATGAGCCTTTACTTGCCTTGAAACTCCCAGCAGTTGACGAGATATGGAATTTTTAAGTCTAGAAAAATTAACCTTAGCAGTGAGCCGACCTATCCTTGCCTTCATGTCAGCCTACCTTTAGAAATATGTGTCCTTTCAGTTCAATGTCAAAGTTATATAAAAAGGAGAGTTGAACCATTCATTTGACAACGAATTTTCGGTGAAGATTGCAGATAAAAGGTTCAGAAACACAGAAGAAGAAAGAAGTTGAGGAAACAAGGAAAATAAGTGTTGGGCTAATTCTATTTTTGAATTATTTGATTGAGTATACCACAGTGAGTTAACCGCAGGCATTGAAGGGAAATATGGGCAGTTTTGAAAGGTTGTTTTGTGGTTTTGCAGATCCAAGCTAGAGAGGAAGGGTGCCACATAGATAAGGACTGTTATGGGTTATTTGATATTGTGCTTGTGGCATAATATCGTTATTTGAGGTTGCAGATAAGTACACGAGTTTGAACAATAAACCGAGCTCTGTTCTAAGGAGGAAAGTCGCAAATAGTTAAGGACTTTTAGGAGCTGTTTGGGAAGTATATCAGAATTCTGTGGAAAACCTACCAGGTAGCCAAAGTAACAAGTTACAACAGTCTACACTAAACCAGAGTTAGAGAAAAAGGTGGCAGACTTTGAAATGAAGTTGGATCATCATAAAAGACATCATTGTTGAAACAACCCATACGAAACTTTTTGAAGAATATCAAAGACACTTTGTATCTCTTGAAAACATAGTTGAAGCAGACTTTGGAGTATAAACTTTGAAGGAGCAATATCATTGAAATCTTGTGTTAGGGCAGAGCAACTTCATTAACGGATATTGGAGCAGTATGACTGGAGCATCTTTAAGACATTGTTGAAAAGTACCACTGAAGTCTTCTATCTGTTTTGGATCTGTTACATTGAGAGAAACATATTGGGCATTGTTTTGGGCAGTCCTTAAGAGGATTTTTGGTGAAATTTTGGAATATATCTTGAAGTGAATTTGAAGTCTTGGGGATCTGTTTAATTAGCATATCTTGGGAAGTCATCTTGAAGATTGTATTGAGAGTGTCTTAGAGCAACTTATTGAAGACATCTTGTTGGGAAGGATTGTTGAAGACCCCTTAAAGAAACTTGTAGAAGCATACCTTGGAGGCTTTCTTGGAGACATTGGTTAACCTCGTGATACATAATTGAATCCCTCTTGAAGATATTTTTTGGAGCAGTCCTAGAGTATACATCCTTGGCCTTGGAGCTGACTTTGAATATTCGTGGAGATCTTTGGAGACCATGATGCATTTCTAATGTCATCATGAGGTGACCTTGGAGAAAGTGTTTGGGTGACATGAAGAGCAGTGGAGACACATTCATGAGAAGACAACTGTTGTCATTGATGACATGACGTGGAGACTAAGTGAGGGGATAGTTGAAGATTGACATGGCTCATTGAAGAAGAATTTGGGAGTCGTGAATAATAACCAAATATATCTGGACGAAGTAAAGGGTTGGAGCCTCGAAAAGAAAAGGTTGGTGCCTTGGAGAATAGGGTTGGAGCCCTAGAGGATCAGAGTCCTCAAGAAACCAGGTCGGAGCCTGAACCAGATACAGGGTTGGAGCCCTTGAGGTTGGTGCCTTAGAATTTGACAAGGTTGGAGCCTTGGAAGTCCAAGTTGGTGCTTGGCATAATACATGTTGGAACCTGGGAGATTGAAGATTGGTATCTTCATCTAGGGTCGGAGCGCTACACAAATATTGTACTTAATTTATGAATATTAATAAAAGCATTTATTCTTATTGTTCATTTGTGTTCTAAATTTAAGTGATCTAACCGGTAAGAATAACAATTGGAAATAAATACTGATTCACCCCACCCCGCCACCCCCCTCTCAATATTTCTAACATGTAAAAATTTCGAGAATATAATGCATAAGTATCCACAGGTCCAAAGGATAGGTGACAGTTGTTTGAGCTACTACAGGTGAACAAACTTCAAGTAATAATCGACTGCTATCATAGATTGGAGCCTTAAATGAGATCCTACAGGTGGCAATGTAATTCGAGGTATGGTGTAATTCTTTACAGATTTTCTGAGATATGTTAAGACAATTCTATGTGCCAAAAATCGAATTTTTATAGGTGATTGTCCCTCCTTATTAGATCGAGTTCTAGTTCAAATGTGATTGTCTTGAAATCTGTAATTATTGGACTTGTGATTTGAGCTATAAGTGTTCAATGTTTATCACAGGTCCTTTGCAAATGATCTGAGATATTAACAGGAGTAATCCAAGCCTCAATAAGTGTGTTGTTGTCCAAGCCCAACACTCCACAGATTCAAGCTTCTACACCTTCACACCATGTCCGAGGTTTTTCTGAGATAAGTCTGAGCTCTCCAAAAGGACACCTGTCACAAATTCGAGCTACAAGAGAATAGCTCCAGTTTCCTTGCAGATCTGCACATTAATTTCGAGCTTCTTCAACAATCAAGCCTTCAACGATTTGAAGTTTAAGCTTGTCTCCTATTCTGTTCAGGATCCGACCTGCAATGGAATATAGAACTTTTAATAGAATTTTCCCAAAAACACCCAAACAATGATCTCAAAGTCTTCCTCGGCCTCCTGTCATATTTCTCTGTTTTTCTCTGAATTGATCACTGAAATTTTATGGGAAAAATGAGGAGTACAACTTTATATTTATACTCTTTTTTAATTTTTACAAAGAGGCACGTCCCGTGGCCATGAGGCATGAGCCTACACAAGTCGGCTTAGGTCGGCTCACTTGACAGAAATTTACCATAAACTTGAAAAATAAATAACTTTCAAACCGCTTGGAGTTTCGGGCTAAGTAATAGCTCGTTGGAAAGGAAAAATTATGCTCTTCAAGATGGTGTATGTTTCATTAAGGAATTTTCCCTCTAGGTTAGCAAAATATTTTTTTTAATGTCACTGATTATTTATGAGTGCATAAATGGAGGCAGGGAAGAATGCCTTTGAGTGTAGGGCCTCATGGTTTGATTTCTTCATTGATTGTCTTCATAATCATGCCCTAGCCTTATTCAACATAGGGTCACCATCATCATGTACTTGCCTTCTTCAACATAGGGTCATTAGGTCAGCTGTCCTTAAGATAGTGCAGAGATATTGCATCAACCAAATGCAGCATCATTATGTACTTTTCATCATAAGGACATCAAGCTTCACATCATTGGATATTTGTCATGTCATCATCAAATTATCAGAGGTAGAACATGTAATCATGTAGTGTTATCATCAATATCATTGGAGGTAGGGCATATCATCATGTGTATGTATTATAGTCCTTCATCAAGTGCAATGATATGGTAGTCTTCCATTATGATCATCAAGATACATGATTGACACTTCATTTGTGTCTTGACATCTTAAACGAGAGTTGTAATCACATGTAATCATCCTCTGGAATCTTCAAGAGTATTTTCCATCCCAGTCACTGACATCAACTATTGACATCAATGACAACCTATATTAGCTCCTCTCATTTGGCCAATGATGTGGAAAATGTGAATAGAGACCATAGAAAGACCAAAGGACGCATCAGATATTGCCGTACTCTCTATGTCTAGGATGACACGTGTCCAACCACTTGATCTGGGATTAATTCTAGTGAGGTTTCATACCTCCACTGAAATGATCATGCACTGTAGTGAACTGATATGTTCTTGAGTTGAATAATGAGTTACTAATTAATGAATTAAATAATATTTAATTCACTCCACTCATAACTAATTGATTAGCTAGTTAAACTAATCTCAACTAGTTCAACTAAAAATAAACAGAACACAACTCCACTAGCTGTCTCATTAACTCCTCCAAACTTCTGCCACTGAAGTCCAACTGAAGTCAACCATGCATGATGCCATCAAACCCTTGGGAACCACGTGATTCCTCTGTCAGATGCATGAGCCACTTCTGTAGCTCGAACCGAAGTGCTCCAAGAGAGTAAACTGCTGTTTATAGTCTAAATATTATTAAGGGTAAATAATATTTGACTTCCCTGTTTTAAGGAGAGGCAGTCTAAAAATAGACTTCGACCTCTTTGACCTCAAAAATAGAGTCTCATCTATTTTTACCAACATGACACATACTTCAAGAATCTCAAACTGGAATCCCCGAACCATGCTCCATATGTCTAAAAACAGACATAGTCTAAAAATAGATTTTGCGCCAGAATTTGCCTGCGGGCCCACTTAGTGAAGGCGACTTCATTTCACTAAGCTCCATCATCTTGCTGCATTTTCAACACTCCCTCTCAGCAAGATATGGATTATCTGCAACCCCTATCCTGCCTCTGTGGAATTCAAACTTGCTCTTGGTGAGCGCCTTTGTCAGGATGTTGGCATCCTGATCCTCCGTGGGAACATATGAAAGCATCACGATTCTCCGCTGAACACAATCTCTGATATGATGATACCAATCTGTGAAGCCATGCTGCCTCAACTGATCCTCTTGTCTGTACCATGAACCATATCCCGATGTGCCTCTGATAGAGCGCAATACATGCTTGCCTGCCTTCCAAAAGAGCTTGGTAGGCTTAACCATAGCTTGTGAAAGTTGGTTAACTGCATAGCATATATCGGGTCGTGTATTGACCAGATACATAAGCGACCCTACCAATTGTCGATAGACAGTGGCATCCACTACCTCCGCTGAAGTAGCATCCTCCTTCCTCCAACCACCAGGAAGAGGAGTGTCAACAGGCTTGCAGCCTTGCATGTTGAACCTCTCCAGAATCTCCCGGGCATACTTGCCCCAAAAATAGACTTTGCGCCGGAATTTGCCTGCGGGCCCACTTAGTGAAGGCGACTTCATTTCACTAAGCTCCATCATCTTGCTGCATTTTCAACACTCCCTCTCAGCAAGATATGGATTATCTGCAACCCCTATCCTGCCTCTGTGGAATTCGAACTTGCTCCTGGTGAGCGCCTTCATCAAAGATACCAACATCCGGATCCTCAGGTAGGAATATATGAAAGTAACATGATTCTCCGTGAACACGATCCTACGATATGATGGTACTTGATGTCGATGTTTGGATCTATCATGAAATACGGATTAGTCGAAGTTTAATGCAACTACGGTTATCGCAATAAATCACGGTAGGCTCCAAGTGTGGCCGAACAACCCGACCGGAATCTTCCTCATCCATATGGCCTCGCATGCGACGAGGGCGTTGCTCACTAAGCCTGTTCCTACGCTGGCGAGTGCCATGGATCTCTGCTTCTTTGTTGTACCAAGCTGCTTGTCGACCGTCTTGAAGATCCCTCTAGATGTGCTCTTTTACGGCTCCATTGGGCTCCACCTTGTCTGCATCATGAAGCCGCACGAGCTTCACCTCATCCTCTTGTCTGTGCCACGATCCATATCCGCGATGTGCCTCTAAGATAACGCAATACATGCTTGCATGCCTTCCGAGAAGAGCTTGGTAGGCTTAATACCATAGCTTGCGAAGACTGGTTAACAACATAGCATATATCGGGTCGTGTATTGACCGGATACATAGCGACCCCACCAGGCGTAGATGCTTCGATGGCATCCACTACCTCGTGAAGTAGCATCCTCCTTCCTCGACCTCGGGAAGAGGAGTATCGATAGGCTTGCAGTCATGCATGTTGAACTTCTCCGGTATCTCCCGGGCATACTTACCACGAGAGATAGCAAGTCCCACCAACTATGTTGCCAAATTTCCAATCCCGGGGAAATAATGAAGGAGGCCAAAGTCCTTCATCTCAAACTCTCTAGCAAGATCCTCTTTGCATGAAAGTATCCTTGACTCATCACCCGTCAAAATTAGATCATCTACATACAGTACAATGATCAGCAACTTCCTCACCACAATGCAGTGCAGTTGAGGATCCAGCCTCACTCTTGGAGAATCCAAGTCGGTCAAATAGCTGACTATCTAGTGTGTACCAAGAGCAGAGGTGCTTGTTTCAACCGTACGGAGTGCTCTCTTGAGTCTGCACACATGCGACTCAGCATTTGAGATCTCGAAGCCTTCGGGCTGCCTACATGTATACCTCCTCCTCAATGACTTTCCGTTGAGGAATACGATCTTCACATCCATCGAAATTTGAGAGAATAGGATCGTCCGTATGGAAGTACCTTATGACGAGGTGCAAGGTCTCCTCATAATCGATCCCCTCGATGCGCGAAGCCACGGGCAAAAAATCTTGCCTTGTACTTCTCCACCTCCCCGCGTCGACCGCTTGCTTCACTTTGTAGATCCATCTCGAACCCACCAGTTTCCCCTCCGGTCTTGGGACAATCTCCCATGCCTTGTTTCGACAATCAGATCATACTCTTCCACCATGGCATCTACCCATGCGGGGTCCTCACGGCTTCCTTGAAAGAGGATGGCTGCGAATCGACACATTTTCTCACAAGAGCCATGTATCCGGTGTCTGGAGATGCTGGCCCTGTGCTTTGTACGCGGCGTGGCGTAGGTGGTCCTACAACCTTCTGCATATTGAGCCGGTCGCTCGGCTTACGTAGTGCGCTTCGCTACGATGGTTGGCCTTTGCATGGTCTCTTCCACTCCATGAACTTCCTCTTGTGGCTGATCCACATCCGGAAGCTCATCCTTGGGAACTAATAACTCCTCATGCATGCAAGTGTGGCTCCCTCTCAATGACGTTCTTTGCATGGATTTCTCCTCTTGAAATTTGATATCTGATCGCACAACGAGTCTTGCGATTGTCTGGAAAATACACATGATAGTTGTGGGGCGT
This sequence comes from Pinus albicaulis, assembly GCA_034641835.2. Lineage (NCBI taxonomy): Eukaryota > Viridiplantae > Streptophyta > Pinopsida > Pinales > Pinaceae > Pinus > Pinus albicaulis. The sequence goes on along the minus strand of CM076584.1, from coordinate 755,559,299 downwards.
ATCAATGTACCCCACAAATATCCCAACCTCTAAGGTCGGATCCAGCTTCTTCCTGGCATCCTTCGTCACATGCATGTAGACGGTGGAACCAAAAATCCTCAAATGGGAAATATCGAGGCCTCTTGCCAGGAAAACGCCTCCTCGGTGTACTCATGCCAAGTATCTTGTGAGACTGACGGTTACACACATACAACTGCGGTATTGCATGCCTCGCCCACGAGTGAAGGGGTAGGCCTGATCATGCAACATCGCCGTGCAACACCCACGTCGTTGTTCTTTCGCTCGGCAACCACAATTACTGCTTTGTGGGTTATGGGGTGCGATGAACTCTCTCACGAATCCTTCTGTGTGCAAAGTCCTTGAATTCAACGAGAGATGAATTCACCATCATTGTCGCTCCTAAGAGCCTTCACATGCTTCCCGATTCCTTCTCAACCGGCGCCTTGAACTCACGAGAACTTTGAGTATGTCTCGCTCTTCTTCTGCATGAAGAAGATCCGAGCCTCGAAGAAATCATCAACAAAGATCACATAGTACTTGTAGCACAACGTCGAAGCCCTGCGAGAAAGGTCCACACACGTACGTGTGGATTCTCTCAAGGATCTTCGTGTGTGACTATCCTTCTCGTGAAGGTGGCTTACAAATTTTCCCCAAGGTACACCCCTTGCACGAATCGACTACGCAAGAGTGCCCTTAGGAAACCCGGTAAATGTTGTAGTATCTTCAAAGCTCCATGGTGAAGGTGGCCCAATCTCCGGTGCACGGCTCGCCATCATCTGAAGCTCACTCCTTCCGCCTTGCATGCCATTGCTGCGGCCATCTAGCACGGTTGATAAAGGTTCTTGATTTGAACCCATATCTTAGGGTTTCTCCGGTTGTCTTACCCCGCACAAGAAAGCTTTTCCTTCACGAGAACAACATCGTACCCCTTGTCTTCTAACATCGCCACAAAGATCGAGATTCTTCTTCAATCTGGAACATCCCTCCACTTTGTTAATACAAAGGGTTTACCGAGACTCCCTCTCAAAGGAAATGGTACCGATATGTAGAAATTAAGTATGAATAAATCACTTATTCAATGGAGATTAACCAGATTACACATCAATTTCGAATTGCATGCATAACACATAATCTCATCTACAATTAATTGTCACATGCGGAAATAATAGAAGCGATCTCACATCAAATCAATCACATTAACTCGGTATGTATGGGGAAAGCCCTATAGCTGAAAACCCCGCAGCTATTGTGTATATTATAATGGAGAAATCATGTAACAAAATAAGTACAATACTCCTCACAAGTACTCGAGTACTTTCTACGTAAAGTCACACAATCTAGCTTAGTTTTGAGCAGTTCTTGGTTCAAAACTCCCCGCCCGGAAATAGCCTCTATTGCGCAATGTGCTTTGTATATGTAGAGATCCAAGGTTAGAATCCCCTTGGCAGTATGGTGTCATGGAAAATTCCTCCGAGTGTAATGCAAATCCCATACAGCGAGTCCTCCAGCTGATAGCTTCTCCTCACCCTTTCATCTACCTCTTCCCTTTGGTCTCAACGGCCCGATCATGTGTAGTGAGCGAAGTGTTCTTGAGTTGACTAATGAGTTACTAGTAGTGAATTAAATAATATTTAATTCACTCCACTCATAACTTAATTGATTAGCTAGTTAAACTAATCTCAACTAGTTCAACTAAAATAAACAGAACACAACTCCACTATACGTACGTTAACTCCTCCAAAACTTACCTTGCTTGAAGTCAACTAAAGTCAACCATGCAAGATGCCATCAAACCCTAGGAACCACGTGATTCCTTCGTCGGTTACATGAGCCACCTCGACTCGGCCAAGTGCTCCAAGAGAGTAAAGCCTATTTGTTTATAGTCAAAATATTATTAGGGTAAATAATATTTGACTTCCATATTTTTAGGAGATACGATCTAAAAATAGCACGGGTCCTAAAAATAAGAGTCTCATCTATTTTTTGCAACATGTCGCATGCTTCAAGAATCTCCCAGCTGAATCTACGAATCATGCTCGGTATGTCTAAAAATAGACATAGTCTAAAAATAAGGAGCTTTTCTAACGAATTTGCACAACGGGCCACTTAGTGAAGGCGACTTCATTTCACTAAGCTCCATCATCTTCTTTGCATTCTCAACACTCCCTCTCGGCAAGATATGGATTATACGCAACCCCTATCCGCCTCTGTGGAATTCGAACTTGCTCTGGTGAGCGCCTTCGTCGGGATGTCGGCATCACACAGTCCTCCCCGTGGGAACATATGAAAGCATCATGATTCTCACGTTGAACACAATCTACGATATGATGGTACTGATGTCGATATGTTTGGACCTATACTTAAATCTTTGGATTAACCGAGCTTGATGCGGCTACGGATTTATCACGGTAGATCACTTTGTAGGCTCCAAATGCAACATGAACAAACTGCGAGGATCTTCCTCATCCAAATAGCCTCGCATGCGGCCAAACTTGCGCCTTGTACTCGGCCTGGCAGGCAGGTGCCACGGATCTCTGCTTCTTTGTGCACGGGAAACTTCTATCGACCCAATCTTGAAAACTCCTCGAAGTGCTCTTCCGGTCCGTTGGACTCCCTACCCAATCTGCATCGAGTGAAGCCGGAAAGCTTCACTCCATCCTCTATGCAATGCCATAGACCATATCAGAATGTGCCTCTTGATATAGCGCAATACATGCTTGCCGCCTTCCAAAAGAGCTTGGTAGGCTTAACCACTTAGCTTGCGAAAGGCCCCGGTTAAGCGCAGCATATCGGAGTGCCGTGTATTGACCCGGATACATAGCGACCCCACCAGCGTCGTAGACGGTGGCATCCACCCCACCTCTCTCCGTGAGGCGCATCTCCGCCTTAGCCACCGGAAGAGGTGTCGGCAGGCTTGCGGCCTTGCATGTTGAACCTCTCCGGAATCTCCCGACATACTTGCCCTGAGAAACAAACGAGTCCTCAACTGTGTGCCCAAATCTCTTGATCCCGAAATAATGAAGGATGCCCGGAGTCCTTCATCTCAAACTCTCGTCACGAAGATCCTCCTTGCATGAAAGTATCAGCTGCTCATCGCCGGTCAAGAATTAGATCATCTACATACGGTACGATGATCAATGAAACTCCCCTCCACCACTATAGAACAGGGTTTGGATCCGCCTCACTCTTGGAGAATCCAAGCCCGGTGAAATAGTAAATACCTTGAGTGTACCAAGCACGAGGTGCTTGTAATAAATCAGAGTGCTCTCTTGAGTTAGCACACATCGTGACTCCTTCTTGTAGAAGATCTCAAACCTTCGGTACACTCTATGTACACCTCCTCCTCAATAACTCCATTGAGAAACCGCAGTCTTCACATCCATCGATGAATGTGCCACCCCATCTCGCATTTGAGAGAGCGAGGATCGTCGGTATGGAAGAGTACCTTGCGGCAGTGCAAGTCTCCTCATAGTCAATCCCCTCGATGCGGCGAAGCCACGGGCGACAAATCTCGCCTTGTACTTCTCCACCTCCCCGTCGACCGCCTGCTTCACCTTGTAGATCCATCGCGAACCCACCAGCGATTTCCCAACGGTCTTGGGACAATCTCCCATGCTGCCCCATTCCACGATGATCGAATCATATTCTTCGATCATGGCATCGACCCATGCGGGTTCCTCCACGGCTTCCTCAAGAGGATGGCTCCGTCACAACACCCACATTGACTCACAAGAGCCATGTATCCGGTGTCTCGTCCGTGTGTCTGTCTGCTTATTTGTCTTGTGGGTGATCCCTACAACCTTCTACGCATCTAGAGCCGGTCGCTCGGCTGCCTTAGTGCGCATGCGCCCCTCGATGGTTGGTCTTGCATGGGTGGATTTCTTCCACCTCTGAACCTCCTCTTGTAGGTGATCCACATCCGGAAGCTCCTCCTTAGGAACTAACGGCTCCTCATCTGCATGCAAGTGTAGCTCCCTCTCAAACGGGCTCTTGCATGGCTTTCTCTACGAAATTTTATATCCCGTCGCTGCGGTCTTGCGGCGCGGCACATACACGATAGTTATGAGGTGTATCGGTGTACCCTGACTTGTCACGGTTGGATCCCGGCTTCCTTACCGCATCCTTCGTCACCGCCGTGAAACGGGGAAGGCAAAAATCTGCAAATGGGAAATATCGGAGCCTCTTGCGGAATAAGCCTCCTCTCGGTGTGCACATGCCCCGGGAACCTTGTGAGGACGCGGTTACGCACCGCCTGTGCTTGTGTGCATGCCTACGGCCCTGAGTGAAGGGTAGGCCACGATCATGCAACACCGCCGTCTGCGGCACCCACGATCGTTGTTTGTTCTTCCGCTCGGCCACCACAGTTACTGCTTTGTGGGTTATGGGGTGCGATGAGCTCTCTCACGAATCCTTCTGTATTCTTGAAACTCCTTGAATTCGGCGAGATGAATTCACCACGAATATCACTCCTTAGAGCGATCACCTTCTTCTATGACTCCTTCTCGACCGGTGCTTTAAACTCACATAACTTCGCGAATGTATCGCTCTTCTTCGGCATGAAGAAGATCCCGGCCCACTTTCGAGAGAAATCATCAACAAAGATCACATAATACTTGTGCTTTCTTTGTCGAAAACAGCGAGAAAGGACCACACACGTACATGTGAACTCTCTCAAGGATCGTCGATGGCGCGACTATCCTTCTCGTGGTGGCTTTCACATGCTTCCCCTAAAAGTACACCCCTTGCCTTTGATACGTGCCGCAAGGGTGCCCTTAGAAGTCCGGTAGAAATACCAACAACGAGAATCTTCCAAAGCTCCATGGTGAAGATGGCCCCGATCTCGTGCCATAGGTCGCCCTCATCATCACGACTCACCACTTCTCCTTGCATGCCATAGCGCGATCATCTACACATAGCGATAAGGTTACGAGGTTCGAACCCCTATCTTAGGGTCTCTCCGGTAGTCCATACTATGCGGGGAAGGCTTTTCCTTCAGCGAAGACCACATCATACCCCTTATCCTCCAACAGCTGCGAAATCGAGGTTCTTCTTCAATCCCGGTACATGCATGACATCCTTTAAGACAAGGGTACCGAGACTCCCTCTAAAGGATGCGGTACCGATACCCGGATGCTTGTATCTACGAGTCATCGCCCATCTCGATGTGCACACCCAAATCTTTGTCCTCCGGATACGAGAACAACTCGATCTCCCGTCATATGAAATGACGCAGAACATCCCGAACCACACCGATCCCATCACACTTGAAACCAAGCATGCGATCGGTGAAGAGTCAGAAGCTCGGCCCATCGAAGCCAAAGCTTCTCCATACGAGATCTTCCCGCTTGCTTGTTCTTCTTCTTCTTTGGACAATTGGTAGCATAATGTCGTGATCATGGTAGTGAAAACACTTCACTTTCACCATATCACAACTAACACTTATAGCACCGAATGAGAGGTTTTCTTACCCTTCCCCTTCTTTGCTTTGGACACCGAAGCGCAGTTTTCTTCATCGGCTCACTTTGATGAAGATCCATCTCAGTAGTCCTCCTTATCTCCTCATGAGATCCGCCCAAAGGCGCTCCCATCCCGACGAAGCTTCTCCCGACCATTGACACTATCTTGATATGAGTGCCAAGCCTTCGGAAGACCAAGAGCCGGGTCGACCATGTCCTCTTCATCGACGGTAACCCCCACACTTCCCGACTCATCTACTGCATTGAGTGAACTTCGTGAGGTATTTGGCGATGCATTCGCCCTTCTCCATCTTGTTCTGACTTATCTTTGAGTGCGGCTTCCTTTGGTCACTCTTACTCTTGGAATAGATCGAGTCAAACTTTCCACATTAAATATGGAGTAGCCTTTCCATGCGAGTTTGGATACAATATGAGTCCTTGAGCGCCTCCAATAGGATCCTTCGACATTTCGCTATCTTCTTTTGCCATGCATGTCGACTAAGTGCATCGGTGGGCTTTGGGACATCAAAAAATCTACGAACTCCTTGAGACCATTATCTTAACCACTTGCTTCCATGTGATCCTTCCATGCAACATAATTCGAGCGCAGCCCGAGCATATTCGGAGTCGCAAACCGTTGAAAGACATTTTGCTCTTGGCACCAAGAAAACAAAACTGCTTTGCCAAAATTCGAATTCAAACTCGAAGCTCTATCGCTTCGATCTACACTTGAAAACAAATTATTTCAAAATCGAGAGATTAATTTGCAAGGGGCTTTACCGGACCTTTCACTTTAGAAGAAAGATGAATGGGAGCTTCTTTGGCCGATAATGCGGACTTCTGTCGAAATAAGTTTGCAATCAAGTAATAAATCTCGACAATTAATCTTGCTCCGATACCATGTAGAAATTAGGCTGAATAAATCACTTATTCAATGGAGATTAACCCAGGTCTACATCAATTTGAATTGCATGCATAACACATAATCTCATCTACAATTAATTGTCACATGCGGAAATAATAGAAGCGATCTCACATCAAATCAATCACACATTAACTCGGTATGTATGGGGAAAGCCTATATTTGAAAACCCCGTAGCTATTGTGTATATTATAATGGAGAAATCATGTAACAAAGCAAGTCTGATACTCCTCACGAGTACTCGGTACTTTCTCATAAAGTCACACACAATCTAGCTTAGTTTTGAACGGAGTTCTTGGTTCAAAACTCCCTTAATTGCCTTGCCTCTATTGCGCAATCATAGCTGTGTATATGCTTAGAGATCAAGGTTCGAATCCCCTTGGCTTGAGCACGCAATTGTCATGGAAAATTCCTCCAATTAATGCAAATCCCATAAAGCTGATCCTCAAGCAGTAGCTAACTCACCTTTCATCTACCTCTTCCTTGGTCTCCTTTGAGCGAGTCATTACTGTAGTGAGCTGAAGTGTTCTTGAGTTGACTAATGAGTTACTAATTAGTGAATTAAATAATATTTAATTCACTTCACTCTCTTTAATTGATTATCTAGTTAAACTAATCTCCCAGCTAGTTCCCCGACTAAAAAATAAACGAGAACACAACTCACTGTAATCGGTGCTCTCAAAACTTCGCCTTGAAGTCCAGCGAAGTCAACCATGCAAGATGCCATCAAACCTAGGAACCACGTGATTCCTTCGTCGGTTGAGCCACCTCCATGACAGGCTTGAAGTGCTCAGAGAGTAGCTGGCGGTACATAGTCAAAATATTGTGGGGGGGTAAATAATATTTGACTTCCATATTTTAGGAGATACATTCTAAAAATAGCTTGGGTCCCTAAAAATAAGAGTCTCATGTTTATTTTTACCAACATGTCGCATCTTCCAAGAATCTCCAACGGAATCTACGAATCATGCTCCGTATGTCTAAAAATAGACTTTGCGCCGGGGTACTGCGGGCCCACTTAGTGAAGGCGACTTCATTTCACTAAGCTCCATCATCTTGCGCATTCTCAACACGATACGGTCGCCAACGTATCTACCATCATCGCCACATCTTGATGTGCACTCCAAGATCTTTCTCATCTGAGATCGAAAACATATCTCGATCTCCAGTCATGTGAAAAGATGCTGTATCAAGAACCATACGTCCCTTCACTTGAGACCAAGCATGCGATCGGTGAAAAATCCGACTCAAACCGGGAGGGCCAGGCCTCTCTCGGCATGATCCAACAACATGCTTATTTTTCTTCTTCTGGGCAATTTGTGGCATAATGTCGTCTTTGGTGACGGTCGCTTGCCACCTTGGACATGTCTTGATTCTTGCCTTTCGCACCCGGAGCGAGAAGCTTTATTTCTCTTCCCCTTCTTTGCTTTGGCGACCAAAGCGCAATTTCTTCATCGGATACCTTTGATGAATATCGAGTCAGTATTCGCCTTATCTCCTCTTGCATGAGATGGAGCCAAAGTCGCTCCCATCATCGTTCTCCCAACCATTGATAGAGTCACGATAGGAATGCCAAATCTTCGGAAGACAAGAGCCGAGTCCACAACGATCCTCATCATGAAGCGGTCACCCCACACTTCCCGGCTCATTCTGCATTGGGTGAACTTCGTGAGGTGGCGATCTTGTCGCCTTTCTCCATCTTAATGTTTCGAGTTTATCCTTGAGTGCCAACTTCCTACAGTCGCTCTTGCTTTGGAATAGATACGTAATGCTTTCCACATCAAGTATGGAGAAGCCTTTCCATGCGAGTGGATACAATGTGATCCTTCATGCCCTCCAACGAATCATGAAGCATTTCGCCATCTTCTTTTGCCAAGCTTCAACTTGAGCAACATCGGTAGGCTTTGGGATCTCGGCATCTATGAACTCCTTCGGCCGGGTTATCCATCTAATACCGCGCCTCCATTCGTCCTTCCATGCAACATAGTCGGCCCCGCCCTCAGGGGCATACTCCGATCGCAATCCGTTGAAAGACATTTCAACTACGCTGAAAAAATGCGCAAATTCGAATTCCACGGCTCAAAACTCATGCTTCCGATCGACGAAAAAATTATTTACAACACGAGAGATCGATTGACGGGGCATTTGCGAGATATATCACCTTTCAAAGAAAGGATGGATCCGAGAAGGCTACTTGCTTAGATTCTGGACTACGTACGAAATAATTGTAATCCTTGTAATGAATCCGATGATCAATCTCGCTCGCGATCATGTAGAAATTTGAATAATAGGTTGAATTATTCACCAAGATTATCACGATTACACACTATTTAAGCTTCATGCATAATACATAACCTCTTCTACAATTGATCATCAATATGTGGAAATAGAAAGCAGTCGCATGCGCTCATTAAAACATAATCAAGCACACATAGAACACAGTATGTAATGGGGAAAACAATAGATGAAAACCCCCAACTATCTGTATATTATAATTATAGAGAACATGTAACAATACATAGCACAAAGCCCTCTGACTCTGGAATTTTCTCCAAGTTACACACAAAACTAGTATAGAAAGTGAACAAGTCAAGGGTTCAAATCTCTTCCACAAGTATGCCTCTCTTTACGCAATCCAAGTTGATTAATGATGAGATCAAGATTCGAATCCCCCTAGCTCAAGCCTAACGCGATCCTCATTGGCAATCTCCATCGATGTGTGTGCCAAATCTCATGCACGACGATAGTCACAGGCGATAGTAGACTCACCCTTTCACCCACCTCTAACAGATGCTCCAGCGAGCTGACCATGCATTGCGATTAGCGATGTGTTCTTTGGTTGATTTATGGGTGCTAATTGGTGAACAAGGTAATAATTAATTCACACCCTCATCACTGATGTATTTTCGGTTAGATTAAATACAATAGTTCGGCCAAGTTAAACGAACACAACTCCACCATTTGTCTCATCAACTCCACCAAACTCTGCCACATGAGTTCTAGCGGGAAGTCAACCATGCAATAGCTCAACTAACCCTTAGGAAAAGCGTATTTCATACATCGGTACATGTGCCACATCCAACATCAAGCGGGAATGCTCAAGAGGAAAAGATAATGTTTATAATTAAATATTATTAGGTTAATAATATTTGGTAATTCTATTTTAGCTCGGCAGATGCAAAAATACAGAAACCGCCCAATGTCTAAAAATAGAGGTCCATCTATTTTTACCAACTCGACCAATCATCCATAAATAGCATCTTGCAACTCATAGACCATGATCCCTATGTCTAAAAATAGACATAGTCTAAAAATAGACTTTGCGCCAAAACTAGCCTGCAGGCCCACTTAGTGAAGGCGACTTCATTTCACTAAGCTCCATCATCTTGTTGCATTTTCAACAACATGTGACTCGTCCCGAGTCACTTAGGCATCTTCTCCTTGATCTTGGACTACGCCCTGCGCTTGCTGAACCAATTTCTTTGTAGTAAGCCCTTTAGTGGCCATCTCTATGTTGCATTGAGTTTGCTGGAAGGTCTTCAATGTGTTGTCTAGCCTCTGCGACAATTGAAGCACTTCTTCTACCCATGGTTGCATTCGTTATTTCAGTAGTTGTTCCTTTCAACACAGATCTGCAATTTCTGTCTGAATGGTTCTTCACTCTTATAGATAAGTGAGACGCTGAGAAAGAACCAATGTGGGTGCCATTGTCCTGATTTCTTGACTGCTCTTGCTCACAGTAGGTGCGTGTTGTTGTTACTGTTGGATCATTTTGGATAGATGTCCTAAAAATGATGGCTTCATCAAGTAGATTTTCAAATTAGTGTGCCAATACTATCCCGAGGCTTGTTTCACTTCGATTTGCTCTCGTGCGTGAACCTGCGAAATTGGCATCTACGGTTGCAACTTTGATTCAGGTTTGTCTAACTCGGATTGATTCGACGTTGCACCTGCCTGGCGTTGCTTTCACTGGGCAGCCAGTCCTTCTAATTTTTCTAAGGGCGCAGCTGTGGCCAGAACAACTAGAATATCTTGGCAGAATTGGTGGGTTTTGGCCTCCAGTGCGGCCCTTCAAACTTCTACTTCACGTGAAAGTACAACTGCTTTTGCTATTGTTGATGGGCTTGCTCGACACATTGTAGATGCTTAGTTGTATTCGTGTACCCGATAGCCTACATGTGCGGCCGTCCATGATCATTGAGTGCATAGGTGTAGCTTGCACACGGGTAACACACATAAATATTAATATACACATCACTGATCCTATGAGGTGAGACGGATTTGCAGCGTCCATATGATGCTTGGCGGAAGGGATGTGGACAAAGCGGCCATCCCATGAGGTTGGTAGAGCAACATCTAATGGTTGCGTGCTGGTTTGGCTTGCCTGAGCTACGCTCTCTTGAATCTTCCTCGCCTATACCTTTAACTCCTACAGTGCAACTTGTACAAGTTCTAGCATGGAATTGTACTGAACCTCCATGTCTGTCCAATGATCCTCAGTCACAGACGTGAAAATTTTTGCTATTTCGTTTAAATCGTCTTTTGTCAGCGTCAAGACCTCCTGCCCTGCTTTTTTGGAACCGTTCTGCATCTTCTGCGATCCTCCGGTGGCCTGGGAGCCGCGCTTGGTCCTTCTATTCTCTTGGAGTGCAAATTAAAGGATCTTTCTATCCTGCCAATCTTGTAATTTGTTTCGTGACAAATGCCACAACATCAAATCTCCCTCAAAATTATCTCGATCCTGAAAATGAAACCATTTGTTGGCTTGAGGGGTCCTGACCTAGGTTCAAAGTTTATGGATAAACCAACAAACCCTCCAACTACTGGCCCTTTCGGAAATGATATGCTTGTGCAGATCAAAGTCTCACCCGAAGCAATATGGGGGGGGGTTGGAACCAGGTTTCCGGCACTCGAGGAAAATAATGAAGTGGTACTCTAATAAATTAATGCAGTTGAGATCAATTCGTAAAACAAGATGTCCAACAATATACAATAGAATCATAGAGAATGCACAATCTTTAACAAAATAAAATAGAGTCACTATTCGCCTTAGCGTAGATAAACAAAACAAAACCAGATCCAGATCTTAAACAATGTAGATACTTAGACAGATCTATCAACCATCAATAAGCATTCATAATCATAACATATATCATTTGCGCGATGATTAATGAGAAATACAGGTAATGCAATCTTATCAAAACATAACAGTAAGCAACTTAGATTCATAACATAAGAATTTCACCAAAATCTATCCTTTCTATTAGCTTCAGATCTGTTCAATACATCATACTTTTAATACATCAACTTTCCCTTACAAAACCCTTCCGCGCACACATCCAATGGAGTCCACACATAGCCAGGACTAGGTCTCCGTGCACACAGCCAGCAAGAGCATTTCAACCCAACTCAAACAACCCTTACAATGTATTACATACATATATAGATCACAATATCATGATCTTATCTTCACTACTTTGCTCAGACTTGATCTATCTATTTATATTCGCCTAACGCAGATACTAGGGTCTCAAACCATGGTTTGAGGCCCACAGTTTACCCTTAAGCCCATTTACATCAAAATTTGGGACTTTGACCGACCCCAAAGCCCCTTGACTCCATTGTGCAACACACACATACAAAATTATACAAAATGACATCGAAAATTGTGCCTCAGGGGATCCCGTTACAACACTAGGGGATTCTAGTTTCTTCTATATTAGTTTCCATGCATCTCCATTTTCCACCTAATATAGAATTCCTAGAGAGTTATGATACCCATTGATAGCATTGAGAAAACAAACTTTCCTAAAAGTTTAAATCTTGCACTCTATCTCCAACCTTATATCCATTATCCTTTGACCATTATTAGTTTTGACAATGTTTAGTGGAGACTTATGCACTTCTATTTCATTCACTTTGAAATCACAACGTAAAGTTTGAAAGTCCTGTGTAGGGTCTCCCTGCTTTACACCCATGAGCCATTACTTTGGTATGACTAGATGTCCACTTCTTCTATAAGGTCTTCTTAGTAATCAACCAATTGGATATCACCTGCTCTATTGAGGAACTATAGCCAGTTAAAAATTCTACAACCCTAGGTGGCACACACTTATCCAATGACTTATCTCTTAGATGATTTATGTCTACAATATCACTTGGTAAAATGGTCAATAAATATTCAGAAAAGTTATCTCAATACAATGCACATAAGCATGTCCCACTCAACAATTTTTTTATTGACTATTTCAATTCCATGGGACACATATCTATATGTAATATATTAAACCATGATTTTGATTAGACTTACCAATGATTCAAAAGCCTTCACAAAAATTACTCTAAATAAATAGATCAGTTTGATCTATATGAAAATCATGCCTACTAGGTATATAGATATTCTCAAATTATTAACATGTGCACAATCTATAGATCAAATGCTCAATAAATGTGCAAAGTGAGAGATCCTTCCATTTCAAGTTAATAAAATAGAAAAAAGTAGAAAACATGGTTACTAACTTGATGAGAACCATCCAAAGTTCTTGTTTTTCTAAATGTCACATTTATTGACTATTTTATTTTTATTTCAAAAATTGATGCTAACAATAACACCTTTTTCCTTTTGTGGTTAAAAATTAGAATTTTGAAACATGATATTTGAAGTTGCAAACAAAAACCTTAAAAAATTTATCCTTTAATAAAAAAGTGGTGCTTCCATCATTACCCTTTTTTCTTTGGAGTTTAAATTACAACTTGTTTAAAATCATGACCCTGTCAACTAGTACGATTTTGAACCAAAAAAAAAAAAAAAAACTTAAAATTGAACCTTGAAATGAAAAATAGTGCTAGTTGTAGTATCCCTTTTCAGGGTTAATGTTAAAACTTGTTTGAAACCTTAACAAACTGATAATATTGTAAATTGAAATATCAAAGGAACACTCCAAATTGAAATTTGGTGTTAGTAATAGCACATTTGATTTTTATTTTTTCTTTAAAATTGTAACATTTTTGAAACCATGGATTAGAGAGATATACTATTGCAAACAAAATTGTTAAAAAATAAAAATAAAATGAAAATGCATATATATAGAAAAATGTCAAAGCAAGGGGGAATGCATGTTTTTTTCTTTTTCAAATAACATTTTAAATGATTGAAGAAATCTATGGGTTACACACAATATTATAAAACAATGGTTGATATTTTGAATCCCAATGGAGATCCATTTTAAATGATAACGATTTAAGAAAAAATAAAAAACTTAAAACTTTAAAGAAATTCAAAAAAATATTGGAATATATATATATATATATATATATATATATATATATATATATATAGCTCACAGTTGTCAAAGATCAGTGACCACTACGTCAACGAAATATTTGTAGCAAATCCACCCGAAGGGATAACTTCTTGCTTGCTCAACCATGAAGCTTGACCACGTAGGTGTCATAGAATTGAACCCATGGTCTCTCAATAACAAAGGTGCTTTAACAATAGGGACTCAACCAATTCAACTAACCCTAAAGGCTACTAGAAAAACTATATATATATATATATATATATATATATAGTTTACGGACTTCGGATATCAGTTACCACTACGTACACAAAATATTTGTAGCAGATCCACCTGAAGGGACCACTTCCTGCCGACTCAACCACAAAGCCTGATCTCTAGGTATCGAGCGAATTGAATCCATGATCTCTCAATAGCAAAAATGATTTAACAATATAGGCTCAACGAATTGAACTTGCCTTCAAAGCTATTATATATATGAAAACATAATAATTTAAGAAAATATTATAAACTTGAACCCTTAAAAAATAATAATTTTTCTTTTTATATATATATATATATACTATTTTTAAACTCAATTAAAAAACTTATAAAGTAATTTTATTGTTATTTAATTAAATTTAATAAAAATAATATTAAAAAATAAAAAAAAATAAAAAATTCAAAAAATGCACGAAAATAAATTTATTTATTTATAAATGGGAGTGCACATTGATGAAAATTCTGAGAACTACCCATACCAACAACGACCTCTCTTGGCACCGACATAAAGACCCAGAGGAAACACTCCCTCCAAATACGTAGTAACATTTTTCCCCTTAAATTTTTAATTTTAAAAATTTTAATTTATAATGTGTTTTTTTTTTAATTATTATTTATTTTTTAATTATTGTTTTTTTATTTTTTTTAAAATTTGTATTTTATTTATTTATTTATTTTTAATGTTTATTATATATATATATATTTGGTTTTCTTTTATAAATTTGTTTTTTTTTTAATTTATATATATATTTTTATGTTTTTAATTGCAATAATATTAGTTTTTAATGTTTGTTTTCAAGGTTAATTTTAAGGTTTTTGCTTAGAACAATAATTGTTGTTAAAACTATGATCTCAAAAGAATTGTAATTTTAAAACCCTAGAAAAGGGTGTTCTAATCTCAAAATAAAAGGATGAATTTTGGAGCACTACTTTTCTATTCATGGATTGATTTTGGTGTTTTTACCCAAAAAAACGAGTATTTAGGAATATATTTCTTGTTTTGAGGCCATATTTTTTGTCAAGTTGGTAATTGTGTTATTGATGTTCAAAATGAAAGTCTGAATTTGTTCAAAATTCAAGAAAATGAATTTATTTATTTATAAATAGCACTAGGTGGGAATGCACATTGATGCAAATTATTAGAACTAACCTCACCAACAACTACCTCTCTTTTGGAGTAGCCACCTTTGGGCACCCACATAAAGAGCAAGAGGGAAAAACTCCCTCCGAATACGTAGTAACATTTCCCCCCTTCATTTTTTAATTTATAATGTGATTTTTTTTTTAAAATTATTATTATTTTTTAATTATTGTTTTTTTATTTTTATTTTTTAAATTTGAGTTTTATTTATTTATTTTTTTAATGTTTTTTTAATATAAAAAAATACCCACCAGAGTACAAACCAGACTATTCGACCTCTCAACTCATAGGGGGGGGGGCACCACTACTGACTCAGTACACATAGGATGTGGGGGATCAAATTTTAAGGAAAAACTCTATGTAGCATATATTACTGGGGAGTTCATAGTTGCAGGCCCTAAAATGGTGAGTCGTGAATGCTCAAATGGATAGAGGTACTAGAGGATGCAAGGTACTAGAGAAAGAGTTTTTTTTGTCATAATTTAAGTCTTGGCGATACACAACGTTTTTTTTTTGTTTTTTGTTTTTGTCGACCTCTCATCTCACAGGGGGGGTACCACTGTTGACTGAGTGCACATAGGATGTGGGAATGAATCAAAACATTCCTTGGAAATTTCCTAGAGTGTGATGCAGAGGCTAGTGTCTACCCGAAACACAATGATTTAAGATATTTTTGGAATAACTGGACGAACGTTTTTTTTATTTCCCGACCCTACATAAGCTATAGTTTCTTTCTATGCAACAGGTGGTGGCAAATATGTGGACGCTATTTCTCCTGTTGATGCCAATAATCACTGTTGGCGCTACAATTTGATATTATTTGTTAATGACACCCGATATTTCCTCTCACGCTCCCATTGGCCCATTCCAGGTATGCATTGGGACACTCTAGCATACGCTCGAGAGGTGGAGATTGTCTTTGCCATACTAGGACTGTGTTGTGGTGGGTTTACATATTCTGGTGTGGGGGGGGGGGGGTGCGAAACAGGTTGGAACCAATGACCAATTCATAGGAGGTATGTTTTTTCCAGGGTCGCTGTCTTCTCAGGCACCGGAATATCAATTTAGCTTGAATTTCAAATTAATATGACACAGGACAACGACCACATAAAGTCACAATGGTGTTCACGCGGGTACGTGGGATCGCCTGGCTGACATGCGTGAATCCTCATACTTTCTAAAAGTATATAAAATACTCACTCCGTGGGTGATATTTACAGGCGCTCCTTCTGGGGAAGGCTTGCCATAAATTCTCACATCACTCTCATCTAACCCCGGGGTTGCTGACACCTTGATTAACCACCAACTTGCAGGGAAAAATTATGGAATGAATGTCGGGGAATGTTTTTTTCAACTTTTAAATACAATCCACACTTTTGCTGACCGCCGTCACTACTCACCTCCTTCATTCTTATGCAATGGTGTTCTAACCTATACAATAAATGGCACACCTCAGCTAATATTTGGCAACATTGGATGTAGAAATTTCAGGCCAAGAGGCCATGCTGGAGGCCTTTCAAATGACGAAGGGTGTTAAACATGATAGGTCATTTGGATCACATATGAAACAACGGGGGGGCACCATGTATCACCACCGTGTAACAACTACACCCAGACAAAACTAGGTGTTCACGACTTGAAACCCTCTACTTTTCCCACATGCACACGCACTAGACCACATCATCCTTCCACTGAGACAAAAATGCTGAGCTTTGGCTATGATTTCATGTGGGATAGGGTCACAAGCCCGCGGAAGAGGACGTTGATCGGGTGGTGGCACTTTAATCGGAAGTGTGACAAAGATATGCAAAAATGGGTAAATTTACAGTGGTGTCGACTCCTGGGAAATCCACCAAAGGTTTGCCAACTGATGAATGAATGGTACAGTTTCCACTTCTTATCTATGGAAGGAGCTATCTAAATTCTGAAACTTTTGTGGGTTAGAGGAAGATGCTTCTTTCATTACATGCATGGTACATAGGATTTAATCCTACGTCGGTGATCCCTCACAATTACCTGGTGTGGGTTAAATTACTAGGTTTGCCTCTCTAATTTTGGATTAATCAAGTTCTTATGGAAATTGCGAACTCCATAGTTAGATTTTTTTAGTCGGACCGAAAGGGTGCGGATAGCCCAATAAATGCGTTGCTTGAATCCTGGTGGAGCTGGATTTTGCCGGTGGTATCCCTACATAGATTGATTTTGCGTGGGACTGTGCAATACACCATCAACGGATTGATTATTGGTTCATTCCATTTCGATGCCTTCTGTGTCACGACACTGAACACCTGATTCGACAATGTGTCCGGGCAACGAAAATACAAGCCTAGGGATGCTTCGTCGATGCCAACTTCTCAGACGGTCTCACCACAAGCTGCGAGCACAATCACAGGTATGAAAAAAAAAATTTCCACCCCCTCTCCATCTCTTTTTAATGATATGCCTCTGGAAACTGACCTACCCCACATGGTTATGGAGTCCTATATTTTGCAGGGACCTACAACTAATTCCCCCACTATCCGTCGATCTGTATCCACTGGTAATATGTCGTATGACCATTCTACTGGGCACCCTCCTCCGTATTCTGTACTCCGTGGGCCTTCGAGTCCTTGCATACCGTACAATCCTGCATGCCTTATCCCGACTGACTCGGCCGGGGTCCTGGGACAATATCCCTCTTTTGAATCTACCCCTCTTCCGCATACTGAGCATATTTGAAATGCTGAACTGTCACCTCCGGACCCTACCCCCACCACCTCTCCTCAAAATTCATTTGACAGTGATCTTGAGTTTCTTTTCTAGAACCCATATTTGGACTTGTCTGAGATCTCGGTCAAACACTGTGATGCTATCACGCCACCATTCAATGTCAGCCCAACCTCCCGATCGAATGTCACGATGTGTCACAAGGGGGGTCGTCGGGGAGGGAGGACAAAACAAAATCGAGACTCTACATTATTGGAGAACCCCAGGTTGTACGAGGTTCCCATCACCACCGTTTTCAGTCAGGCACTTAGAGCACTGTCCCCCGGGAAAGGCGGCTCATGATGAACTGCATCTCTTTCAACATTCGTGGTTTGGGAGACCAGCATAAATATCTATCCATCAAGGAATTTCTAAACACTTGCAATCCTTTCTTAGTCATGTGCCAGGAGACCATGACATCATCGGATAAGGTATATGCATATTTTAGGAAAATGTACCCAAAATGGGATATGGTGGCTGTGGACTCTCAGGGTCTCTCTGGGGGTGTGGTGGAAATATGGAATCCATTTTAGGCCAGATTTTGAGCTTACAGTTTCCTTGGCAGGATTCTATTGACAGGTTACATCCGTGGTACTAGGGATCGCATTCATTTTCTAAACTTATACGCACTTTACTCGGACCATCTTGATTTCTGGAGGAGAATGGATGACATTGATTTACTCAAAGTCGACTGACTTGTCATTGCAGGGGACTTTAATGCCACTCTATCCTCAAAGGAACACTGGGGTAAGTGGAGCTGAAAGGAATCCATATCTGCTTTCCTTACCAACATTTTCTTAGAGAACAATCTTTGAGACATTCCTCCTCACAAATTATCTCTGACCTAGTATAATGGACGTGCTGGAGATGAATAAACTGGTAATTGATTAGATAGATTCATTCTTTACAAGAATTTATTGGAATGCCTAGGATCTATACACTCGTAGGGGTAGAGTCTGCCATATCAAACCATCGCCCTATCATTCTCAGTTGGTGTGATGTCCATTTTCCACTAGGGCTGTCATTCAAATTTAATCGAGTATGGCTCGAGGACCAGGACTTCCAGCACTTGGTTATCGAGCACTAGAAGAACGTGACTAACAGGGAACATAATACTCCAATGGAATGGATGGGATAGTTACTCAAGGGTCTGGAAGTCAAGGTTAAGAAATGGGAGGGGTTAAAGAAACAACGTTTCATATCAGAACTTATCGCCATTAATTTAGAAATCAAAGACATGATCCATACCCTGGACTCCCAGGGTGACCACAAGATGCTCTGGAGGCACATAAAGGACCTAGAGGAACGTAGAAGGCATATTTTGTCCATACAGTAATAGACTTGGAGCTTAAAGAGCCGGGCGGTGTGGCTACAGGCTGACAACAGAAACACTAAATATTTCCATAACTTCGCCAACCTACGTCGGACGTGCAACAATATATGGAAGATATCGAATGAATCAGCTGAGGAGGTATACTCCATGGTGGAGGTATAGTCATAGGCTGTGAGTCATTTTCAAAATATATTTAAAGCACGAAAGGGCGACTATGTGGATGACCAATTATGGCTGGCTCGAGAATACCCTATTATGTTTGATGAGGACCAGAATGAGGCACTATAGCAGGAGGTCACCATGGAGGAAAATATTCGAGTTCTTAAGAATTTTTCTCATGACAAGAGCCTGGGTCTTGACAGTTGGACCGTCGAATTATTTTGTCTCTTTTCCCATTGATGAGGAAATACATCACTCAGATGGTGGAGGAATCCTGACTCAACGACCATATCTTTGGTGCGATAAATTCTAATTTTATAGCTTTAATCCCAAAGGGCCTGAAAACAACAAATTTTAATTATTTTCAGCCCATATCCTAATGTAACATCACATACAAGCTCATCTCTAAGGTCATTGTAGAGCGAATAAAGAGGAATCTCTCCACACATATCTCCAAGGAGCAGTTCAGGTTTTTACATAATAGGCTCATACACGACACTGTGGCCATCTCCCAGGAAAATTTGCATTCAATCCACACACATAACATGAAGTCCATTGCGATGAACGTTTATTTATCAAAGGCATACAACTGTGTGGATTGGGAATATCTTCGAGTCATTCTAACTAAAATTGGACTGTCCGCCAGGAACACGGAATGGATTATGTGTTGTGTAAATTCAACTTCATTTCCAATCATCATAAATGGAATACCTTCAGATTTTTTCAGGGTAAGGCATGGCCTCAGGAAGGGTTTCTCACTGCCTCCATTCTTGTTCATTTTGGTTATGGAAGGATTAAGCCTCATGATTGCGAGAGCTGCCCGATAGGGTTTCTTTGTGGGAGTCCAGATATGTAGGTCAGTGTTGGTCACGCATAACTTATTTTTGAACGACATCTTGGTATTTGGGCTGGCAGTATTTACACAATGGGATCACATGTTAAATATATTTTCATGATTTGGAAATTCCACATGACTAGTGGCAAATAAACTGAAGCCACTCATCCTACATTCAGAGTCCACGGGGGAGACTAATATACAGATCACCATTTTGTTTCAATACAACACTAAAAACATCAAGGAGGGTCTCACCTATCCGGGTTTTTGGCCAAAATCTATGGGATACAGGGTGTCAGATTGGTTATGGTTACTGGAAAAATATAAGAAGAAGATTGGGACATGGTCACACAGGTGGATTTCCATGGGAGGCAGATTTATCCTTGCCACGAAAATAATTCAACAAATTGCGCTCTACTGGGTGCGACTGTTTTTACTGCCTTCGAAAATAATTCATGCCATAAATGGATAAATGACACATTTCATATGGACGGGGGGAAAGACAAGTCAAAAATACCATCTGGCAGGATGGGAGTACATTACTATTCCAAAGGACATGGTGGGTTGGGGAATTCTGGACCTTTAAAATTTTGGATCAGCCCTTATCATCAAGTCCATGTGGTGGGGTATGATCAACCCTGGGGATTGGAAAACCATAAAAAATGAAAAATATCCCAGGGAGAAAAATATGAGTTTTTGGTATAGGGAGGAAAATTTGGGAAAGGCACAGGGCTCGAGCATCTAGTTAAGTTTCCAGAAAATGTGGGGCATTTTTAGACAACGTAGATGTTGGATGTTTGGAGACGATGGAATGAAGCTCCTGGACAATGAAAACATTGGGGGCCTACCAGAGGGTCCAAACTTCTCTCCTCAGATCCTACAAAACACTACAGACTCAGGGGATCTTCCTACTATCATAGGTCATTGGCGGCTACATGAATGTCATTCCGATATGGAAAACTACATAGGAATTGGGTCTCAGGGGACCATATGCTACGACATGGGACCATTATAAAATACTATCACAAAAAATTGGCATCCACTGTAGGGGGGAGGGGAAAAAATCATATGGGCAAGGAAGTACAAGGGGGAAGACATACAACTAAGGGACAACTATAGATTTATTATAAGAACTAACTATCATATCTTGGAGGATTGCTGGTATAAAATGGTGTAGAAATTGGGCATCCCACACAAACTGACCATACTATGCTGGCTCATATGGAAAAATTGCAATCTGACATGGGAAAACCTCCAGAAGTGTGTTGGAAATACTGAGAGGGGGGTGAATCAGTATTTCTTTTCAATTGTTAATTTTTTCCAGTTAGATTCTTCACAATTAAAAAACAGAGAGGTGTATAATAATGATATTATTAAGGATTAATAAGAACTTCGGTCCCTTTTCAAAATAATTGAGTATAATAGATGTGTGAGGGCACCAACCCTTCACTGAATCAGACACCAACCTGTTTCCAAGCACCAACTTGGAATTTTTAGGGTCCAACCCTATCTTTTTCAAGGCTCCAACCTTGTTTTATAGGCTCCAACCCCTAGGGCTCCAACCCTATATTTTTTTAAGGCTCCAACCCCTAGGGATCTAACCCTTCAACTTTCTAACAACTAGAGTGTATGAAAGACTTACTTCAACAATTGATAATCTTCTCCACAATATTGCTTTATATTTTTAATATACTCACTGTCCAAGATCTTCAAGTTCTTCGCTTGTACAAGCCTCCAAATTCACTGTTCTAGGCTTTGCTCAAATCTCCACACATCTTCAACATTCTTCACTGTTTTTTGTTCATCAATCACAGGGCTGAGTTATCTCTCCAACAAAGGCAGTAAAAGGTCCGAGGTATTCTCCAAGAAGGACAACAAGTCTGAGCTCACTTTGATAATAATATTTTTGCAGCCCGAGCTTTTCACAAGATCTTCAACTTCTTTCATTGTTAAATTCTCCACAAGGTATCTGAACTTAGTGATGCTGTCACAAGTCCGAGGCACTAGATAAAGGTTCCAACATTATGTTTCTTTAAGTCTGACCCCTTCAATGTCCACACCTTCTTGAGCTCTTCAAATGTTGACCGAAATAGATATAAACCTTCTAGCCTCCACAGTTGTATCATAGGTGGTGAAGACCATAGTTCCAAGGTGTTGTTGGTGATCCTAGCTTCACTAACCACAGTTTTGTAGTGTTGAAGGTGAATCGAGCTTTACTAACCACAGTTCTGAAGTGCTGAAGGTGAACCGAGCCTTGATCTGGACTGAACCATAGAGATCAGGTGTATGTATTCCTTTACATTTGAGTAGTAGAGATAACCCAACACCAAATTAACCCAAACAATGTTTTCTCGGCTTCTTTAGTTCACGAGTTGTGAACTCTATCTTATGCTCTGAGATTTTTATTTTTCACCGAACTGCTATGTCAAAACTAGAAGGCTAAAATTTCTTTTTATACGAATTTTTCATACAAATGAACATACATAGCTTTTGGGAGAGGGGCCGACTATCATAACTGGGCATAGGTCGGCTTATGAAACATATATGATTTTCTATCTTAAAAATTCGAGTTCTCATAAAATATTTGGAGTTAGGAGGCAAGTGAGGGCTCATTAGAAAGCTAAAATTATACTCTAGAGGATCGAGAAGGTCTCATAGAAAAATTCTGCCTCCAAGATAGAGAAAAATTATTTTTATTTATAACTGTCCTTGAATATTTGTGTGCAGACAACAAGAGGTCATATTCATTGTTAGGCTTATCAATAATAGGGTATGGCTTCTCCTTCATCAACCTGTTGCCATCAATGACAATTTGGATTAACAATCTCCCCCTTTGTCATTGGATGACAATATTTTTATTCTCTCCCCCTTTGAAATCAATGGAAATGGGGTGCCAAAGTGCTCCCCCCTGTCATGCTGCTCCCCCTAACATACTGTACCCTTGACATGCTGCTTGAGTTAATGTGATGCAAGAGCAATGACCCCCATCTTTTGGTGAAGATACTCAAATGCTTCTCGTGGAAGGGGTTTTGTAAAGATATACACAATTTTCTCTTTTGTATTGATGTATTCCAACTTGATATTGTGTTCAACAACTTGTTCACGAAGAAAGTGGTATTTGATTGGAATATGTTTGGTCCTTGAGTGCATCACCGGATTTTTTAGAAGACTGATGGCACTAGTATTGTCACAAAAAATAGTAATTGGTTGCTTAGTTTCTATGTTGACATCCTTCAAGGTTCCTTCATCCATAGAATTTGTGTACAAGAATCAGCAGCAGCTATATATTCAGCTTCAACTGTAGAAAGGGATATAGATGATTGCTTTTTGCTGAGCCAGGATACAAGACAATCTCCCATAAAGAATGCATTTCCACTGGTGCTTTTTCGATCATCCATGCTTCCGGCCCAATCAACATAAGTGTAAGTTGTCACAATAAGAGTTGAACTCTTAGGATACCAAAGACCGAAATCAATCGTTCCTTTCAAATATATGAGAATTCTCTTCACAACTGCTAGATGGGATTGTTTAGGACTTGAATGAAATCTTGCTACCATTCCTACTGCTTGCATAATATCTAGTCTTGTAGCGGTTAAGTATAGGAGAGCTCCAATTATTGACCTGTAAAGAGTTGCAACTATGAGAGGGGCATCATCATCTTTGCTTAATTTACAATCTATGGTCATTGGTGTGCTCATAGGTGCACAATCTTCCATCCCATATCTTTTGAGCATGTCTTTAAGATATATTGCTTGAGATATAAACATGCTTGCAGAGGTTTGAGATATCTGTAGCCCAAGAAAATAAGACAACTCACCAATCATAGACATCTCGAATTTTTTGGACATATTTAGAGCAAATTCATGGCTCATTTCTTCATTATTGCTAACAAAGATTAGATCATCAACGTAAACTAGAGTGATCAGAAGTTTTTCCTTGTCCATCTTCATGTAGATATTGCTACTTGCCACTCCCTTTTTGAAACCCTCTTGTTGCAAATAGTCATCCAACTTTGCATACCATGCTCTAGGGGCTTGTTTTAATCCATACAAGGTCTTTTTTAGTTTGCATACAAAGTCTTTTCCTTCAGCAAGATCAAATCCTTCTAGTTGCTCCATGTAAACTTCATCCTTGAGATCTCCATTCAGGAATGCTGTTTTTACATCCATTTGATAAACCTTGAATCCTGTTGAGCAAGTAAATGCTAAAAACATTCTTATGGATTCCATTCGAGCTACTGGTGCAAAGGTTTTGTAATATTCCTAATTAGCCTAAGCTAATAGGAATATTCCTTTTTGTTTTCATTTTCTTGTTACAAGAGTAAAATTGTAAAGGAGGATAAATTAAACTCCTTAAACAACAAAATAAATCAATGCCCATGTGAAAAAGGCTAAATTTGGGCTGCTTTAATGAAACTCCTTCATGTGTGAAAGGGGTTTGTGACAATTGACTGGGTCAACATGACCAAATCTACAACGTTGTCCAGATGCAGTGTACCTTGATGAACAACGCAAATCTAGTTGGAGGGTTGCAGTGTGAAAGGAGCTAAACCTTTGAGATGGTTTAGGGTTTTGCAAGGCTTTCATCCTATAAATGAAAGAGGAGAGAAGCATGAGAGGGGTTTTTGAACATATTATCTTGGAAGAATTTTTCTGTTTAGACATTTCTCATTCTTTGGCTGTTTAGCTGAGAATAGTGCTGTTTAGCACTGGGTGTTCCTGGTCGAGAATCCCACCTCTTTCCCTGAGAGGCCTCTTGGAAGAGTCTTGCATTTATTGGTCCACTATCAGGCATTTGGAAAAGCTTCTTCTTCCGACTAAAACTTAGATCCTGTTGAGGGTTTGGTTGTCCTTGTGAGCAACAGCAAGTGGAGGCGAGATCTATTTAGAACTAGACAATACTAGTGCCTCTTTTCACTGGGAAAGTTTTCTATCCCATTGGCAAGAGTGTATTAGCTGACTTGAGCTTCAGATCTACAACTTGGCATTAGGCCAAAGTCTACTTCAAGGCTACAACGTATTTTATCTCCCTGTACTGCGTTATTTTGCAAGAGAAGAGTTGCAGGGTGCTTGGCAACTATTTGGAGGAGAGATATCTAGTGTAAAGGAGCCTTCCTTGCATTGTGGTGATCCATGGATTAGCCATCTAATCCATGTATGTTTCAGATCGGATCTATTCATTGATCCATTTGCTTCAGAATTTCTGAATCATTCTGCAGATTTTCCATAGTAGATCTCAGATCTACTCTTTGTGCTTCATGTTTTGCTGAAAACCCCAAGGGGGATGTAAAATAGCGACAGTATAGTGTACATATCTGATATAGATCTAATATTTTGTACACAGATCTGTCCTAGATCTGATTTTTAACCTACAACTGTTGTTTACTCATAAAAATAACGCTGTCAAGGCTTTGCAGTGAAATACATTTGTTGCAACACCTCTTTTAGAGGGTTTTACTCCATAGAGTCTCTTTCTTTCTCCTGTACATTGATTGGGCTATACTGTAAATCTGATTTATCATTGTATAAGCTATTTTTAAGCTGCTATATTGGCCTATTGATACTACTATCTAAAACTGCGTTATTTTTTGGGCAATGTTCTTTTGTATTGCTGCAGTCCCTTCTTTGGGCAATTTTCAGGCCTTCCTAGGTGTGGGAGATCTGTTTAACCCACATAGAGAGACTTGTTTCTGATCTCCTCTTGGATTTAGGTCTTAGATAATCATATCTAAGGGATCCAAGGGCTGATTTCAAGAGTTGTAGTAGCCATTCCTGAAAAATGCATTTTTCAGGCATGCCTTGCTAGCAGTCCTGATTTTGGGATATTATAGTGGTATCAAAGCCTCTTTCTTGGCACAGCCTGTGATTTGCTTTTGAAGAGCCAATATGTATTTTCATGGGAGGAAAATACTGATGAAGAAATGTGGTTACACCAAAGACACAGAAGTGAAGGGTCCAAACCCTTCATCTAGAAGATTGATTGGGAAAGAGTTTTCTAAAACTATGTTCCAAACTATGCTTGAGCTGAAGAATGAAATCAGGGAAGTGAGGAATGAAAGACAAGAAGATCTTCTAAAAGGGTTTGCACATGAAGAAATCCCCACTACTTCATATGATGTGTGTGAGAATTCATCCACACAATCTGTTCCACAATGTTGTAGCATGCTTACTTTCTTGTCAAAGGAAGGAGGAAGAGGAGGAACACCAAAGGAGGAATCTCTTGGTGATTATCTCCAAGAATATGAATCTAAATCAGAGAGGTTCAAAGAGTATCTCAATTTCCCAGAGTTTTTTCAAATCAAAGAAGCAAGATCCAACACCTACAGTAGGAGGAAAGGGTGCCTTCAACACACTTTGGGTAGATTCTCTCTACCTACTTTTGATGGATCACCTAAAGACTCAGCCAAGTCTTGGGTAAAGGAGCTTGAAACATACTTGTAGCTGCATCAAGTGACAGAAGGAGAAGCCTTGAGAGTAGCAACACTGCATCTTCAAGGAAAAGCTTATGCTTGGTGGCTATTTGAATCCTCTTCCTTAAAGGGGATAAACATCTCTTCTTATGAAAAGTTCACTAGGAGACTAGTGAAGAGATTTGATGTGAAACGTTCAGAGACTTCTTGGGAAGAGCCAATCAAGCCCAAGAGATCTGCATTTCTGCATAAGTTGGAAGATTCCATGGAGCCAACTCCAGTCCTAAACATTGTTGAGGGGGTTGAAGAGTTGCTGCACAATTTTCAAGAGGCAAAAGCCCCACTACAGCAAGATCTCTTCTCTCAAAGAGAAGACACGAGGGATTCTTCCTCACTAAGAGATCAAGAAAAAGGATCTCTTGATGATGAAACATTCTCCAACCATGATAAGGAGGGAGAAGGAGAGCAGAGAAAATCCTCCAGCGCTGTGACAGCAGGAGGAGATCTATTTTCAATTGGAGATGGAGATGAAGAAATGGCTTCCACTAGAGGAGTTCTTGCACCTTTGCAAGGATTTCCTAAGGATATTCCATATGGAGGATATGAGAAACATGTGTCTTTGCTGGAAGACAATGAGACAAAACAAAGGAGGGATCACCAAGCTGATCCACTATCAGAAGATGGGGCAAATGCTCCAACCAGAGGCACTCTTACACCACTAAGAGGGGTCTCCAAGTTTCAGAAGGGTTCCACACAAAAATAAGATAAGCAAGGGAATGTTGATCCCATCTGATAAGCATGGGAGAATGAGCCATGAGGCATAATTGTCTTGTGGAAAACCACCTGGGAGACCACCTGATTCAGATCTGGTGAAAGGTGTCCCACATCTTGATGCTCCACTCATGAGTCTATGGAGGATTGGAGCATTAGAAGACAAGGCTACATCATTGGGAGGCTTGGGTAAGCTCAAGGAGAAGGGATATATTATTCCCTTATCATCACTACCCACTCTCCTATTTGGATCTACACTGTGGGAGGAGAATAATGGAAGGATCAGCCTTCCAGCACACACTTGTGGCATGGGGAATGCCAAGGAAAAGATCAGAAATATGACAAACATTCCTGTGGATGTATCATCAGAACTGTCATTGTTGAGCAATGTAGATCTGTATTGGAAATCTCAACTGCTTGTAGAGTATTCCAAATATCTTCACACATGTATGATACTTGATGACATGCTGCAAGGAGAGGGCTACTTAGTCCAAGAAGGGGTCATCTATCATCATGGTAGAGTCTTCTTGTCTAGAGCTTCCAAGCTCAAGAAGAAGATACTACAAGGAGCACACAAAGAGTTCTTTTCCAGCCATATGCAGTCAATGAATATCTATACTCTAATCATGAGGAGCTTT
Source organism: Pinus albicaulis (assembly GCA_034641835.2). Taxonomy (NCBI): domain Eukaryota; kingdom Viridiplantae; phylum Streptophyta; class Pinopsida; order Pinales; family Pinaceae; genus Pinus; species Pinus albicaulis. The sequence continues at coordinate 755,531,328 of CM076584.1, read as the reverse complement.
GATTGGGAAGGCTTGAGAGAGGAAATAAATCAACACTTTCAAGAGTGCATGAGCTATGTGGAGTTGGGGCAGCCAAGGGACTCTATGCAAGAGTCATTTCAACCATCTCTTTCCTCTTTTGAGAGAGGATAAATGTCCATGCACAACTCCATGTGTATGAGTAACCTTGATGGTAAAGAATATGTTCATGTAAAGCAAGTTTATTTTTCTGTTTGTACATGTTCTTTTACTATTTGTATGCAGGACATGACTCCTAAAAGGAGCAATGTATCATGTAAATGTCATGGAAATTGTTGGGCCACTAAGGATTCTAAATTTGGCCACTCCCTTGATGTGCAAAGGGAGATTTATTTTCATGATGGGTGCTTCCCAAAGGCACCAAATATATCTCACATTTTCTGCAACAGTGAGATGACTTGGGCAACAAGTAAGTGGTGAGAAAACCACTTACCACATCTTGGTTTGATGCAGGCAGGGGATGCTCTGCGCTGGTTCCACATGTGGTACTATGATCCACCTCCATGTACACATATTTATGTTTATTTGTACATTGTCTTGATCCCCTATATTGATGATGTGCTTGTAATTTTCATGGGGATGAATGGAGGAAGGAGGGAAGGCATGCATGTGCCCTATGGGATGAATACACTCCCTGTACTTCATGTTTTGTATTTCAGGGAGGGCCTTGGGAAAACCATGGTTGCTTCAGGTGATTCATTGTTTCCTTATGGGAGGAGCTATTTGCACCTCATGAGGACATTGTAGGGACAAGTCATGGATGGATGGATTGGTGGTCACTTACCTTATGAGAGAAGCTTGTCCTTTGTTTGTGACACCAATGGAGGAGGAGATGAGTTGCAACACTCACCTTATCAGTTGCTTGAGGACAGGCAACATTTTGGAGGGGAGGACTGTAATATTCCTAATTATCCCAAGATAATAGGAATATTCCTTTTTGTTTTCATTTTCTTGTTACAAGAGTAAAATTGTAAAGGAGGATAAATTAAACTCCTTAAACAGAAAAATAAATCAATGCCCATGTGAACAAGGCTAAATTTGGGCTGCTTTAATGAAACTCCTTCATGGGTGAAAGGGGATTGTGACAATTGACTGGGTCAACAGGAACAAATCTACAACGCTGTCTAGATGCAGTATACCTTGATGAACAGTGCAAATGTAGTTGGAGGGTTCCAGTGTGAAAGGAGCTAAAACTTTGAGATGGTTTAGGGTTTTGCAAGGCTTTCATCCTATAAATGAAAGAAGAGGAGAGCAGCATGAGAGGGGTTTTTGAACATATTATCTTGGAAGGATTTGTATGCTTAGACACTTCTCATTCTCTAGCTTTTTAGCTAAGAATAGTGCTGTTTAGCACTGGGTGTTCCTGGTTGGGAATACCACCTCTTTCCTTGAGAGGCCTCTTAGAAGAGACTTGCATTTCTTGGTCCACTATTAGGCATTTGGCCAAGCTTCTTCTTCCAACTACAACTCAGATCCCGTTGAGGGTTTTGTTGTCCTTGTGAGCAGTAGCAAGTGGAGGCTAGATCTATTCAGATCTAGACAATACTAGTGCCTCTTTTCACTGGGAAAGCTTTCTATCCTATTGGCAAGATTGTATTAGCTGACTTGAGCTTCAGATATACAACTTGGCATCAAGCCAAATTCTACTTCAAAGCTACAACATAGTTTATCTCCCTGTACTGCGTTATTTTTCAAGAGAAGAGTTGCAGGGTGCTTGGCAACTATTTTGAGGAGAGATTTCTGGTGTGAAGGAACCTTCCTTGCACTGTGGTGATCCATGGATTAGCCATCTAATCCATGTATGTTTCATATCTGATCTATTCATTGATCCATCTGCTTCAGAATTTCTGAATCATTCTGCAGATCTGCTGCAGTAGATCTCAGATCTACTCTTTGTGCTTCATGTTTTGCTGAAAACCCCAAGGGGGATGTAAAATAGAGACAGTCTAGTGTACAGATATGATATAGATCTAATATTTTGTACACAAGTCTATCCTAGATCTGAGTTGTAACCTACAACTTCTGTTTACTCATAAAAATAATGCTGTCAAGGCTTTGCAGTGAAATGCATTTGTTGCAGCACCTCTTTTAGAGGGTTTTACTCCATAGAGTCTCTTTCTTTCTCTTGTACATTGATTGGGCTATACTGTAAATCTGATTTATCATTGTATAAGATATTTTTAAGTTGTTATATTGGCCTATTACTACTTCTATCTAAAACTGCATTATTTTCTGGGCAGTGTTCTTTTGTATTGCTGCAGTCCCTTCTTTGGGCAGTTTTCAAGCCTTCCTAGGTGTGGGAGATCTGTTTAACCCACCTAGAGAGATTGTTTCTGATCTCCTCTTGGATTTAGGTCTTATATACTTAGATATAAGGGATCCAAGGGATGATTTCAAGAGCTGTAGCAGCTATTCCTGAAAAGTGCGTTTTTTAGGCATGCCTTTCTAGCAGTCCTGATTTTGGGATATTACAGGTTTCTTCAAAGTCAATTCCTTTGATTTGCAAGTGTCCTTTGTAGACAATTCTGGCTTTATTTATGATGATTTGTCCATCTTCATTCATCTTTTTTTTTAATACCCATTTTGTTCCAATTATATTTTTATCTTTTGGGCGAGGTACCAGTTCCCAAGTCTCATTTTTTTCGATTTGAGACATTTCTTCTTCCATGGCCTTTATCCAATAAGGATCTTTACTTGCTTGAGAAAAATTTTCAGTTTCTATTAAAGATAATAGAGCCATATCATATTTTCTAGGGGTGCTTATCATCCTTCTTCGAGTTTGGATTCCTTCATCTATATTTCCGATGACCTGTTCTTTCGGATGATATATTTGAACAAAATTGATCTTGGAGGGAGTTTGTGAAGATTAATTTTGAGGTTCACTTTGAGGTTCTTTATTCTCCTCTTCTTTTTCAGGTTCTTCTACTTCACTTTGTTCAAAGAAAGGCTCAACTTCACGATCTTCAATTCCTTTTTCTGGAAGGCCTTCATCAATCTTCACATCAATGCTTTCCACTATTCTTTGTAGACGATAGTTGTAACATTTGTAAGCTTTTCTCCTACTGGAGTATCAAAGAAATATTCCTTCGTGAACTCTAGAATCAAATTTTCCTGGTGAGTCATCATTTATTTTTATGAAACATTTACTTCCAAAAACCCTGAAATATTTTATTGAAGTAGGTCTTCCTTTCCATAATTCATAAGGAGTCTTTTCATTATTTTGTCTTAGTTGAGTTTGATTCAAGGTATAAACTGCGGTGCCAACTGCTTCTCTCCAAAATTTTGGCTGCAAATCGGCTGCTAGTAGCATTGTCCTTGCCTTTTCTTGAATGGTTTGGTTCCTTCTTTCAACTACTCCATTTTGCTAGGGTTTCCTAGCAGTAGAGAGTTATCTTTCAATTCCATGCTCTTTACAGAATTCATTAAACTCTTTTTAGGTGAATTTTCCTCCTCTATCCTTTATAAGACATTTAATCTTAGAATATTTCTCATTCTCAATGAGAGCCTTAAGATTTTTAAAACATTCAAATGCTTCAGATTTATATTTTATGAAATATATCCACATCATTCTAGTATAGTCATCAACAAATAGAGAAAAGTACCTTTCACCTTGAAGAGCTGGAGTTCTAGTTGGCCCACACAAATCTGCATGAATGATTTCCAAAGTTTTTGTGGTTGGCTTGTTTGATTATTCAATCTTGGTGCTTCATTCTTATGAGCCTTGCAATGTTTAGCTTGATGCCCAAAATTTTTATAATTGTAAGAATGCCCAAGAAAAATAGTTTGATACCTGTTGTAGTATCCATAGCTTGAACCAACATTCTTCCTTGGAGTTGCTATTTCTTCAATTCTTGTTTTTGAGATGTGACTTTGTTCCCGACGAGATGAATTTTATTCTTTTGGATGGCAAGAGAGTACATCAGCATAACTTCTGGAATTATTCTTTGTACTTGATTATTCTCCTTTGAAACCAATTCCAGACTTGTCGTGTTGAGGTTTTTTAGTATTAAGAATGTTGTCAAGAGCTAGAGAGCTTTGCCAACTCATATTGACTTGCTCTAATTCCTTTCTTAGAGATACTATTTCAGCTTCACGTTTTTCACAGATATCATCCTTCTCTTTTAGCTTAATGTTCAAGAAGTCTTCCCTTATTTTTGCTTCCTCTCTTTCTATTTTGAGAGAAATTATCTTCTTTTGTAGATTCTCATTTTCTTCAATGGCATTCATCAGCAAAATATCCATGTTTCTTTCATCTTCTAGTTCTGAGTCATCATCATTTGTAAATGCCATGAATAACGTTTCTTTGCTTCCAACATAATTACTTTCCTCATCTAATTCATCATCTCTTTCTTTGTGATGACGCATATTTCTGGTTGATTTATTTTTGATGACTACAAATTTATCTTCATCGGACTCATCTTGTTTGGAGAAGAATTTCTTCTTATTAAAGCCTTTCTTTTTGTACATCATCCTTTTAGAGTCCTTTTCATCATCACTATCATGTTTATGAGGACATTTTGCAGCATAATGACCTATTCTTCCACAATTGAAACAAATAAGAGGGTACTTACCTTTTAGCTTAGATCCCCTTTTTATTCTTCGTACAAATTGAGCTAATTCGTTTTCAGTATCAGATTCATTGCTGTTGCAATTCCATCATTTTCCTTCTTTTGTAGATCTTGAGGCTTTGAAGGCTGCTTCTTTGAAATTTGGACTCCCTTTCCTCATCTCATAGGCAATGAGAATTCCATGGAGTTCATCCATCTTGAGAATATATAAATCCTTCATTTCTTCTATGGCACTTAATTTGGAGTCAAATCTATCAGGAATCGATCTCAAGATTTTTTGAACAATGGTGGTTTCTTCAATATTTTCTCCTGGTCCTCTAAGAGAGTTAACCACTTCAGCTACTCGGAGGAAATATGATGCAATATCTTCTTCATCATCCATTTTCAGACTCTCGAATTGTCTTCTATAGGTTTGAAGCTTTGCCTACTTGACTTTGGAATCCCCATCATATAGAGAAACCAACTTATCCCATACTTCTTTGGCTGAGTCACAGTTCATGACTTTCGTAAATTCGGAATCGGTAATTCCACTAGTAATGGAATTTAAAGCTTTGGCATTAGCAATGTAGGCTTTTCTTTCATCTTGATCAGTTGGAAGATTGGCGGGAGCTTTGTACCCATCCAAAACAGAGTGCCATACTTCAGGACCAAGAGACATTAGATAGTAGGACATCCTCTTTTTCCAAAAACCAAAATTTGTTCCGTCAAATATAGGTAGTTTGCTTGTTGCTTCCATGTTCTTCATTGTGGCTAAGAATTCTTCTTCCAGCTGTTAGGCTGATATTTAAGAAGCTGGCTTTGAAACGAATTGTTGGAAATACTGAGAGGGGGGTGAATCAGTATTTCTTTTCAATTGTTAAATTTTTCCAGTTAGATTCTTCACAATTAAAAAACAAAGAGGTGTATAGTAATGATATTATTAAGGATTAATAAGACCTTCAGTCCCTTTTCAAAATAATTTATTACAATAGATGTGTGAGGGCACCAACCTGTTACCAAGCACAAACTTGGACTTTTTAGGGTCCAACCCTGTCTTTTTCAAGGCTCCAACCTTGTTTTAGAGGCTCCAACCCCTAGGGCTCCAACCCTATCTTTTTTTAAGGCTCCAACCTTGTTTTAGAGGCTCCAACCCCTAGGGCTCCAACCCTTCAACTTCTTAACAACTAGAGTGTATGAAAGACTTACTTCAACAATTGATAATCTTCTCCACAATACTGCTTCAGATTTTTAATATACTCACTATCCAAGATCTTCAAGTTCTTCCCTTGTACAAACCTCCAGATTCACTTTTCTAGGCTTCGCTCAAATCTCCACACATCTTCAACATTCTTCACTGTTCGTTGTTCTTCAATCATAGGGCTGAGTTATCTCTCCAACAAAGGCAGTAAAAGGTCTGAGGTATTCTCCAAGAAGGGAAACAAGTATGAGCTCACTGTGCTAATAATATTTTTGCAGCCTGAGATTTTCACAAGACCTTCAACTTCTTTCATTGTTAAATTATCCACAAGGTATTTGAACTTAGTGATGCTGTCACAAGTCTGAGGCACTGGATAAAGGTTCCAGCGTTATGTTTCTTTAAGTTTGACCCCTTCAATGTCCACACCTTCTTGAGCTCTTCAAATGTTGACCGAAATAGATATAAACCTTCTAGCCTCCATAGTTGTATCACAGGTGGTGAAGACCATAGTTCCGAGGAGCTGTAGGTGATCTTAGCTTCACTAACCACAATTTTGTAGTGCTGAAGGTGACCTGAGCTTTACTAACCGCAGTTTTGAAGTGCTGAAGGTGAATTGAGCCTTGATTTGGACTGAACCACAGATATCAGGTGTATGCATTCCTTTACGTTTGAGTAGTAGAGATGACATAACACCAAATTAATCCAAACAATGTTTTCTCGGCTTCTTTAGTTCACGAGTTGTGAACTCTATCTTATGCTCTGAGATTTTTTTTTTTTCACGGAACGGCTGTGTCAAAACTAGAAGGCCGAAATTTCTTTTTATATGAATTTGTCATACAAATGAACAGACACAACCTTTGGAAGAGGGGCCGACTATCATAACTAGGCATAGGTCGGCTTATGAAACAGATATGATTTTATATTTTAAAAATTTGAGTTCTCATAAACTATTTGGAGTTAGGAGGAAAGTGAGGGCTCATTAGAAAGCTAAAATTATACTCTAGAGGATGGAGAAGGTCTCATAGAATAATTCTGCCTCCAAGATAGAGAAAATTTATTTTTCTTTATAACTGTCCTTGAATATTTGTGTGCAGACAGCAAGAGGTCATCTTCATTGTTAGGCTTATCAATCATAGGGTATGGCTTCTCCTTCATCAACCTGTTGCCATCAATGACAACTTGGATTAAAAAAGGGGGGTGGATCAGGCCTGGGATCTGCACATTGTGTCACAAAAAAGATGAGACTAATCGACATATATATTTTTCAATGCTCAAACACCGTTGAAGTATGACAACGTATTTGTAATCACTTGCAGATCACATTCCACCCTTCAGACAACTTACAACAATGCTTGGAGGAGCGGCATAAACACATAAAAGGAATCCTCATCCCATACTAGTTAGTATGACATATATGGAAAATCAGAAATAGATATATCTTTGAGGGGATCAGGACTTGTTCCATTACGACTACACAACATATTATATTATCTTCATATGGATCCATCGTGCCTATAAAGCCTCCACGAGATTTATCTCACAAGCTCAGACCTCATAATATCAATTTACCTATGGGATATTTCGATGGCCCTGCACAACAAGAAGTTTGTGGATGCGGGGTATGGTTAAGGGTCGATCAAAGAACACAATACAAAATCTTTTGGAACTATGGCAATGACACAAGCAAAAAAGCAGAGATGGTTGCACTCTGGGGTTTACTATGGATATCTAGACTCTTATCTATTGACAGAATCAATATATATGGTGACTCAAAAGTTATCATTGCCCATATGAATAATAAAAATAGTTCTATTCCTCCACAGTTGACACACTAGCTCAAACATATCAAGACACTCCGGGAAACCTTTCAGAGCATCAATTTCACCCACATTTGCAGGGAGAAGAACTAGATGGCTGATGGTTATCATAACTTGGACTAGGTTGCACTGATGGACAGATGCAATACACCTTGCTGGATGCAGAAAATATTACGACACAGGGCACAATTCAACTCACCTGATCAATGCCCTTTATGGTATTTTTGAGTCACACCTCCACATTTTTTTCATCACTTATTTTTGTACATACAAGAATATCTCACACACTTTCATCGTAGGCATGATAAGCACACATATGGTTTTTTTTATGTTGTTTACGACAGGGAAAAAAAACTGTTGTCAGTTTACCTTGTTTTGTTTTTCTTTAGCTTTTGTTACGGTCCCGATACTTCTCTACAACATTGGTTTGTACACTTACATGTATTATGGTCAGGGACTAGATCATTTGTTTGATTGTTTTTCCACTTTTCCACCACAATATGCTGGATATTAATGGAGGTCTATGATCTCAGAACAATTTTGGTACCTGTGTGTGCCATTTACTAGCATGCTTTTGTTCACATGCAAGCTAGGAAAGATGATTGTTTTGCAGTTGAATAAACATTTGATCATGATATATGCACCAACACATTATATAAGCCAGGTTTTTTTTACACTGAAAATTATATATATATATATATACATTTTTTTTGTTTTTTTTTCAATTTTGGTTTTCTTTTATATATTTTCTTTTTCTTGTCATTATATATATATATATATATATATATATATATGTTTTTTAATTGTAACAATGCTAGTTTTTAATGTTTGTTTTCAAGGTTAATTTAAGGGTTTTTGCTTAGAACATTAATTGTTGTTAAGATTATGATCTCAAACGAATTGTAATTTTAAAACCCTAGAAAATATATTTCTAACCTCAAAATAAAAGGATGAATTTTGGAGCACCACTTTTCTATTCATGGGTTGATTTTGGTGTTTTTGACCAAAAAATATGAGTATTTAGGAATATATTTCTTGTTTTGAGGTCATATTTTTTTTCAAGTTCATAAATGTATTATTGATGTTCAAAATGAATGTGTGAATTTGTAGTTTATGGAATTCAGAATATAATTCCTAATAAGTAGAAGTTACCATACACAAAATGAAATGGCAACCTAAAATCCACATATTTTCTGCCTTGTCACACTACAAAGACTCAAATGATCATTAAAATCCCACATTATCATAAAATTAATATAGAGTTATTACATATTCATTTTCCAACCTTGTCACGTTATTTGAGTATCTTATTGATCCCTATGTTATTATATTCATCATATTTTTGACTCAATTGGACATAAGAACATTTATTCTTATTACATTAGAAATAACCCATAAAATGAATGACACCTTATCTTCCATTAATAGGTGTTGGATATCATCATGGTTCTTACAAGGTGCATAGATTATATCCTACCCCTTCTTTCCATGGCTACTGTTTATGTTCTACCTTTGATGTTGGGTATAGTCTTGTTTGGATTTGGGACAAGACTTTGGTAAGGTTACATGATTTGTGGGTGCATTTTAGAATATTTTGAGGGATAGTGTGTGTGAGATATAATAACCCAAAATTTAGGATTCAAAGCATAACTCTATTTATCTATCTATATATTTGTTGTTTTTCAGAAGCCTTAGTCAAAAAATACCCCATAAGCACTGAAGTTTTCAATATCCAGGAGCTAGAAAAGGTCTCACATGAGATGCTTATAAGAATTGCAGGAATAGAGTAGTCAAGTTTTTTGTGTATTTATAACAATATTCTGAATTCTACAGATTCTTATCAAAGCATACCCAAGAATACATTTCCATGGAAACATTCAACCTTACCACATAAGATGCAACAATAAAGATACATCCAACACTTCATTTTCAAAATTAGAAGGTAGATTTATACAAATTTCACATAAAGACTATAGTAAGAATTCATTAACATGTCATACATTGCAATCACCATGACAAAGAATATTCATGAAATCATAACAAGCCCAAATATTTCATTACTTCCATTCATAGACCAAATATTTACATTACATATGTTTTCCTTATGCATCTTTCCAATTACTAGAATCCCTACAAAGACTTTTCAATCTAGAGGCAAGAATTACTCTCATATATTCTTAGATGCCAAATATTTGTAACCCTCTCTTGCACATTTATTTCATGCTTTTATAGTGTGTTAAATTTAGAAAAACCCTAATTTCTAATTAATCGGTTACAAAATAGTTACAACTAAAAAATTACGAAGAATATACCTTGAAAATTGACACAATATGCCTTCACTAATGCACACATTTCCTAGGTGGTGTATCTGTGTAGTATAAACCCTTGCTTAACACAACATCCCTTATACACAACTTAATCCTCTTGAGTACAAATCTTGCATATTTTTTCAAAAATTGGCCCTACCTTGGTTCCAATAGGACCCCAATGCTATTATTTTTTTGGTCCTCAATCTAGAAACATATGCTTTAGTAACACGAAGGCAATGGCTAGGCCTTTATGTGGAGCTACTGTACAAAATTCTAGATTAGTATCTATTCCATCAAAGGTATTGAGCAATGTTGATCTTTGAGATTGTTACTAGTATTCAAGATAACACTATAGGGTAAATCCCTTCATTTTTTAAGAGGGGTACACCTCTTTTATTAAAAAAAATAAAAATTCATGAGATAAGACCAAACATTTACAAGTATAAAATGGATTTCAATAATGGAATATATAGTATATAACTTGCAGCAATATTGTAGATTTTAACCCAAAACAATTAATTTCTTCAAACATATTTTTAATAAAATATAAAATATGCAATGGAAAACACACAAATTAACCTATATATTTTACCTTGGAAACCCAAAACTAGGAAGACTAGAAATAATTTTCATTACATATTCTATTTATAGTATTGCAATACTATATATATAGATACCCTAGATTATAATACAAACGTAGTTCCTTAAGTGAAACTACAAAACAATGAGATAAACCACCATGTGCCACAAAACCACTAAAAGTGAAAACTATGTGTTGAAAAATACTAAAACATAGTTACAAAAACTACCCATTTTTTTTATAGGGTTGCTGCCCCGAACTCCCATGTAAGAGGGATTTCCCCCCCTTATGACCCCCCCCACACTTGATGCAACATAAAACATGTGGAAGTAGTCATGCAAGGAATATAACACATAAACAATGTTAGCACATGGATTTTCATCCCACCCACCCCACCTTATTTTGCTATGTTTTCACCTCAGCTCCACCATTATCATTGGCCTCACATCGTTTTTTTCCATTCTCGCATTTATATTGCGTCGACCACATCATCAAACTCCTTATATTTCTAATCACCATTTTTTTCCAATTTTATATCGTCTTTTTATCCTTTACATGCTAATTTCACCAAAAAATTGTCTCTACAATGAAGGAAAGCAATGTTCTGAAAATGCTGAGGTACTTTAGTATTATTGGTCTACTTCGTGTGCATTTCCTTCTTGGAGATTATTACAGTGGACTAGTGCTTTAGGCTATGGTGAAATTGGTTGACCAAATGAGAAATAATTTGAGGGATTTGTAACATATTTAGACTTATTAGCACTAATAAAAGAGAAAGAGACATGGCTGAAACGTGCCTTCAAAGTTTTGGCTTCGTCGAATGGATGTTTCAGTTATGGTTTATTTCTCCAAGTCAAGGTCTAAGTTTCAAAGGGGATAGACCACGAAGGAGCCAAAAGGAGTGAAATAGACATCAAATAGGATGGTGTCGAAAAATTTATATAAACCTCAATGTTTCACCTCCCATAGTGCATGTGGGATAAACCCATTTTCAAACTTTTAATTTTAATTTTTTTTCCAATTTTTTGTGTGACCAGTTGATTTCCGAGGTGGTTCCTAAGAAAATGGTGGTGAAATTGTGGAAATGGAAAGAGGTTTTTTCTTATAACAGGCTAAAAAACAATAAACTCTTTCAGTTTTGGCATATCTACTACAGATTGTGAGAATTGAGAGCATCTTTGAGACCTATTTTTCGAATCTCAGAATTTTCCTGTTTGACACATGTTTCTGGAATGAAGATATCAGGCAAATGGAAACAAATATCAGGAAACTGAAAGACATTTTTTCCTCGGAACAGGCTAAAAAACATTAACCTGTATCAGTTTTTTCATATCTGTTACATATTTGGAGAATAGAGATCATATTTGAGCCTTATGTTTCAGATCTCAGAATTTTCCTGTTTGACACATGTTTTTGGAATGTAGATCTTGGGAAAATGGAAAAAAATTTAAAGGAAATGAGAGAGGTTTTTTCTCATAACAAATTGATAAACAAAATCTTCTTCCATATTTTACACAACTATCATGAGTTGGAAGTTCGAATTCATAATTTTAGTGTTATTTCTATAGTAGGTAGGTATTTTTTGGGGATACAATTATAGATTTTGGTGTAACAAACTGCTCTTTTGGGGGAATTGGATAATTTCAACCTATGAATATTAAGGAGGGTTCTATTCCTATATATATATCTTGTAAATTCAATGTAATAGAGGTTGGAAATCAGAGGGAGAGACTGTTGGACTGTGGGTACTTTCTTGAAAATTATTATGTAATTAATGAAAAATTTTCTTTCTTCTAAGTTTTGAGATTCATCATGGTGTTTAATGTTTAGTATGTGTTCCTATATAATAATTTCCATGATTATGTTTTTCTGCTAGTATTGTTCTGAGAGTAAGTGATAGGTATTCATCCATGTTAGATGCTCCTTTCACACTGATGATTCTTGTTATGTGTTAATGGTTATATTTACATAATTCCTCCATGTTTGATGCTCTGTTTTGTAACCCATGTTTGTGTTATTTATTCTAAAGCTGCACTGGAGATTCATCCATTTATAGATGCCTCTAGTGTAGTGGGATTTATTCTCCTTTCCATGTCTCATTTCATATTATTTATCTAGATTAACATAGCACTTACTTTGCCTCAAATCTGCAGCAAGAAACTAGCCTTGACTCCATTGACCAATGGTACTTTCTCTCTTGCTGTTTCGACCCAGAAAACCTAAAACAAAACCCTAGAGCTACAAAGGAACAATTTGTAGCCATATTTTAGGAATTATCATGGTGTGTAAATTTGGTAATTTTATTTATTTATGTTAATATTTATCCATTTTATCATTATATTTTCTTTCTAGTGATAATCTCTCTAGATTGTAAACATAATTCATCTCACATGCTCTGTTTTAAAAGAGATTCTGATGTATTTGTCCCATTCTTCTATCAAAATGAATTCACCTCTTGCGCTCACTTTGATTTTCTCCAATTTCATCCTATATCATTAAACAACAAAAAATACAAAATACATCTTATGCATACCTACCTTACTCCTATTTTTGATTGTGTTGTAAAACTCTGTTATCTTAAACCTAGTTGCAGTAGCTCCTTCCATCATCCATCTAAATCCCAACCCAATCAAAATAAAAAACAAACCTCTGAACTCATAACTAGCCTAAAACCTTTTCATCCAACCTTCTTGGCTGTGATTTTTGTGGAGAGAGCCCTCTCCGACTTGGTAGGGCTAGATAAAAAGTTAAAGGGTTGGTCCGTGGTTACCTCTGTTGGGATATTTACTTCAGCCATAGATATTTGGCACAATGATAACATTTTGGCGCCGTTGCTGGGGACCGAGGTGACAGATCTTCCCCAGGAAATATCATCGAAGTTCAGATTTGATTGCTGATGGTGGACAACGGTCAGATGCATATGAAGGTTTAAATCATCCATCCAGAGACTCCACACAGTTTAGGTTGATCAAAAGACTCCACCGACAGAAGAATCCAGAAATCAAGACATTCATTGCACCTCCACTGCTCACTGATCAGGTCACATACTAAAACAAGAAGATAGGGTATGTGGAAGACCCTCTATTTTGTGAAGTTGTGAAAGAAGTTAGAGATCAGTTAGTGGCTATTCAAATAGATGAGGTCTTTTCAACTGTTGTCCTTCATTGTCTGAGATCTACGAAGATTTCTCCTGAAGGTAAAACTGTCTTCTCTGAATTAGTTGTTGAAAGGTTTGAGAATGAGATTAAGCTTTTAAATGATCAAATCAAATAATATAATTTCCAAGATGCTAAAAATTTCTTGGAAAACCTCCCTCTTCCCAAACAAGAAACAATAGTGCTGCATTTTGATGTTGAAATCGAGGATTGTTTTGACAATGAATCTGATGACTCATATCTGAAACTATATGATGATATAGAAAGAAAATTTACATAATACTTTGAAATCAAGATATAGGTCATGAATTTTATGAGCGTATTACTTTCTATATGAAGGAGTACTTCCTTGTAGAGTCCCAATTAATTTCCAGTACCTAGCATGTTTTTCATGATCTCATGGCTCGTGGTTGTGGATATCAGACTTACAATCAGTTTCTAATGCCATTACAAGCTCTTGTTATGATTTTTATTAAAATAAGTGAAGGGGCCCAAGAAATGGATCAGATTTTTGGTTAGCTATATTGGATATTTTATATTGATTGAAATCAAGAATCTAGTGTTAAAGTAGGTTATATGTACATAAATAAGCTTACTTGGTAACCATCTTTGCAGTCATATTTTCAGATTGTTTGAAATTAGTTTGCAGTTTTTGTGACTCCATACCCAATAAGAAGGCACCGATCTACAAGTTCCCAAAGATCTGCGGTTATTGACACCTCCTAAAAGGCTTCCCCAGTTGGAGCCGATGTTAGCACATGGATTTTCATCCCACCCACCCCACCTTATTTTGCCATGTTTTCACCTCATCTTCGACGTTATCACTGGCCTCACATTTTTTTTTGCCATTATCTCATTTATATTGCGTCGACCACATCATCAAAATCCTTATCCTTATAATCACCATTTTTGTCCAATTATATATCATATTTTTATCCTTTACATGCTAATTTCACCAAAAAATTCTCTACAATGGAGGAAAGCAATGTTATGAAAGTGCTAAGCTGCTTTAGTATTATTGGTCTACTTCATGTACATTGCCTTCTTAGAGATTATTACAGTGGACTCAAGTGCTTCAGGCTGTGGTGAAATTGGTTGACCACATGAGAAATAATATGAGGGATTTGTCACATATTTTGACTTATTAACACTAATAAAAGAGAAAGAGACATGCCTGAAAGGTGCCTTCAAAATTTTGGCTTTGTCGAATGGATGGTTGGGTTATGGTTTATTTATCCAAGTCAAGGTCTAAGTTTCGAAGGGGAAGAGCCCAAGAAGGAGCCAAAAGGGGTGCAATACACATAAAATAGGATGGTAAAGAAAATTTTATGTAAAACTCAATGTTTCACCTCCCATAGTGCATGTGGGATAGACCCACTTTCAAACTTTTTTATAAAAAAAATTCCAATTTTCTCTGTGTGACCAGTTGAATTCCGAGGTGGTTCCTGAGAAAATGGTGGAGAAATTTTGGAAATTGAAAGAGTTTTTTTTTCTCATCATGGGCTAAACAACAATAAATTCTTTCAGTTTTGGCATTTCTGCTACATATTGGGAGAATCAAGAGCATATTTGAGCCCTATTTTTCGGATCTTAGAATTTTCCTGTTTGACACATGTTTTTGGAATGCAGATCTAGGGAAAATGGAAGCAAATATTAGGCAACTGAAAGAGGGTTTTCCTTAGCACAGGCTAAAAAAAATTAACCTCTTTCAGTTTTGTTATATCTGTTACATATTGGGAGAATCAATATCATCTTTGAGCCCTATGTTTCGGATCTCATAATTTTCATGTTTGACACATGTTTTTGGAATGCATATCTCGGGAAAATGGAAACAAATTTCAAGGAACTGAGAGAGGTTTTTTTCTCATAAAACAATTATCTACAAAAACCTCTTCCATATTTTACAAAACTATTATGAGTTGGAAGTTTCAAATTCATAATTTCAGTTCTATTTCTGTAGTAGGTTGGTCTTTTTTTTGGGATACAATTCTAGATTTTGATGTAACAGGCTGCTCTTTTGGGGGAATTGAATAATTTCAACCTATTAATATTAAGGAGGGTTATATTACTATATATATCTTGTAAATTCAATGTAATAGAGGTTGGAAATCAGAGGTAGAGACTGTTGGACTGTGGGTACTTTCCTGAAAATTATTATGTAATTAATGCAAAATTTTCTTTCTTCGAAGTTTTGAGATTCATCACGATGTTTATGTTCAGTATGTGTTCCTGCATAATAATTTCCATGATTATGTTTTTCTGATACTATTGTTTTAAGAGTAAGTGATAGGAATTCATCCATGTTAGATGCTCCTTTCACACTGATGATTCTTGTTATGTGTTAGTAGTTATCTTTATAGAATTCATCCATGTTTGATGCTCTGTTCTGTAACCTATATTTGTGTTATTTCTTCTAAAGCTGCACTGGAGATTCATCCATTGATAGATTCCTGTAGTGTAGTGGGATTTCTTCTCCTTTCCATCTCTCATTTCATATTATTTATCCAGCTGAACATAACACTTACTTTTTCTCAAATCTGCAGAAAGAAACTAGCCTTGACTCCATTGCCTAATGGTACTTTCTCTCTTGCTATTCCGACCCAGAAAACCTAAAACAAAACCCTAGAGATACAGAGGAACAATTTGCAGCCATATTTTAGGAATTCTCGTGGTGTGTAAATTTGGTAATGTTATTTCTTTATGTTAATATTTATCCATTTTATCATTATATTTTCTTTCTAGTGATAATCTCTCCATATTGTAAATAAAATTCATCTCACATGCTCTATTTTAAAAGAGATTCTCATGTATTTATCCCATTCTTCTATCAAAATGAATTCACCTATTTTACTCACTTTGATTTTCTCCAATTTCATCCTATACCATTAAACAACAAAAACTCCAAAATACCTCTTATGCATACCTACCTTGCTCCTGTTTTTGGTTGTGCTGTAAAAATATGTTATCTTAAACTTATTTGTAGTAGCTCTTTCCATCATCTAGCTAAACCCCAACTCAATCAAAATAAAAAAACCCCTGAACTCACAACTAGCCTAAACCTTTTCATCCAACCTTCTTGGCTGTGATTTTTGTGGAGAGATCCCTATCCGACTTGGTAGGGCTAGATACCAAGTTAAAAGGTTGGTATGTGGTTACCTCTGTTAGGATCTTTTCTTCAACCTTAGAGATATGGCAGAGTGATAACGCACAACATTCTACCACTTTTTTTATTTTCACACAGGGGTTCGTAGGGGCACATTGATCAAGAATATAGTGCAATAATTCCCATTGTTTCTCTACACCAATAGAGCTTAGTGCTCATAGAATTCGTTAATGAATATTCAACATTCTTCATAGTGTCCACCTTCACGAACAATGCCTTCTTTTCTTCAATATTATGTCTCAAAAATTAATACTAAACATCAATATGCTTTGTCTTAAAATGGTATTATGGATTAGGAATTTTTCATAATGCTTGTTAGAACTATTCTCACAAATTTTTGTACCAACCCAATACCTAAACACAATATTTGTAACCATATTTATTCCTTTCCTGCATGAGTGGCTTCCATGTATTTAGCCTATGTACTTGAGAGTGCCACTACATACTGTCTCTTGCTCATCTAATTAATTGCTCATCCAAATAGGATAAACACATAGCCACTTGTAGATATTTCATGATTCAAATATCTAGCCTCGTTTGCATAAAAATTGCCATGTATGTCAAAAATTTTGTCCATTCCTTTTCTTCTGTGGTAGCATAATCCATAACTAGTAGTGCCACACAAATACTTGAAAACCATATTGACTATTTTCCAATGCTTCTTCCTTGGTTTTCACATAAACCTACTTAACACTTCCATTACATGTGCAATATATGGTATGGTGTAGATTATTGCATACATCAAGCTTCCAACTACACCAACATATGGAACACAAGACATGTCCTCTTCCTCTTCCTTTGTCTTAGGACAATGTTATGCATACAAGTTTACACCTAAAAGAATAAGGACCTATTAGTTTAAATTCCTACAGATTAAACCTTTGCAATATTATCTTAACATATTTCCTCTGATTTAAAAAGAGTTTCCTTTTTCCCAATCTCTTTTAATTTCCATGTCCAAAATGGATTTTTCAACATCAATATCGTTCATGTCAAATTTAGAGTATAATTGAGTTTTCACTTCTTGGATGATTTCCTTATCATTGAAATACACACTATGATCCAATTTTCTCCTTGTGAAGCTGTGTCCCAATATATAAGTATTGAATTTTTGATATCACATTCTTAATGATTTCTTTAACGCATATAGATATTTTTTGTTATCTGATATACCAATTCTTTTTTTCCCTTCACTACAAATCCTTTTGGATGCTTCATGTATATTTCTTCTTCCAGATCCCCATGTAGGAATGCTATCTTCACATCTATCTTTTCTACTTCAAAATGAAAAGAAGCAATAACAAATAAAATAAATATAATAGTGTTGTGTATGTGTTATATTATTTTCACAACTAGTTCCAGGAGATGTTATGTTGGATCAAGTGAAAGGGGAGGTGGAGGGGTGGTAGTCCCCCTGCATGGGGTTGGAAACACCTCTTTTTTTTTTGGGAAGACTGAAGGATGGTGGGAAGACCCACCCATGGTTTTTCACATGGTTTTATGCATGATGGTTTTTCCCATGGTGTTTTGTAGATCCAGTGAATGGAACTACAATTATGTTCTAATATAGGGCTAATTGATTGGGGGTTTATGAATTCTTCATGATGTATATAATGTATTGTAACATTGAAAGATATATATTTAAAAATTACTCTAGGTTGTTGAATCTTTGGTTAAACTAAGAAGGGGGGGGGGGGGTGAATCAGTTTAACACATGCTTTAGCTTTTTAAATTTTAGCAGGCTTATTTACAACTTAATATGTGAATAGTCTTAAAATGTTGCAGCAAGTATTAAATTAATGTGACATCAACCTTATAGTGAGAGCAGTAAAAAATTAAACAGATTGAGTGGATCATATCAACTATAATCAACACACATAGAGACACCAGATGTAAGTGGAAACCCATAAAGGGAGAAAACAACATCTTATTTTGTTGTGATGCAAAGGCAAGATCCAACTCCCTCTCACCACTGTTTTTCTGCAGGCACCAACCTACAGGAGGCTCCAACCTCAGTCAGCTACAACTGACAGCTATCAAGCTTCAACTTGATAGGGAAGCTCCAACTTCCTCAATTTATAAAAAGAAATGTTTGCTGATTTACCTCAGATATCAGCTCTGTTCTGTAGCATCTCTTTCTGCTCCTCTCTTCTTTATCTTCTCTGCCTCAATCTTCTATACTCTGCATTCTCTATCCTTACTCTCTCTAACCTCAATATGTATATCAAGTTGATATTATATATAGTGTTCATCACATGACTGTTTGTATTCCACAAGGAATTTGGAGTGAACAACTATGACTCTTTGGCTTCTACCTTCTCATTCCTTTGTCAAAATCATTTAAAAAATATAACAATATGTACAAATTTCAACGTTACAGTGGGATTTTTCTTTTCCCTTGGATACTTGCCTTTGCATCACAAACAATATAAAACAATTAAACATTTACATTTTCAGTTTCAATATATAAACTTCACTCAGCCCTTGGCTTGCTAGTTTTGTCCTTTCTGTTGCTGTCATGCAACGATCCTGCATACCTCTGTTTACTGCAACTATGAGCACCTATGCATGTATATCTGTTCACTGCAATTATAAATCCCTTCGCTGCATACCTCTTCAATTCTGCAGTCTCTGTTTAGCTCTGTACGTATTCTCCAAGCTCACTGTAGTTGTATATCTGCTATATATATATGCCTGTTTTATAAGTTTAGCTCACCAATAAATCTCAAATTCTCATTGTATATATAACTACCTCTTCATTCATTTGTCTTGGACTGATGATTAAAAGCAAATGTGTGCAGAAGCTTTTCTTTTTACATCTGCTGATTATCAAAAACATTTAACCCCGTTACATTCTCTGATCTGGGAAGTTTTGATACTCTGTTTACTGAACTGGAAATTTAGTTACGTGGAAGCTTCATTTTTCATGGTTATGAGACCCTCGGTAACCATATAATCCGATACTCATAAAAGTGTGTTCGGGCCCCACATGTCAACCCTGTTTTATGAATGCCTCAGTGTATATCTCAACTTTGTAATAAACCTCAATTTATTCAGGCCCACAATTTCGAGCTCTTTGTATTTGTCGATGCGACGAATTAAATCATGGTTGTAAGCCATTGAAAAACCCCATTACACAATGGTCTTCAGCATATTAACAAATAAATGTTCTTGGATTTATTATTTCACATTAACCATTGTATATTAACATGTAGCTCTAACAACTATAGATGTCCGGCCACAACAGTTGTTAAAACCTCTATATAACCCAACAAAAAGACTTAGCCCCGCGATATTAAACCTCGTTTTATAACATATCAGGTCCACCACAATTCACACATAACACATTTAATTCTGACTTCACATAACAGTGCCTCCTCAATCAATGGCTGTGGTCTTATCGCGTTCCCCTATGGTAGATCAACGGTGGTCGCACAGTTAGATCGCACGAAGTTTAGTCCTCTGAACTTAAGTGATGAACTGGGGCCCAGTGGTTAACTTCCGCTCTGATTGACGTGCGACCACCGTTCAATGTACCCGCCTCAGATCGAACGGCGTACGTCAATTTCGCGCGGAGTCCATAGTCGACAGTTAACGCGCGATGGCACGTGATGAGGGCGGTATCTCCAAACCGCTTAAGGCCACGTGTCAGCCAATGGCATTGATCGCGTTCTAATTGGAAATATAGCTTACCTTACAAAAGCGGTGCGATATGAGTGGGGTTGGTTTCGCAAACCCGCTATCACTGTTCACTAGTCAGAGTTTCGTCTTCCGAGTTCTGCTTCTAATACTTCGCTCCTTTCGTTATATATAACTATTCCGCTTCGAGGTTCTGGTCCTTTACATCCTCACTGCATTCATATTCCATTATGCTGTAAATATTCATCGCATTCTGCTCTGTAACACTCACAAAAGATTATATTAGTGTCACTGGGACTCTGGGAAAGCCTCTCCATACAAGGGCTAACATTTCAGCACCCTACACAATAATTTAACTCAGAACTTAAAGGATATCAAACCTCTTTCAACGGTGAGTACATAGAAGTCGTCCTAGATTATTTTAACTATCACACATTCTCGTACAACTCAAAAATGATCTACACTTAGAGTTAAATCGAATGACATCATATGCAATCAATTCATTTCAGAGCGCATCAAATATTGATACATATATAAGCCCCGTAGAAAGGTTTATTTCACTATTTCATTATTATGTTAACATTTCACTATTTGATAACGGTTTTGCATCTACCTCCACTGCTTAACCGTTTTATCTTTGCCTCTGTATTCGCTGCCTCTGCCTCTGTAAATATAATCTCCCTCTGTTCTTCTCATGCTCCCTCTGTTCTTCTGCTTCCTTTGTTTGTCTCTACCTCTGTTGCCTCCTTTGCCATCAATGACAATATTTCCAACATGGGTTTCCCAGTTTTGGGTTCTAGGAGAAAAATCTATATGTATATTTTCTATTCTCACCATTGTATATTTTTTATTTATTTTAATAATTCATTTGCATGTAATTTCTATATAGGGTTGAAACCTTCAAATAGAAGTTAACTTTTCAATAATAGAAAAAATATCACCAAAGTCAATTCCCTCTACCTGGGAATAACATTTTGCTAGTAATCAAGCTTTATGTTTATCCACTTTTCTGTATGCATTCAACTTCATATTAAACACCCATTTTCTACCAATGGGATTTCTTCCAGCTAGAAAATCCACTAAATACTACACCTAATTTTTTTCTAAGACTTCCATTTCTTTAACCATGGATTTTTTCTATTTTTTTCCATCCTTTGAATCCACTTCCTCCCTAATAGTTCTAGGATCATCATCAATAATAGAGAAAGAAAAATTTGAATGGAAATTAGGTGGAGTATACCTTATTTTCTTCCTTCTTTCTCGATTTGATCTCCTTAATAATGGAGCATGTGGTTCTTATTCTTTTGGTTCTTGTTATTCGATAGAATATAGTTCATCATCCTTCAATTCAAAATTTATATTTTCTATTTATTTATTAGGACTTCCTGTTTGAAATCATATTTGATCTCTAAATTTTAGTTAAAGTTTTCATTTATGTCAGTATGACATTGTTTGTGATGGAAAATTCCTGTGATGTGTGATGCTTCCATAAATATCCATTGATCATAATGCCCTAGATGTCCTCAGCTAATCATGAAGATGCCATAACCTCATGCATATTATGACATCCTTACTCTTGATGATAAAGCCCTAAAATCACGATGATGTCCTTAATCTAAAGAAAGAGGTCTAAGATGCTCATAATGCCCTAAAATATTGATGTAAATCCTACGTGCCAATCATGTGCCTATGATGACATGAATAACCACACCATACTTGATGACATATGATGACATAGTCGAAGACATGATAGTGGAGACCTCACTTAAAGCACTTGATGACATATGATGACATGGTTGGAGACCACATTATGACATGAAAATGATATGATGACATAAGACATGAAAATGGAGAAGCCGTAATGAGCTTATGTTGTCCCAAATACCTTATGCATAGAAAAATTCAAGGACAATTACAAAGAAAAATAATTTTTGACATCTTGGTTGTATCCTATCCCTATGAGTCCTATACCATCTTAAAGAGGATTTTTACCTCTTTCTCACAAGCCCTCACTTGCCCTCAAACTACCAGTAGTTATTGAGAAAATGATTTTTTAAAGTTGAAACATATATATCTTATGGCAAGCCGACCTATGATTAACCCTCACGTCGACCCTTTTCCCCAAAATTCACGTCCTTTAAAAGATGAAAAACTACTATAGATATAAATTTAAACTAATTTGGTTCTGTCAAGCAATTTCAGTGATTATCTCAGATAATTTAGTGAAGAAGACACAAAATTCGATCAACAAGTTCAGAGATATCTACAAGAGGCCGAGGAGCAAGAAAACATTGTTTTGGGAAAATTGTTTTGAGAAAGTATTATGTTAAGGGTCAGATTTCTTGTAGGCTACCATCATTACAGTGGGGACCTTTCTTTAGCTCAGATTACCCTCGGTGCATTCTTGTTGTTGCTGGACCCTTGTGTAGTTGTTTTTAGCTCGGGATTAAATCACAGTCATAGGACTCGGTGCATACGCCATAAATCTGTGCTTACCCTCAGACTTGCAGTAATTTATGAAGCTCAAAATCTTCTAAAACTTAGAATTGTGGAATTAGATTGGAACAAACTTCTGTGGCTTATAATCTTGGATCTATAGTGATTCTCTCAGTGCACAGACAAAAAACTGGTGCAGTATTACTGCAATACTTTCCTTTCTCACTGTTATTACCTTTAGACCCTTTTCACTGCAATACACTCCTGAACCACAGTGCCTCAGGAAATTCAGACCCACTGTAATATACATCCTTGAGGCTCGGGTATAAGAAGGACTGTCTCCATGAAAGAGATCGATTATCATAGTCAATTTGGAGGACTAAAATCACCACAGGCAGCTACTCTTAGCAGTAGATCTCAGACACCACAATTATTTGTTGGGTTAAGAATTACACCTAAAATATATTAAGGTTTTGGATCAATTGAGTAATACAAGACCAATGATGAAATTCTAAGGCTTGGTCCTTTATATACATTTGTATATCTGTACTAGACCAATGAAGGAGGGGATAGCTACAGGGATAACACACAAATATAGTCCAACACCTTGAGGTAAATATGGTGTCATCATCAAGGCATATGCAGTCAGTGGTGGAGACCTAAATATTGAAGGACCCTAAACATTGAACAAATAAGAGCTTGCACCTTAGACAATGAAGCATTAAGGCATTGGGAAGTAATGAGGCATTAAGATTTTGACAAGTGAATTTTTGGACAATGGAAATTTTGGAACAAGTTGAGAACTTGAGGATCTGTGGAAAATGAAAAATTGAAGGCTCATCCTATTGGAGACACCCTTGGTCGGAGATTTCTTGGGACAACCTTTTGAAGACATCTTGTTCAGAAACCTTGACTGACCTTGGAGTTAATCTTGAAGACCATAATGCAATATTGAAGTCATCATGAAGTGACCTTGGAAATCTAGTTTGAGTGCAATGAAGAGCTGTGGAGACACCTTCATGATATGACAAGGTTGTCATTGATGAAGTGAATTGGAGACTAAGTGAAGGGATTGATGAAGATAGACAAGGGCTCATTGACGAATATATTGGGAACCATGAACAATTACTAAACTTATCTTGACGAATTGAAGCATGAGGTTGGAGCCTCATATAGACAAGGTTGGTGCGCTAGAGGACATGGCACCAAACTAGGTTGGAGCCTGTACTAGAGATAGGGTTGGAGCCCTAGAGGTTGGTGCCTCAAAGTGGCAAGGTTGGAGCCTTGGGAAGTCCAAGTCGGTGCTTGGCATAATACAAGTTAGAGCTTGGGAGATTGAAGATTGGTGTCTTCATCTAGGGTTGGAGCCCTACACATTATTGTACTGAATTTATTGCAAATAAGAGATTAATACAATTATTTTTTCTTATTATTCATTTTTTGTTTTAATTATAAGTGATCCAACTGGTAAAAATAACAATTGAAAAGAAATACTGATTCAATCACTTGTAGTATGTCCAACAATTGGAATACGAGCTAGTACCTTCTCTCAAAGTCTAACATCTTGAAGGTTGATCCTTAGAACAAAAATGGAAAAGCCAAGGAAGAAAGCTTCCATTTCTTCTAAAGATGTCTCTTCCTCAACCGTTAAAACTGAAGAGAATAAAATTGGGAAATTTCCATTGTTCAATGGAAACTTTGATGTATGGAAGGTAAGAATTAGAAATTTCTTAATGGCTCAAGGTGTTGAAGTATGGGAATCAGTGATTACTGAAAGAATGATGGAAGGAGAATCTAAGTAGTATAATGAAAGAGCGATGAAGGAAATATTGAATGGGCTACCAGATCCTATAAAGGCCAAAATGGAGAATTTTTCATTGACAATAAGTATGTGGGACAAACTTCAAGATCTTCACTCAAAAGGAGCATTGACCATGACCACTATTCAAGGAGATGATGAAAAGAAAGAAGAAAATATAGAACCCATTAAGGAAGCTGAAAACAAGAGTGAAGACATCAAGGCTAAGGAAGACATAGAAGATGAAGAAAATAAAGATGACTTCGAAGAAGATCTCTTGGCGAAGCTTGTAGCTGCCCTAGAAGAGATAAGTAATTTGAAAAAGGAGAATGAGGATCTCAAGAAGCAATCACAAGACGATGACCATGACCTTGACAAGACAAGGAAGGAATTCAACCTATTCAAGCTTCAAGTTAAAGAGATGAGGATCTCACCAAGCTTAAGGAGGAAGTTCATTTAAATAAGAGAAAGCGTCATGAATAAGTGATATCCATGTCAAATCATTTGGATAAGGCAAAGAAAAGGGAAGAAACTTTTTCTAGCCATCTTGAACAAAGATATGGATAATTTAAAAAACTTAAAGGAAAAGTTGGTCAATACAAGGAAGAAGTCTCATCCCTTAGATCTCAACTAGAAGAATCAAAGAAACAAGCACAAGGATCTTAGAAGGTTATGGAAGGTTTGAAACTCATAGAAGGACAAGTTGATGAAGCAGAAAAGGAAAGAAATGCTATGGCATGTCAACTAAAAGAAAAGGATGAAGAGATTTTCCTACTAAAATCAAATGTCATCTATCTAAAATCGAAACACATGCAGTAACAAGGATGATGGAATAAATGAAGAAGAAAATAGTTACGAAAGATGAAGACTGTGAAAAGTTGAAAGGATAAATTGTATTTCTTAAAAATGAAGTTGACTTTCTGAAGAAGAACTTGAATATTTCTCAAACCATATATGACATTCTAATTCATCAAATATCCCCTCTTGATAAATCAGGTTTCGGCTATGCAGGTGGATCCTCAAGCAAGAATGATGCAAAACCTAATGCTTCAAACAACAAGGATGTAGACAATCTTGGAAGAAATGTTGATGCCCCTAGTTCCAAGAAAGATAAAAAGAGTCATGATGATAATGGAAGAAACCCTATTCCAAGAAGATCTGCAGAAGGTGTCAAAGATGCAAGAGGGAATGGATATCATCAAAGAATCCCAAGGCAAAAAGACTTTGGAAATACATCAAGACAATATCCATCTCCCAGGTACCAAAGTATATTTTTTGGTTATTTCTATTCTTGTACAAATTTTGGGCACATGGAAAAGGATTGTAGGGCATACCACAAAGACAAATATAATGGTCCCCATCGGTCTCCTATAAGACACTTTGCAAGAAAAGCTAATGCTTCCTCATTTACGAATAAGATGGAATGCTTCAATTTCCATAAAATTGGACATATGGCTCGTAATTGTAACTTGACTTGGGTCCCTAAACAAGCTAAAACCATGACTAACAAGCCGAAGAAGAAAGTTACAAAAGTATGGAGAAGGAATAAAATTGGATCCAAAAGTATCTTGAACACTCGAACCAACAATACATGTTTTTGATTTGATAAATACATTCTTGGCAGATGTAATATTCTAAGTGTTTGATGATAAGACTTTGCCAAAAACGAGACCATGTATACTATTAGGGGGAGTTTTTGATTCTTGAGCATTCTTATAGAAGCTATCCATGAAAGGGACCTATGAATTCCTTGATGAGCCATACCTAGACAATAATATTTTGATAGATCATCTCTCAGGAGAATCTCCATTGAAGAACATAATCCCTTCTCATTCAATAGACCATTGTTGAAGATGTGTTACACTTGATCATAAAGTAGCAATCCTTCTTGAGAAAAAAGAAGAGTTAGAGGATATTATGTAGGTAGGGGGAGTTGGTTCATCACATAAAGAAATTCAAACACATCTATCATGGACCTAATTGACATAAGGAAGAGCACCATAACAGGGGGAGAAACATACCTATGAAGAACTATTATTAATGAAGAAAATATGATGAAGAGAAGAAACTTGATAGGGGGAGTACTTGGGTACCTCATTTTCCATTGATGTCAAAGGGGGAGAGAATTTTGAAGGGTAAGAATATTTCCATCAATGAAAAAGGGGGATACTGTTACTCGAGTTTGTCATTGATGTCAATATGTCATTATTTGTGATGGAAAATTCCTGTGATGTGTGATGTTGGCCATAAATTTCCATTGATCATAATGCCCTAGATCTCCTCAACTAACCATGAATATTCCATAACCTCATGCATATTATGAAATCCTTACTCTTGATGATAAAGCCCTAAAATCATGATGATGTCCTTAATCTAAAGAAATAGGTCTAAGATTACCATAATGCCATAAAATATTGATGTAAATACTAAGTTCCAATCATGTGCCTATGATGACATGAATAACCACACCATAATTGATGACATAAGATGACATATTTGAAGACATGATAGTGGAGACCTCACTTAAATCACTTGATGGAATATGAAAACATGGTTGGAGACCACATGATGACATGAAAATGATATGATAACATAAGAAATGATAATGGAGAAGCCCTAATGACCTCATGCTGTCCCAAACACCTTATGCATAGAAAAATTCAAGGACAGTTACAAATAATTTTTTTTTTGACATCTTAGAGGCATACAATCACAATGAGTTCTATACCTTATTAAAGAGGATTTTTCACTCTTTCTGAAAAGCCCTCACTTTCCCTCAAACTCCCAATAGTTATTGAGAAAATGAATTTTTTAAGTTGGAAAATATATATTTTATGGAAAGCCGACCTATGATCATCACACACATCGACCCTTTTCCCCAACATTCACGTACTTTCAAAGATGAAAAACCACTATAAATATAAATTTAAAATCATTCAGTTCAATCGAATAATTTTGGTGATTATCTTAGAGAATTCGGTGAAGAAGACACATAATTTGGTCAACAAGTTCAAACACATCTACAGGAGGCCGAGGAGCAAGAAAAAATTGTCTTGGGAAAATTATTTTGAGACAGTCTTGTGTTAAGGGTCGGGTTTCTTGAAGGTTTCTGTCATTACAGTGGAGACCTTGCTATAGATAATATTACCCTTGGTGTATTCTTGTTGTGGATGGACCCCTGCGCAATTGTTTGTATCTCGACATTAAATCATAGTCATAGGAATCAGTGCACACTGCACAAGCCTATGCTTACCCTCGAACCTGAAATAATTTCTGAAGCTCAGACTCTTCTAAAACTCGGACCTGTGGACTAATATTGGAACAAAATTTTGTGGCTTGAACCCTTGGATTTTTAGTGATTCTCTCGGTTCATATACACAAAACTGGTGCAATATTACTGCAATAATTTCCTTGCTCACTGTAATTACCTTTGAAACCTGTTCACTATAATACACCCTTGAACCACAATGCCTCGGGACATTCAGACCCATAGTAATATACATACTTGAGGCTCGGGTATAAGAAGGACTGTCTCCACCACAAAGCTCTGTTATCATAGTCAGTTTGGATGAATAAACTCACCATGGGCATCTACTCTTAGCAAGAGAGCTCATAAACCACAATTATTTGTTGGGATAATCATTACACCTCATATATCTTAAGCTTTTGGATCAATGGAGTAAAACAAGACCAACGATGAAGTTCTAAGGCTTGGTCCTTTATATACATGTGTATATATATACTAGATCATTGAAGGAGGAGATATCTACAATGATAGCACAGAGATACAGTCCAACACCTTGAGGTAACTATGGTGTCATCATCAAAGAATATACTGTCAGTGGTGGAGGCCTAAAGATTGAAGGACCCTGGACATTGATCAAAAAAGAGCTTGAAGCTTGGATGGTGAAGCATTAAGGAATTGAAGAAGCATTAAGGCATTGGGTAGTAAAGAGGCATTAAGAATTTGACAAGTGAAGTTTTAGACAGTGGAAATTTTGGAACAAGTTGAGAACTTGAGGATCCGTGGACAATGAAGAATTGAAGGCTCAACCTATTGAATATACCCTTGGTTGGAGGGTTCTTGTAACAACCTTTTGAATACATCTTGTTGAGAAGCGTTGACTAGCCTTGGAGTTAATATTGGAGACCATAATGCATTATTGAAGTCATCATGAAGTCACTTTGGAAATCTAGTTTGGGTGCCATGAAGAGCTGTTGAGACAACTTCATGATAAGACAAGGTTGTAATTGATGAAGTGACTTTGAGACTAAGTGAAGGGATTGCTGAAGATAGAAAAGGGCTCATTTAAGAAGATATTGAGTCATGAAAAATTACTAAAATTATTTTGATGAATTGAAGTAGGAGTTGGAGCCTCATATAGACAAGGTTGGTGCCTTGGGAAATAGGGTTGGAGCCCTAGAGGATAAGAGTCCTCAAGAAACCAGGTTGGAGCCTTAGAGGTTGGTGCCTAAAAGTGACAAGGTTGGAGCCTTTGGAAGTCCTAGTTGGTTCTTAGCATAATAGAGGTTGGAGTCTAGGAGATTGAATATTGGTGTCTTCATCTAGGGTTGGATCGCTACAAATTATTGTACTGAATTTATTGTAAAGAAGAGATTAATAAAAGTAATTATTCTTATTGTTCATTTTGTGTTCTAATTATAAGAAATATAACTAGTAAAAATAACAATTGAAAATAAACAATGATTCACCCCCCCTCTCAGTATTTCCAACACTAAATACTAAATCTTGAATACACACAAACTTCTTAGTTTATGGGTTCGAAATCCTATAACATTTCAAATCATCATTATATCCAATAAATATACTCTTTTCAACTTTCATAACTAGATTACCCTCTATTCTCCTTTAGAAAGTGTACATAAGAATCGTAGTAAAATACCCTAAGATGCTTAAGAGAAGTTTCTTAACAGTCCATACCTCATGTGGAGTTTTATCGTCTAATGATGATGAGTGTGATCTGTTTACCAACTAATATGCAATATCCACTGCCTTTTCCGAAAATTCCTATCTTAATCGGGCACCATTGAACATGATCCTTTCTTGTTGGCATTGATGTCAATAAGTTGGATATGTTGTTGGTCATATGCATGCGTGATGAGTGTTTGGTGATGGATGATTCATTTGATGTTCTTGTTAGTTTGCATTGATGTCAAAATACTTAGGACTAGACCTAGTGGTGATGATTTGATGTTGGTTTGAGGTTGGCATGTTATGTTGGTTGGATATACTACTACTGCAGGAGGTTGGAGAGTTGCTCTAGATACTGCATATGTTTCTACATGTCTTGGAGACACTGGTTTGCTACTACATGTGATGAGAATAGGTTGTATGTGTTGGAGGTGCTTCCACTAGTGTTGGAGGCTGTTCTATGACATGATGTTGTTGCTAAAAGAGTTGGATATGCTGCTACATGAGTCAGAGATGTTGATACAAGTCTTGGAGATGTTTAGAGAGGTTGTGGTTGCTTCTTGAGAAGCTGGAGGTGTTGGTACTGGTACTAAGGTTGGAATAATAGGTCTTGCATGTCATAGACTTGTTCTTAGCCTATTTCATCAGTTTTAGATTAATATAATGGCTTGGAGGAGTGTTTAGGAGTAGAAGAAAATGATCCGTCAGGTGGCAGAGGTTCAAGGATGAAGGATTGATGTTTTACCTTAGTGTTAGCCTTAGTCACATGGAGACATGCACGTGGGAGTGGATGAAAGGCTCCATTCGTTGGAAAGAAAGCCTATGGGAGAGCTTATAGCCTCAGTCACTTGGATTCTATGTTATGGGAGCAAGTGAAGGATTTGACGAAAATTTCTCCACATTCCTGGTGTTGATCAACTAATTTTTGTATTGTGGCAACATCCTTGATCAAAACTCTTCAGTTTGTGATCTGAAAAGTTTGTGGGACCTCTAGAAGCTACTTAAATTTGAAAATATAAAAAGGTTAGTCGAGTTAATGGTTGATTGAGTCAATGAGATGAATCCAAATCTAATCAAGAATATGAACATAGTTTTGATGCCTAGTAGTTCTATGTAATTATTGATTCGATCACTTGAGTTTGTCTACATATTGGAGGAAGCTCAATGCTAGTATGGTTGATTGTCTAGTTGTGTTGTGTGTGTGTGTGTGTGGAGAAGAGCTTGTAAGATGCATGTGTTTTCTAGTGAAAAATTTCTAAAGAACTTTGTAGTTGTAGCAACAGTGAGTTGAAGTATGTTTCAGCCATCATATTGGTGTAGTGAGTGTGAAGTGAAGTGTTGATTGGAGTAGTGTTTGATGAGATTGTGTGAAAGCTAGTGGAGTTTTAGAGATTGTATTATCCTATTTTTTTCTTCAGTTTTTGTTGTTGCTTTCAATTCAGAACAATGGTGTTGCTATGATGTTCATGTTCAATGGATTGGGAGTCCAGTCTAAAAATATATGAAACGAGGCTCACATGGAGGAAGTGAAGGAATGGTGGCTTCTGAGTATACAATGACTTGGTGGATTCAGTAGAGGGAGGATATTTCTCCATCCAGTAGGAGTTGGATATTCCAGTGGCAGTTGGGAAAGGATCATTGATCATGGTGGCCTTCAACAAATGGTAGTCCGTAGATCCCAGAGAGAAACTAGTTCCTGTCTGAAAGGACTAACATACTGTGAAAGAAACAAATTCTTTCAGCTATGGGTGTAGCTAAAACATGTACAATATTTTCAACTATTTAATAAAATAATTGAGTAGTGCAACAACAACAGGGTGGTTTTTTTTTCCCGTTGAAGGGTTTTCCACTAGACATACTTGTGTCCATTGTGTTTGTTGATTTTATGGTTGCATGGTTATTTTGATATTCTGATCTATGTTTATGTGTTTCAGTTCATGCATGATTAAAATATTAATTAATTGGAGAGAATTGTATAAGTGCTCACACTACTGATTCACCCCCCCCTTCTCAGTAGTGATCTAGTTTCGACCAATTGGTATCAGAGTGAGGCTCTCGGGTGCAACTTGATCATTGAAGAGTGGATCTTGGATATTTTTCACAAAAAAAATGTTTTTTTGTTTTTTTGTTTTTTTCTTTTGTTTTTTTCTTTTTTTTCGAATGATTTCTCCAAAGAAATTGGTTCTTATTGCTGCAAATTTCAAAGCATGGAAATAATATGTGAAAAATAAATTATTTCTTTTTAGCTCTAACATTTGGAGTTTGGCTTGTGAAGGAAATGATGGAGATTCACCTTCATATAAAGTTCAAAAGAGAAATTCTCAAGCAAGGAAAATTATTTTTGAAAATATCCATGATGTAGATTTAGAGAAAATTGGAGATTTGAAATATGCCATGGAAATTTGGGAGAAATTGCATTTTCTACATCGAGGCAACAAAAGAAATAGTGATAAAGAGAGAGAGAAGAGAAAAAAAGAGAATAAGGATTCTCCACTTGAACCAGCTATGAAAAATTACAGCAAATCTGAAGGTATAATTCGTTGTAATGTTCCAAATCAGGAAATTCTCATGAACCCGGCAAATGAAAATCCTTTTTCAAGAAAGCATTAACAATCAACAACTGGATCTATTCCAGAGATTGACTGTAGGGGAATTTATTGGATATGTCACCTCTAAAAAGAGGGTGAGATCTAGAGGCTATCTGGCCCTCTTTCAGACTCCATCTATAGAACTATGTCGAAGGCTAATATTTCCTTTTTAGGACTATTGACAAGTAGCTCAAGGAAAACGCTGTATAAGCAAAACCATGCAACAAAAATGCAAGTTAATGATTGTTTCCTCTCATATGGGCTGTATGTGACCTATTTATGGAATTTCATCTGAAAATAATTAACTTAGATACCTTAAACAGATCTCCCACAAATTAGACTACCTGAAAACTGTCGAAAGAGGAAGGTTGCAGCAAAGGGAAAATCCTTCTGCAGAATTGAATAATTTCTTCAGAAACTCAAGAGGAATCAGAAAATTATCAGATCAGAGGTTATATAATATGCATAGCTCATTATTTCACAAAATCTACAACAAACATTCCTTCCGAAAAACACCCAAGTAGGGAAAAGCACCACTAGTGACCCAGAAATGCTATTTTTCTGAGTATTAAGCTACATCGGTATAAAATAATGGTTTTTTACCTTATAGTAGACAATATAGGAGCTGTATGCAAGAGGATATCAGAAAAAAATACCAACAACAAGGTTAAACAAGCCTCTCATACTCAAAGAGCTGAAAAATGGACAAAAACCCCAAAACATGCAAATGCCGGAGCTGCTGCAAAAGACACTCCGCAGTCTATTGAAGTAATTACTCAGAAAATGGAGAAATAAATCTGATATTCATATTATATTACTCAATGAGGCAAAGAAATAGAGATCTAATCTCCTTACAATGAAATTATGATCACCCGGCAAGGGTTTTCCCACATGCAATGAAAATACAAGGAAGAAACTGCAGATATAAAATGAAATAACATAGTATGGCTATATATCTGCATGAAATGATTGAATATACATGAGAAATGTCTGCAATACTATTATTCAGCTCCTAGAATAAGAATTGAGCTTCCCCTTGGGAAACTATCTAAAAAACAATGGGGTTTTAACCCCTTCCACTGCACCTCTGAACAATAACGTAGTATCCTTAAGGGAATGTGTAGATATGGAGTCCAAGTGCTTGGAATAACACATTAAAGTGGAAATTTCAGATCAGAAGCCTCCCTTAGATCTCTTGCTACAAGATCTCCAAGAAAAATCAGGGCATTCCCGCATGAGAAAACCCTTGCACTAAGAAGTGCAGCAACTTAGCTAAACAGCTAAGTACGCAGAAGTCTAAGAAACCTCATGAAAGTATAATCTTCAATATAAACCCAAATGGTTTTCCTTCCTTCATTATATAGAAAATGTGCTTCTCCTCCAAGGGCCCCACTCCACTAGGGTTTGCTTCCTTGCCAAGCTTCCCTCCTCTAGGATTACGCTGTCTCATTAAGTGGAAATCTTCTAGATGCTGCGTGGTTGGATTTTAGGCTAGTACATCTTCTTGGAACCTTCCTTGATTGAGATTCCATGCCTTGTCCCTTTTCATACTCAAGGAATCTTCAAATGTTCTTTCCCTCTATTCACATTGAGCTATATTATTTATGGATCCATTCTTTTAAAGACAAGTTGAGTTGACTTGGTCAAATTAACCTTGTTCACACATGTGGATGCTTAAGCTGGTTATTTCATGGCCCCTTTTCACATTGTGAGGGGTTTTTATTCATGCTTGAGTAGTTGTATGAGCCTCCTTTCTCAATTATTCATGCATTTGAATTTATTGACAAAAATTAACATTCCACTTAGTTATGAGCCAAGTTGGGAACATTACAGTCTCCCTCTCCCAAATGTTGCTTGTCCTCAAGCAATTGCAAGGGGGCTGCAAAATTTAATCTCCTTCATTTGTGGCATTCTCATCCATAGCCTCCATCCCTGCATCAGATTTTCTGCCAAAGTGTTTGTCTTCCAATGGTTCTTACCAAGTGTACAAGTTGGCTTGTGGTGAATAAGCCCAATGGCTCTTGTCATGGAAGAATGGAAGGTTGATGTGGGAACTCCCTTGCTGATCCAAGACCTCCTCAAGATAGGAGTGGTGACAATCATGGAGCACTTCATCATCAATGGAAGACTCTCCTCCCCATGCTACCATCCAAGCAAAATTTGTTGCCTCCCAAGATGGCAACTCATGGAAAATCTTCTCCAGCTTGAGCTCTTGCAAAGAAGGTGGGCTGAATGGCTGAACATGATAGGAAAAATGGCCTACCCCATGTTGTCTCCCTCTCAACTCATGGCAAGAGTAGAGCACATAATGATTTTGGGCTGAAATAAGGGTGCCCTTTGATGGCAAAACAAGGGTTGGATCTCCAAAGATCCTCTCTCCAAAGTCATGGATCCTGCTGGCCCATATCATCCCATTCAAAGTGAATGGCACAACACCACCATATGTCATCCAAATCTGAAATTTTCTGAAGTTTATGTGCAAGTGAAGATGATACATATGGCGTCCATGGTGGGTATAACACAGTTTTCCCAACTGCTGATTTAAAACATCAAGTGGCAAGTTGCCTCCCAAAGAATTTTCAGCCATGCATGTCAACTCATCTACTGGAAAGTAGTAAGAACCAGCAATATATATCAACTACATACAATCAAGACAAAAAATCACTTGCTCCAAGTCATGTAGAGATGGGTTAACATCATTACAAAATGTGGCCCTAAAGTGACCATAACACCCATGAATAATATTGCTCTCTTGCAGAGCAATGCATTGCTTACAATTGGTGAGAAGATACAAATTCTTAATGGAATAATCAATAGGCACATAAATTTATTTCTTACCATGCCTCATGTGTGATCTGAATATGTGTTCCATGAGTGAGCCCTCCCACAACAATATTCTCATAACTTTATGCAAGATGAAAGGATGCACACTTTTTTGGAAATACTCCATCATCAAAAACTTGCTCTTAGTGGACAGTGTTGTAGGCTTAAGTAGAAATGCTCTTGTCACTCCATGAATCTTCCCCTTGACATTAAACATGAAAAAACCTTTCACCCTTGTGCTGCTATGTGAGAGGATCTCCCTCCCTTCCATAATTTCTGAAAGGTAGCCTTCTTGCACTTGAGATGTGCCATGCATTCCTCTTGAAATGTTGTGTTGAGCATGGAGAGTTTTCAGCCCACACTCTCCCAAAAGTAACCATAGCAACAAGGGCTCTTGTTGCTTCCTTACATTATCAATATGTGGATCATGGAGAAATGATGTAATGATGAACATGTGGGATGCTCCATCAACATAGTGCAAGCTAGCTCTCCCATTCCACACCATATGGGAGTTGTTCCTCCTCCCAAACCAAGATACATACTTGAAATACATCTCAACCCAAAATACATGTGAATGCATGAGACATACCTCAAACAGGGGTAAGTATTTGGACATAAGATTCAGCATATAGTGTCCAAACCCTCCTTGTGACAACCATAACAACCATGCCTTCCCATTATGAAACTTTCTCTTGGAGTATGAGGCATGAGTCATGAGAATCAGAATTTTTGGGGAGTATCCACACTCACCCAACAGAACCCCGCGCAGGTTTCCTTCTCCTTGCTTCATATCAAGACATGGTAAGTGGTTTGCATGCCACTTAATTGCTGCTCTTATCACTTCACCATGGCTGAAGGTGAAATGTATATTTGGGGCTTTAGGGAAGCACCCATCATAGTGCATCTCCCCCTTCAACTCATCAAGGAGGTGGCCATATTTGAAAACAATCTTGGCCCATAGTTGGCCATGAAGCTTATAAGGTAGAACACTCCCCTTGGGAGTTATGGCTTGCAAATATAAGGTAAGAGAGCACATGAAATCATAAAATAAAATGTTATTCTCATAAATATGCTTCTTACCCACAACCTCCAGCGCTGTGACAGTGCCTCCTCTGACCTCAGGTGTCTCCATTGTATCATGTGGAGGGAACACTTTTTTTTTCTTCTCATCAGGGCATTGCCCTAATGGTCCTTCTTCACATAAGGGGGCATTAAGACATAGATCATCATAGAGAGATGGATGAACTGATGTGCATGGATATTCCTGCCTTCCTTGTGCATCATTCTTCAGAAATATAGAGGGGTAGATATTGCTTACCCCATGAAACTCTGTAATATTCCAGATATCACCATTTGATAATGATGGCACATACTACACATGGATTGTGCCACAATCTCTATATGTGAGATTCTCTGAAACTCTTCGCAAAGGTGCAAGAACTTCTCTCCTTGGTGCAACTACCCTCACCACTTCTTCTTCTTGAGATGCTAGAGGTGCCTCTGTTATGACTGCGCTGTCACCCCCAGCTCTTTCTCTGAATGTAGGAAATGTCCCGCCCTCAATAGGAACCCCTAGATCTTGGTCTTCCCTTGAAGGAGGAATTCCCATGTCTTCTTTTTCTTCTTCTTGAAACCTTCTCAGAGTTTCACTACATCTTTCTGCTTCCAACTGTTCAACCCCCTTTGAGAGGCTCTTCTTGGATTTGAATATTGATGAGAGTAATCTCATCCTCTCCATACTTTCTGCTTTTTGCTTGTGCTTCTCCTCAACACTTCTCTGATAGCTTGATCTCATATTCTGGGCAAGAGATCATGCTCTGATACCACTGTAATGTTGCAAATCAAGAAATTCTCATGAAACTGGCAAATGAAAATCCTTTTTCAAGAAAGCATTAACAATCAACAACTGGATCTATTCCAGAGATTGAATGCAGGGGAATTTACTGGATATGTCACCTCTAAAAAGAGGGTGAAATACAGAGGCTAGCTGTCCCTCTTGTAGACTCCATCTATAGAACTATGTCGAAGGCTAATATTTCCTTTTCAGGACTATTGATGAAAGAGCAGAAGTGTCCTTAGACACACAATTTTATTGATCAAGCAAAAAAAATACAGGGAAAATTAGAGGAGTTTACACACGTAAACTCACACTCTCATTCTCTCATTACACATTACATTAAAAATAGGAAACTAGCCTATTTATATGCACTATGCTCTATCTTAATCTAGTTATGGATCACTTGGAAAATAAACAAGTGTCCATTTACAATAAATGAGCTTCTAACCAAAATACTAACTTCACTCCTAACTTAGAGCCTAGGAAACGACTCTTTTCTAGAGTCCTAATTTTTATTAACAAATTTCTAATTCTAACTATCTCACAAATATATTAAATATTCTAGAATAATAATTATTAATTTAATATCTTAAATTAATAATTATTTTATTCAAATACTATAAGCTATGATAAAAATTATTTTTGGATCATCTAACATTCCCCCCTATGATCCAAAGATACATTACAACAGATACCAAGTTCATCCCTGAACTTAGTAAACTTTATTCTACCAAGAGGTTTTGTGAAAATGTCGGAGGTCTGATCTTCTGAAGGGAAAAACACTGGCTTGATGACGTCCTTTGCAATGAGAGATCTGATATGATGATACTTGGTGTCCACATGCTTTGTCTTTGAATGAAAAACTGGATTCTTGGCAAGCTTTATTGCTAATTGATTGTCGATGAATAATGAAGTAGCTTCTGCTGGAGGAATCCCCAAGTCTTGTAAAACTCGACGTAACCAAACAATCTCACATGCTGCTTCCCATGCTGAAATGTACTCTGCTTCTGCTGAAGAAGTGGCCACTGTAGTTTGCTTCTTGCAACTCCAGGAAACTGCAGCTGACCCCATGTTCATTAAGTAAC
This sequence comes from Pinus albicaulis, assembly GCA_034641835.2. NCBI lineage: Eukaryota > Viridiplantae > Streptophyta > Pinopsida > Pinales > Pinaceae > Pinus > Pinus albicaulis. Next base: position 755,493,402 of record CM076584.1, on the reverse strand, counting down.
CTGAGGTTGATGCCCTGTCATCAATACTGCCAGCAAAGTCAGCATCTGAAAATCCACCAAGTACAAAATTTTTAGTCTTTTTGTAAAGAAGACCAAAATCTTTTGTTCCTTGGATGTATCGAAGAACTCTTTTGGCTGCATTCCAGTGGCTGTCTAATGGTTCCTGCATAAAAAGTGAAAGAACACTAACTGCATAAGATAGATCAGGACGAGTGGTTGTCAAATAAATCAAGTTGCCAATCAACTATCTGTAAGTCGTGCTGTCCACTCTTCCCCCCCCTTCAAATTTTGAAAGTTTTAAGTTTTGTTCCATAGGGGTAAGGACAGGCTTACAATCCTGCATTCCAAATCGCTGAAGAATTTCTGCTGCATATTTTCTATGGGAAATGAAGATCTGATGTGGACGTTGGCTTACTTCAACTCCAAGATAGTAGTGAAGTAGTCCCAAATCTGTCATCTTGAAACCTGCATGCAACTCCTTTTTCACATGTTCTATGTGATCATCATTGTTGCCTGTAATGATCAAATCATCAACATACATAATAAGAATGACCAGATATTTTCCTGTTGGTGCACATACAAAGTATCATCAGATTCACTGCGATGAAAACCAACTTTGCGAAGGTATTCATCCATTTTGGCATACCAGGTGCGGGGAGCTTGTTTTAATCCATATAAAGCCTTGATTAATTTGCAGACTTTATGTTCTTGCCCTTTAAATTCAAACCCTGGTGGTTGTGTCATGTATACATCTTCCTGTAAGTCCCCATTGAGAAAAGAGCTTTTGACATCCATTTGATGAACTTTCCACCCTTTTTGAGCTACTAAGGCAAGTGTGAGGCGGATGGTGTTCCATTTGGCCGTGGAGCAAAAGTCTCCTCATAATAGATCCCTTCCTGCTGCGCAAATCCTTTGGCAACAAGGCGTGCTTTATACTTGTCAATATCACCATTTTGTTTGTACTTAATTCGATAAACCCATTTGAATCCAATAGGTTTAACATGCTGAGGACAATCAACAAGTTGCCAAGTGTTGTTGTCTTGAACTGCCTGATATTCATCAACCATTGCTTGTTGCCATGATTTATGTTTTACTGCCTCTTGACAAGAAGAAGGTTCAGTAAAATCATTTGCTATCAAAGCAAAATTTCCTTCATTTCGTTTTGATCCCCTTGTTCCTGTTTTGTTTTGTTCATTAGGCCTTACATCTTTCAAGAGTTGAACTGCCCATTTTGGAAGTTGTTGCTCACTTGTTTGAGGTTCTGAGAAGTCTCCATCATTGTAGAGGGGATTAATGTAAACCGATGTTCGTCGTTCAGGTGGTGAATCTGGGGAATCACTGTCAGAAGAACTGTTGCTGGTTAGAGACGATGATGAACTGCTAGAAGACCCAGATGATTTTGGTGAAGTAGATGGACTGGATGACTCATCTTCAGAGGAAGGAAAATCAAGTTCATACCAATTTGGTGAAGTTGGTTGACTTTGCATATTTCCTTTCCTTTTACTGCCCTTAGTTTCTAACTTGTGAAGAAGACTTTCGATTTCTTCAACACTCTTACTCTCTGTTTCATCAAAAATGACATCCCTGCTCACAATAAATTTTCCATTTGTCAAAAGACGATACCCTTTCTTTTCATCTGAATAGCCGATCATGGTGCATTTTAAACTTCTTGAATCCAACTTAGTTCTCTTTTCTTTGGGAACTAAGGCATAACAGATGGATCCAAAAACTCGAAGATGTTTGACTTTAGGTTTGAAAAAAAACCAAGCTTCATAAGGGGTGATTCCTTCTAACGAAGCAGTTGGAGATCTGTTTCTAAGATAGACAGCTGTATGGATTGCTTCTGCCCAATATGTTGGACTTAACCCTTTGAAAGTTAACATGGATCTCGCCATGCCTAACAATGTGCGATTCATCCTTTCGACGACTCCATTTTGCTGCGGAGTGTAAAAATTTGTAAGATGTCTTCTGATGCCATTTTCAATGCAATAAGTTTTGAATTCATTTGAGTTGAATTCTCCCCCATTATCTGTCCTGAGATTACCTATCTTTTCTTTGGCTTCATTTTCAACAAGTTGTCGAAAATTTTTAAATTTCTCAAATGCTTCTGACTTGTTTTTCAAAAAGTAAACCCAAGTCATTCTACTGAAATCATCAATAAATAGCAAGAAATATTTGCAACCACCTAATGAACTTTGTAGTGGACCACACACATCACTGTGAACTAGTTGCAACAGCCTGTTTGCGCGCCATGTACTTGTTGAAAAACTTTCTCGACTCTGTTTGCCATAAATGCAGGCTTCACACTTAGCATTTTCTTTGTTGAAAGTCGGAAGTCCTTTAACCATCCCTTGTTTTGGCAATTGAGAAAGACTGTCAAAATTTAAATGTCCATATCTTACATGCCATAATCTTATAGGTGAAATTCCTATAGTAACTGCCCCTGCAAAATCAGAATGCCTTGGAATAACTGTCCCTTTCATCCTTAACAGTTTTCCGTCTTCATATCCTGTCATCACTGTTTGGAAGTTCTGTTTGACTGAATTAATCTTAACTAAGCCATCTTCCATAATTATTTGATGCCCTGCTTGTCGAATCATGACCAAGGACAACAAATTTTTCTTAAAGGTGGGTACATACCACACATTGGAAATCAAATTTTCTCCAATGTCAGGGAGAAAAACTTTGACTGCACCTTTTCCATAAGGCGTATGTTTTGTATCATTTGCTAGAAATATGGAGTTAAGATGGCACTCTTGAAAATTCCAAAATAAATCTTGTCTACAGGTCATGTGCTGAGTCGCTCCTGAATCCAAAATCCAAGCATCTTCATAATCACTCTTAACATAAGAGGAAATTTGGATTGCTGGTGAAGAAGTAAAGACATATTCTGAGTCATTATCATCTTGATCTTGATCATTTGAAAATTGTGCTGAAGGCTGTTGAAACTTAGAAATTTTATTGATAGATGTGCGACAATCTGAAGCATAGTGACCAACTCTGTTACATCGTCTGCAAACAATTTGACTTAAATCAGTGCCTCTTCCTTGAGACTGTCCTCGACCTCTTCTTTTTCCTCTGTTTTGAGATTTTCCTCTTCCTAGATTCTGTCCTGTGCCTTGCTGAGATCCTCTGTTTTGATTATTGCCTCTGCCTTGAGAATTGTTGCTGCCTGAATTGAAGCCTCTGTTGGAGTTGTTTCCTCTTTGTTGACTGCGACCACGACCTTGATTTTGATTAAAATTAGCTTTGCCTTTGTTTTTGGAATTGTCAGTTGGGGAGTTGCTTGTACTGGCTTCTGTAAGAAAAACATCTTCACCCACTTTCTTTTTCTTCCCAAAAGTTTTATCATGTTGAGTCAAAATTTCGCAGAGCTCATCAAACTTTAGCTTTTCTAACTTTCCAGTGAGCTGCAAAGTTTCTAAAAAATGTGTGTAGGAAGAAGGAAGCCCAAAAATTAAAATTGTGACCATAAAACTATCATCAACCCACATATCCCCTTTCAACCCAAACTATAAAGGACTCCTTGCTATATTAAGATGTCCTAGGCACTGGTCTATGGCAACTCTAGGCTGTCTCTAGGAGGGTGACAAAATCATCCACAACAAACCGTTGAAAACCAACATTAACAATTTCTTGCTTAATATTCTTAAGTCTAGAGATGTATTCAAGAATATCTCCTTCTTCAGTCAATTTTTGATGCAACAATTTTAATTGTAGATCAACTCTTTTTGATTGAGGCTGAGTATCAAACAACTCTTTAAAATTTCTCAAAGCAGACCATGCATCTTTAGCATTTTCGATATGGACATACATTTCATCATTGACAGAGGATTTAATGAGAGCTAATGCTTTAGCGTTTTTAACTTCCCATTTTGCTAGCGCAGCTGCATCTATAGGTTTATTTGGCTTTACATCTCCATCACAAATATCATGCCATAGTTCATTATAAACAAGAGTGCTTTTGATGAGGTGTTGCCATGTTTTGTAAGATTTTTAGCCTTCAAGTTTGTCGGAATCAGAAAAGAAATTAATCAACTTAGACATTGTAGTGTTAAGACTTCACACTACGAATCAAGCTCCAAAAATCAAGATGCGCAACACAACAACAACACACGAGACAAAAAAAAAACGAACTATCGGGGCTTGGCCTTGACCCTATAATAGTCGTCGAAACAGGAGAAAATTGACTGAGCTTTGCACTTGGCTCTAGTCAATTTCTCAAATTTTTACAAAGCAACTTTCAAAATTTGACTTTTTACAATGGTACTTTTGCACAATCTGGAAAAAAAAATTACCCCCCCTCAAAGTAAAGTTACTTTGAGTCACACTTTCACTCCATAAGAAAATTTACAAAACACAAATCTCCTTATTACTCCAAAAAAAACAATACCCTTATTACTCCAATTACAATGCTTAAAAAAATATTTCTACTTATTCAACTTATTCCTCCAAATAAAATATGCTTTTAATTGCAAAGCACAATTACAAATTAAAAAAAAAACACTCCAATTCATGCAGAAACCCACTCAAGCCAATCGATGCCAATTAAAATGCTGCAGTTCAACGCCTTTCAAATGCTGGAATGAAATTCGATGCCAATTAAATCAGAAGTCGATGCTTCAAAAAGTGCAGACAATACCACTTCAAACGCTGGATCTCAACTCTTTGCAGAAAGCGATGTCACCATGAAAGAAAACGCTGTTATTTAACACTGGATCTCAACTTCAAAACGCAGAAACCTTAAAAAAAAATGCAGAACGCTGGTAGATTCTAAATGAACACTGGCAGATTTCAAGTGCAGAATGCTGGCTCATTTTGTGTCAAACGTTGTCAGACCTTTTAATAAATGCAGAAGCCACAAAAAAAAGTGCAGAACGCTGTTTCAATTTGATGTCAAATACAAAGTTCTATATGAATCGATTGTTTAATACCACATACAATCAATTATTCAAAATCGATTTTTCAATTTCAGATTATCAAAATACAAAATCGATCTTTGTTTAATACCACATACAAAACGAATTTCAATTAAACGTTGACTTTCAGACTTACTGCCAATTAAAACAATTAAAACACTGCCAAAAACGCTGTTGCAATTAAAATGCTGTTGGCTTAATTCAAACGCTGGTTCATACCATTCAAAACTGGAGCCACATCCATTCAAAACGCACAAATGAACACTGCAGATTTTAAACGCTAGATTGATGCAGAATCAAATGCTGGAATGCTCAACGCTGGTTATTGCTGGACTGAACGCTGGTTATTATAATGTTTGAAGCGTTGTTTGAAGGCTGTTTGAGCTCTGTTTGAAGCGCTGTTTGAACCCCACATGAAAGGATTTTTAAACAAAAAAAATACACATGAGAGTGCAGAAGCGTTGGCACGCTGTTTTGAATGAATTGCAGAATCGATTGTTCAAAATCGATTTATATGTAAGCTTTTACAATGTTCAGAATTGCAGAATCGATTGTTCAGAATCGATTTATATGAAAATGATTTTTAAAAAGTGAATGCAGAATTGATGTTCAGCATCGCTTCCCTTTTTATTTTACTCAAACAATTTGAAACTGAAACTTTTCATAGATTTTGCCTTGGCTTTTTAAAAAAAAAATGATTTTAGAATTTGCAGATCTAAAATCAATAAATTTTTTTGAAAATTTTATACCAATGTTTTGCTGATCACTTCAACGGAGTTGAGTTTTCCATGACCTGATAGAGCTGGAATCTCCTCCTCACTGCATCACCATGGCTCCGATACCACATGAAAGAGCAGAAGTGTCCTCAGACACACAATTTTATTGATCAAGCAAAAAAATTACAGGGCAAATTAGAGGAGTTTACACACGTAAACTCACACTCTCATTCTCTATTTACACATTACATTAAAAATATGAAACTAACCTATTTATATGCACTATGCTCTAACTTAATCTAGTTATGGGTCACTTGGAAAATAAACAAGTGTCCATTTACAATAAATGAGCTTCTAACCAAAATACTAACTTCACACCTAACTTAGAGCCTAGGAAACGACTCTTTTCTAGAGTCGTAATTTTTATTAAAAAATTTCTAATTCTAAATATCTCAAAAATATATTAAATATTCTAGAATAATAATTATTAATTTAATATCTTAAATTAATAATTATTTTATTCAAATACTATAACCTATGATAAAAATTATTTTTGGATCATCTAACAATTGACAAGCAGCTCAAGGAAAACGCTGTATAAGAAAAACCATGCAACATAAACGTAGGTTAATGATTTTTTCCTCTCATATGGGATGTATGTGAATTATGTATGGAATTTAAGCTGAAACAAATGAACTTAGAGACCTTAAACAGATCTCCCACAAATTAGACTAGTTGAAAACTGCTGGAAGAGGAAGGTTGCAGCAAAGGGAAAATCCTTCTGCAGAATTGCATAATTTCTTCAGAAAATCAAGAGGAATCAGAGAATTATCAGATCAGAGGTTATATCATATTCATAGCTCATTATTTGACAAAATCTATAGCAAACATTCCTTCCGAAAAACACCCAAGTGGGGAAAAGCACCACTAGTGACCCAGAAACGCTGTTTTTCTGAGTATTAAGCTACAAAAGTATAAAATAACGGTTTTTTCCCTTATATTAGACAATATAGGAGCTGTATTCAAGATTATGTCAGAAAAAAATATCAACAACAAGGTTAAATAGGCCTCTCATACTCAAATAGCTGAAAAATGGACAAAACCCCCAAAACATGCAAATGCCGGAGCTGTTGCAAAAGAAAATGCGTAGTATATTGAAGTAAATACTCAGAAAATGGAGAAATAAATCTGATACTCATATTATATTACTCAATGAGGCAAAGAAACAGAGATATAATCTCCTTACAATGAAATTATGATCACCCGGCAAGGGTTTTCCCACATGCAATGAAAATACAAGGAAGCAGCTGCAGATATAAACTAAAATAACGTAGTATGGCTATATCTCTGCATGAAATGACTGTATATACATGAGAAATGGCTGAAATACTATTAATCAGCTCTCGGAAGAAGAATTGAGCTTCCCCTTGGGAAACTAGCTAAAAAACAATAGGGTTTTAACCCCTTCCACTGCACCTCTGAAAAATAACGCAGTATCCTCAAGGGACTGTGTAGATATGGAGTCCAAGTGCTTGGAATAACACCTGAAAGTGGAAATTTCAGATCAGAAGCCTCCCTTAGATCTCTTGCTACAAGATCTCTAAGAAAAAGCAGGGCATTCCCGCATGAGAAAACCCTTGCACTAAGAAGTGCAACAACTTAGCTAAAAAACTAAGTATGAAGAAGTCTAAGCAGACCTCATGAAAGTATAGTCTTCAATCTAAACCAAATGGTTTCCCTTCCTTCATTATATAGAAAATGTGCTTCTCCTCCAAAGGCCCCACTCCACTAGGGTTTGCTTCCTTGCCAAGCTTCCTTCCTCTAGGATTACGCTGTCTCATTAAGTGGAAATCTTCTAGATGATGCGTGGTTGGATTTTAGGCTAGTACATCTCTTTGGAACCTTCCTTGATTGAGCCTCCATGCCTTGTCCCTTTTCATACTCAAGGAATCTTCAAATGGTCTTTCCCTCTATTCACATTGAGCTATATTATTTATGAATCCATTCTTTTAAAGACAAGTTGAGTTGACTTGGTCAACTTAACCTTGTTCACACATGTGGATGCTTAAGCTGGCTATTTCATGGCCCCTTTGCACATTGTGAGGGGTTTTGATTCATGCTTGAGTAGTTGTATGAGCCTCCTTGCTCAATTATTCATGCATTTGAATTTATTGACAAAAAATAACATTCCACTTAGCTATGAGCCAAGTTGGGAACATTACATTCATAATGATATACTTTTGAGTTATATTTAGGATAGCTATAATGACAATGAATTAGATTTTTTTAGTGATTGTTAGTATGAATCTTAATCACAAGCATACGAAAAAAACTCACTTTAGCTGTGCATAACAAACAACCCTAACATCAAAGATGGCTGCCAATTTCTTTAGATCTACAATTATTTGACCAAGATAAATGCTACAAAATCTAGATCTATGCAGTAAAAGACATTAAGCAGTAAATACAAGCAAGATTTTCTCCATGCATCCAATAGAAAAGACAATAATATTTTTTTTAAAGAATTTTTGTATTTTTTGACACCTGGGAAGGGAACATAGAAAGATGTTACCAGTCCCCTTCAATGGGATGGGTTCTTGTAAGTCCTCAGCACTTTAGATCTAAAATCTCTCTCTCTTGATGGTGTAGAAAACCCAGACAAAAATGGAACTCAAAGGGAGCTCACAAGAAAAATGTAGCAAAATATGACAATGATGGAGGATCAAAGTTATACCAAAAGTATAGATCCAGAGTGATCTTTAGGAAACAAAAGGTTGTGAGTGAATGGAAAAACCCTTCTATTTATAACAAAATATTGAGTTATTCTAGATATTTGTGCATAATTAAAATATTATTAACCAAATCAAGATCCAACATTTATGGAATATTTTATTATATTTGTTGGAGGGAAAAAGAATTTGACTTTGTTCAAATCCCTTTATTTGTAAATAATAAATAAATAAATAATTTATTTATTATTTTGAGGATGTGGTTGAGTAATAATCAAATAAATAATGATTTATTCAATTATTTATAAATGATTTAGTCAAATTTAACAAGGAATATTATTTAAATAAGGTTTAAATAATTATTCCTAGAAAATAATAAGATAAATAATGATTTATCTAATTAATTTTCCAGTTTTGGGTTAAATATGACCATGAATATTAATTAAACTATTGTTTAACTAATTATTCCTTGAGGAAAATCAAACAAATGTAGATTTATTCAATATTTCCTCATGGGGTTTCCTGTTTAGACCATAAACAACTTAATAAATATGGATTACTAAGTTATTTTTCATAGTGAAAGAAATTTTACTTAGGGTAAAATTGGTCTTACATGGTGTACTTTGGTCCATCTAATAGTAACAGGTTAGATGACCAAAACATGGTGTAACAGTGATAGCGATGATGATCACAATTATATGATTCTTAAGGCTCAATATGAATCTTACATGGTTTTTATTGAAGTTTTTTCTAGTGAAATTGGTATAATAACAAATATATGCAAGGAGCATACAAAGAAAATATAGGATTGTGATGAAAAGGAGAAAAATATCAAGGAATAAATTACTACCTTGAGAAAATAGCTCGAAGAATTGAAAATATTAGAATAATTCAATTGCAATAAGAAAAAATATAAAAAGGATTATGTTGAAACGCTTGAAGGTGTGACTGAAAAATTTAGAAAGGAGCTTGAGGAAAAGAACCAATAGTTGGAGAAGGTGAAGAGCACCATACTAGTGACCAAAATATTGACACCTAATCCTAAGGGATTGGGTGAGATTGTATATTATTGTAAATTAGTAAATAAGGAAGGCCAAGAGACATTTGGAAGTGAATCCCAATAGTCTCACCTCCATGTATAAGTACACATACAATCTACATCTAATTCATCTTTAGTTTTGCAGAGTTACCTCCTAGCTTGACATGGTATCAGAGCCAGTCCATTTTTTGGAATTCTTTCCCTTGGTGTAACTCCCTCCTATCTATGTTCTGCATATTTGTAGACTGTCATTGTGCATTCATATTTTTACTTCTCCTACTACATTCAGTTTTTCTGCTACATTCTGGTCAGTTCTGGCATTCAAAATTTTTGCTGCATTTTGGTTTTTCCTGGCAGAACTGCACCTTCTACAATTCTAAAAATTTTGCATTCTCCTCTCACAGCATACATCATTTTTAAAAATTCTACTATCATTTTTTTTGCACACAACTGTGCAAATTCTTCTCCTCACATAGCTCTCACTTACCTCACCCTATCTCTCACACTGTCTCTCGGCTCTTGACAATTGCATCCTCCCTCACTCCATTCCTTCGCACCCCCGCAACTCTCTCCCTTCCCCCTCGCCTCCTCACTCTGCTCATTACCTCTCCTTGCACCCTCGCACTCCTCTACCCGCACTGCCCCTCCCCCTCCCCCTCCCATGCAGACCCCACACCCTCACTCTCCCCAACCAAGATCCCTTCCCTTCCCTTCGTTTCCCCCTCCCCCTCCCCTTCCACGCAGACTCTGCATCCTCACACTCCCGTCCCTCTCCCCAACCCTGCTCCCTCACGCTCGTTTCCCCCTCCCCTCCCCTCCCCTCCCATGTAGACCCCGCACCCTCACACTCTCGTTGCTCTCCCCAACCCCGCTCCGTCATGCTTGTTTCCCCCTCCCCTCCCCTCACGTACCTCCCCCTCCCCTCCCATGCAGACTTCCTCTCTGCATTTTTTACAGTTTGACCTCCCCCCCAAACACCTCCCCCAGTGAATACCTTCCCCAGTCAATACCTCCCCTAGTAAATACCTCCCCCAGTAAATACATTTCCTAAATAAAACCTCCCTCAGATAATACCTCTGTTTTTTTTCCCAAAAAAAAAAAATGAAGTGCAGAATTTAAACCAGAATTGAGTTTTTTTTACCGTGGCAGCAAAGTGATTTTTTTTTTTTTCAAAAGAATGAATTTTCTCATATCTATTGTGGGAGTTGTTCTCTTCGACAAGGAGAACTATCCTAAATGGTCTTGGAAAATCAAGCACACTCTCATTTTTAATGAGCTGCGGAGAGGAATTTGTAAAGGAGAAGGAGACCATCCACCGGCAAAGCCCACTTCAGACAAGGAGATCACCATTTGGAAAAAAAAGAAATGCAAGGCCTATGCCTTGATTGCAGCTTTTGTAATTGAAGAGATGAGTCGCCATATTACACCATTTTCAAATGCCTCTGAAGCCTTGAGTAAACCAAAAGAACTCTATGAATCACATTCAAAACTTGAAATTGTTCAATTAATGATTAAGCTGTTCAGACTTGAATTCAAAAATGATGACCCTCTTGCTTTAGCTTTAGAAGTAAGATCTATCATGCATGACATTAAGAATACTAGTGTAGAATTTGACATACCTCTCATAGCATATGTTAAGGAATTTTATCCCACTTACTCACATTACCTTGAGTCATTGCAACCAAGTGGAAACCTCATGAAAATCACCTTTGATTCCCTTGAGAAAAAGTTTGCAGAAAGAGAGAAGGATTTTGGAAAGAAGATAGCCCCTCTGTCTTTTGAAGAGGCTGTATTTTTTGCACATAGAGAAAATATTCATGATCAATATTCTTCCAGAGGAAGAGGTGGCCGAAGAGGAAGAGGAAGAAGAAATTTCAGAGGAAGGGGGGGCAGACAAACTCAAACTGAAAAATATGATCTTCATTGCATATGCTGCAATAAATACTGGCATGATGCATCGACATCTAAGCAGACTTGGGATAAAAATGAGTAGCAAAGAAATCAAGAAAAAGGTAAAACTCATGACAGAGACAAAGGTAAAGCACCTGAATCCACTCATTATGTTGTAGCACATTGTAACAATGGAGTAATTGAAGACTTGTTTGATGTTTCATTTACTTCTTGGAGAAATGATTGGTTGCTAGATTTAGGAGAAACATGTCACATGACGTTTAGAAAAGATTTTTTTGAAGAATTTACTGAAAAATTTGATAGATCAATATAATTTGCAGATAAATCCAAACTCAAGCCATTAGGCTTGGCACAATCAGGCTTAAACTGCCTGGTCTTCTAGATCATCCTCTACATGAGGTTCTATACCTCCCTGAGTTGAGGAGAAACTTGTTGTCCTTGGTCCACCTACACCAGCAAGGACACTCAATTCACATGTTTGATGGCAAGGTTGAGGTCAGAAAAGCATCAGATCGCTCACTTGTCATGGAGGGAATAGAAGAAGGAAGACTCCCGAAGCTGCAAGGTTCCTCTGCTCATGCACAAAACTTTTCATTTAGTTCACATCATGATGAAGGTACATTCCCATCAATTCTTTTATGGCATGCTAGATTTGGACACTTAAACTATGACAACCTTTTATTGTTGAAGAAAAATGGTGTTACTGGACTGCCTACAATTCCTAGGAAACTTAAACAATGTGATGCTTGTATTCTAGGAAAGCATAGAAAACAACCATTTCATTATTCACATTCCAGAGCACATAGACAAATTGAGCTTATTCATTCAAATTTATGTGGCCCCATGGCTGTTGCTTCTGCAAATGGAAATAAATATACGATGACATTTATTGATGATTACACCAGAATGTGTTGGGTTTACTTATTGAAGAACAAATCTGATTCTTTTCAAACATTCAGGCATTTTCATGCATGGATTGAAAATTATGCACAAATTCATATTGGCTCTTTACACACTGATAATGGAAAATAATACACTTCAAACATATTTGAAAACTACATTCGTCAACATGGTATCAAATATCAAACAACTATGTCCTATAATCTTGAACATAACGATGTAGCTAAAAGAATGAACATGACAATTTTAAATATGGTTCGCTTCATGATGTTTAAGAATGTAAAATTGATGTTTTGGGCCAATGCAGTTCTATGTGTTGTATACATAAAGAATAAGTGTCCTTCAAATTGAATCAGAAACAAAACCCCTTATGAAATGTGGCATGGCCACATTCCTTTGGTAAATAATTTCAGGGTCTTTGGTTCCACCTGTTGTGCTTTGATACCTAAGGTACAAAAGAAAAAACTTGGTGCTAGAAGTCGAAAATGTATCTTCTTGGGGTATTCCAATACCTCCAAAGGATATCGACTCTATGATGAAGTCAATCAGAATTTTTTAGTAGCAAGAGATGTCATATTCCTTGAATCTTCCATGACTGACAATGTTGTTAAGCAGCAACTTGATCGCCTGGATAGATTCACACATGCAAAGTCTTTTCAAGAATTTGATAATCATATTCCACATATTGAAGGGGGGATTCCTGTATTGAATCAATCTGTGGAATATTTTTTCGAAGCACTCTCTCCCCCACATGAAGAACCAACCACGGATGACACCTTGAACAATGTGATTGAAAAAATTGAGAGATTGAATCTTGATTCAATTCCAACTCAGTCAAATGAGCAACCTGGGCCATCTCAGAAGGGTCCCCCAAAATGGCTGACAAATACACTAGAAAACGTTCGTCCCGATGGGGTTGGAAATACAGGAAGAAGAAGTTCCACCAGAAAAAATGGAAGTGACATAGATAATTCTGATTCACCTATTGATATGGATATTGCTTATAACTGTGAATTGACTTTTTCTACAGATAATGAACCAAATTCCTTAAAAGAAGCTGCTTCTCATGTTGAATGGAATGAAGCGATGCAAAAGGAGTATGATGCCTTGATAAAGAATGGCACTTAGAAGCTAGTTGATCCTCCTTTGGGAACCAAACCAATTGGCTGCAAGTGGGTTTACAAGAACACATACAAAGTAGATGGCTCACTTGAAAAGCACAAAGCCAGGCTTGTGGCAAAAGGTTTTGCACAGAAATAAGGGGTCGATTATGAATAAAATTTTCCCCCACAAAAAAATGGGCCACCATCCGAGCACTCTTTTCCTTAGCAGCTCAGAAGGGATGGAAATTCCATCAGATGGATATAAAAACCGCCTTTTTGAATGGAGATCTAAAGGAGAAAGTTTTTATGTCCCAGCTAGAAGGATTTTTTGTGGAGGGACAAGAACACAAAGTATGCAAACTTATAAAATCCTTGTATGGCCTCAAAAAATCACTGCGAGCCTAGTATGATAAATTAACTTAGCATATTCTGAAACTTGAATTCAAACATTTTGATCTTGATAATGCAACTTTGTTTGTTAAGAAAGTTGGAAAAATAGTTGTATATCTTGTGGTGTATGTAGATGATATTTTTATGTCAGGGAACAATGAGAGTTATATTGCATCCATAAAGAAATAATTGAAGAAAGGTTTTGAAATGACTAATTTGGGCTATGTTCACTATTATCTAGGCATTGAAGTAACTCAACATCCTAAATTTATATTCCTTTCTCAAAAGAAGTACATTGGATATCTTTTGAACAAGTTTGGTATGGGTGAATGCAATCCATTAACCACTCCAATGGAACAAAACTTGAAGCTCACATCCATTGAAGGGAAGGAATTCGAGGATGCAATGAAGTATAGACAACTTGTAGGAAGTCTTATATACCTAACTACCACTAGACCAAACATCTCTTTTGCTATTGGAATCTTCTCCAGGTTTATGCAAAAACCTTATGAAGGACATTGGTTTGTTGCAAAAAGAGTTCTAAAGTACTTGAAGGGGACTCAAGACTTTGGACTCAAATATACATAGGTAGGCGACTTCAGCTTGATTAGATACTCTGATTCAGAATTTGACGGGGACAAATAAACTGGGGTCTCTACTTCAGGTTTACCATGAGTCTTGGATTAGGAGCTGTCTCATGGAGATCACAGAAACAGTCAGTTTCAGCAGATTCCACATCCGAGGCAGAATGTATGGAAGTAGTTGAAGCAACAAAGGAAGTTATGTGGCTTAGGAAAATCCTAGAATATTTACAGATGAAACAAATGCATTCAACACCACTCATGAACGACAACACTTCTGCAATAAAGTTGGCCAAGAACCCAAAGTTCCATGATCGAACAAAGCACATCAATACAAAATACCATTTGATTCGACATCATGTTGAGGCAAAAACTATCCATGTACTTCATTGTTCCACAAATGAGCAGACTGCAGACATCTTCACCAAAGCACTTGGAAGAGAAAAGTTTGAAAAGTTCAGAACGATACTCGGACTCACCAACATCCCTTCGATGGGAAGACAATCTATCCATGGATAAGGAGATTGTATATTATTGTAAATTAGTAAATAAGTAGGCCAAGAGACATTGGGAAGTGAATCCAAATAGTATCACCTTCATGTATAAGTACACACACAATATCCATCTAATTCATCTTCAGTTTTGCGGAGTTACCTCCTGGCCTGACACAAAATAAGCAACAATTTTCATAAGGGCGAGACAAGTTTGGATACAGGAAAGAATGAAAAAGTAGAACCAAAGAAGCCTGAAACAAAGAATGTGATCCACAAGAAAAAAAAAATAGAAAACCAAAAGGATATTTCACATCTATAATAACATTTTATCCTATGGTTGGAGGGAGCAGTTTTCAAAGGAGAAGACAAAACTCCTTTGCCTCCTTGATGGATGAGATTGAGTGCTTCAAATGTCATGATTTTGGTCATATGGCAGTTGATTGTAGGAGGATAATGCATACATTCATGTAGTATTATAATCATCCAAAATGAGGACCTAATTTCAGCTATACAAATTCTTTTAATGGTCATTGTTTTTCTTGTAACATGTTTGGGCATAAATCCATTTATTGCAGATCTAGCATAAAAATATGGAGGTCCAGTATGAGCAGCAAAATATTAGGTCCTTTGTATACATTTCATGGTCACATAGAGTGTTATGTGTGCCATAATTTGTGGCACATGGAAAATTATTGTAATATGCATAAATCAATGAGGCCATTTTCTCAAAAGCAACAGTCTAGGGAGAATGCACAACCAAGGAACACATGGAAGAAGGAGAAGCGACTAGGAAGATGTGGAAATGCACTTTTTTCTCTTGATGTTGATGACATGTGGTATATAGATAGTGGATTCTCACACAATATGTCAAGAGATAGGAGAAATATTCATTTTCTCAATAAAACCAAGGATGGCCATGTGGTGTTTGAAGAAGCTGAAACAAGCAGGGTTTTGGGAAGTGTCAAAGCCAATATTGGTGAGAAGAGGACAAATGCAGAAGATGTTTGGCTCATTGAAGGCCTAAAGGATAATATATTGAGTGTGAGACAAATGGTTGATGGAGGAAAGGAAGTGATATTCAACCAAAAATGTTGCATCATCCAGAAAGAAGGATCAAAGAGAGTGATTGCTAGAGGAATCAAGACCCAAAATAATGTGTATGTGTTGAAGGGAATAGAGAAGAGTAAGAAGATACCAAGATAGTAATCTTCCTCATAATTCATAATAGATGAGATCATACGCTACTGCAGTCCATTATTGCATGTTATATATAATTGACTACAACAATCTGCATGAGACATGCATGGTCTGAGGGCGAGTATTGAACAGCTTGATTTAGTTCCTTCATGCATTTTCAAATCAGCCGGATCACTTCATTTGAGGTATATCATGCTCAGGGGGGGTTATGTTTTCCAAGGGATGATTCATTATGCTTATTTATTTTCACTCATTATTTTTGCAACACATGTATTTATTATATATGAGTGGAATAGAAATGTATATCAACATTGTTGCAACATTCATTGATTATATTTCAGCTATATTGTTACTGATGGTTTTTGGAGCAACTACAGGTTGAGTTGTTGTGATCTTATTGGATATTTGACAAAAACATGGTTGTCTTCTGCATATGGTCAAGGTGTGATGGAGGATCACACATTTAGGGGGAGAATATGTGCTTCCTAATGTATTTGTAGAATGTTCATATTGTTTTATGCAAGATGATTTTGTTATTGTTGTCACATTTCACTAGATGGATAATATAGAATTTATGTACTTCATTTCTTATGTTTCTACTTCTAGATGAATCATGCATGCTGCTGATATATTTTAGATAGCTGAATTATATGTTTCATTTGAATGTAGATAATTTTTCTTCTTATGTCGTGGATATGTATTTGATGACCCTATGTTGCTGCTACACATTGAGAGATTAGTTTATTTCTCATGGAGGTCTTAAGTTTTGATGCACATGCCATGTATTGCACTGTATTGTTGCTTCCATGTGGAGCATATGTTGGTTCTCATTGTTTCCATGTACTCATGCCATTTCATGTTTTTGGAATGCATATAAGAGAGTGTCATTGTGTGTGTATGTAAAAGCCATGTACTGTCATTGCTTAATATTTTGGGCTCATTACTCATGGAGAGGCCCTTGGTGTCTAGCACGTTGTGTCATTAGCTATGTATGGGTCAATGAGAGTCCAAGTCATGTATTATATTGCATATCTTTGACATAGTCCTACTAAATTGGGTGCATGATGTAAACTTGGGTCCATAGAAGTCTTGGTTGGTGATATGAGAGTTTATAAAGGATTCATATGTCAGTCCTATGTATTTGTCACGACCATGTATTTGATCTATGAAGCATCGTATGTATTGTAATTCATTTGATATCATTGTCCAAAGTCAGTTAGAGTCATGGTTCATGAGGAGTAGTCTCTTGCACTTGGAAAGGAGGATTATTGTAGCAAGAAACATGTATGATTGCAACTTCATTACATGCTTAGGGGGAGCATGTTCAATTTTCAGAGTTTACATGGTATTGGCTAGAGGTGTTGGTAACAAAGCTCATTGCTTCAAATTATTATATTGCAAGAGAGACATATTTGATTTTCATTCGTATGGTCTTGAGTATGACAGGGGGAGTCCTTGTCTCTTCCGACACATTATTGGAATTATTATTCAGTGTTGGTATGGCCCTTTTCCATTGATGTCAAAGGGAGAGAGATTTTGGATTGTTGAGTTATCCTCACATGTGGTATTGAGGTTGACATCAATGCCAAAGGGGGAGTTTGTTGGCATTGATGTTAATAGGATGGAGATTTTTCCAGTCATATGCATGTGTGATGAGTGTTTGGTGATGGATTATTGGATTGATGGTCTTGTTAGTTGGAACTGATATCAACATACTTATTGCTATAGCTAGTGGTGGTGATTTGATGTTGCTTTGAGGTTGGCATGCTATGTTGGTTGGAGATGTTGCCGCTGTAGGAGGTTGGAGAGCTTCTCTAAATGCTGAATATGTCTCTACATGTCTTGGAGACACTGGTTTGTTGGTACATGTGATGAGAAGAATTTGTATGTGTTGGGTGCTTCCAGTAATGTTGGAGGCAGTTAGATCAAAAAATGTTGCTATTTTTGGATATGCTGCTACAGGAGTCAAAGATGTTGATATAGGTCCTGTAGATGTTTAGAGAGGTCACAGTTGCTACTTGAAGAGATGGAGGTGTTGGTATTGGTACTAAGGTTGGAATAATAGGCCTTGCATGTCATAGACTTGTCCTTAGCCTATTTCATCCGTTTATGACTAACATAGTGTCTTGAAGGAGTGTTCAGGAGTAGAATAAGATGATCCATTAAGTGACAGAGGTTCAGGGCTTAAGGATTGATGTTTTACCTTATATTTAGCCTTAGTCACAGGGAGACAGGCCCGTGGGAGTGACTGAAAGGCTCTAGTCACTGGCATGCAAGCCCATGGGTGCGGTTATAGCCTTAGTCGCATGGATTTAATGTTATGGAGCAATTGAAGTATTTCACAAGAATTTATCTACATTCCTCATGTGAATCAGTTAATTTTTTTTATTGTGGTGACATCCTTGATCAAAACTCTTCAATTTATGATTGAAAAAGTTCGTGGGACCTACAAAAGCTGATTAAAGTTGAAAAATATTACAAATTCTAGTGGAGTTAGTGGTTGATTGAGTCAATGAGTTGAATTCAGATCTAATTAAGCATATGAAAAAGGTTGTGATGACCAATAGTTTTATGTAATTATTGAGTTTAGAACTTGAGTTGAACTACATATTGGAGGAAGCTCAATGCTAGTATGGTTGATTTTATAGTTGTGTTGTGAGTGTGTGTGTGTGAAGAAGAGCCTGAAAGATGCATGTGTTCTCTAGTGCAGAATTTATGAACCAATTTGCAGTTGTAGCAGCAGTGAGATGAAGTATGTTTCATCCATCAGTTTGGTGTAGTGAGTGTGAAGTGAAGTGTTGATTGGAGTAGTGTTTGATGAGATTGTGTAGAAACTAGTGAAGTTTTGGAGATTGTAGTCTCCTATTTTGTTCATCAGCTTTTTTTGTAGCTTTTGATTCAGAACGATGGTGTTGCTGTGATGTTCATGTTGAACGGTTTGGGAGTATAGTATGAAAATTTATGAAACAAGGTTCACATGGAGGAAGTGAAGGCATGGAGGTTCTGAGTATACAATGACTATGTGGATTCAATAGAGGGAAGAAATTTCTCCATCCAATAGGAGTTTGATAGTCCAATGGAAATTAGGCGAGAATCGTTGATCGTGGTGGCCTTCAGCAGATGGTAGTCTGTAAATCTGAGAGTGAAACATGTTCTTTTATGAAAGGACCATCATACTCTGAAAGAATCCAAGTCTTCTGACTTTGGGTGTATCAAATCCATGTACATTTTGTTCAGCTATTAATAAAATAATTGAGTAGTGCAATAGTAGCAGGGTGGTTTTTTTTCCTGGGGAAGGATTTTCCACCATACATACTTGTGTCCATTATGTTGATTGATTTTATGGTTGAATGTTTATTTTTATGCTATGGTCTATGCTTATGTGTTTCAGTTCATGCATGGTTAAAATATTAATTATTTGGAGAAAATTGTATAAGTGCTCACACTACTGATTCACCCCCCCCTCTCAGTAGTGATCTAGTATCCAAAAATTGGTATTAGAGCGAGGCTATCGGGTGCAACTTGATCACTGAATAGTGGGTCTTAGATATTATTCACAAAAAAATGAATTTTTCTTTTTTCTTTTCTAAATGAGTTCTCCAAAGAAATTAGTTCTTACCGCTGAAAATTTCAAAGCATGGAAAGAAAATGTGAAAGATAAATTATTTATTTGTGGATTTAACATTTGGAGTATAGTTTGTGAAGGAAATGATGGATATTTTCCTTCATCTAAAGTTCGGAAGAGAAATTCCCACGCAAGAAAAATTATTTTTGAAAATATCCATAATACAGATTTAGAGAAAATTGGAGATTTGAATTATGCCAAGGAAATTTGGGACATATCGTATTTTCTATATGGAGCTAGAATCAAAAATATTGATAAAGAGAGTGAGAAGAGTAACATAGAGAAGAAGGATTCTCCACTTGAACCGACTATGAAAAAGGAATTTTTTTTTTGAAGGTATAAGCCATAATGATATACTTTTGAGTTATACTTTGGATAGCAGTGATGGCAATGATTCATATTTGTTTAGTGATAGAGATGATGATCAAAATTATATGATTCTTAAGGCTCAATATGAATCTTCCATGATTGTTATTGAAGATTTTTCTAGTGAAATTGGTCGACTAACAAATATATGCAAGGAGCATAAGAAGAAATTGCAGGATTGTGATCAAAAGTAGAAAAATATCATGGAAGAAATTACTATCTTGAGAAAAAAACTGGAAGAAGTGAAAATATTAGAAGAAGTCAATTGCAGTAAGAAAAAAGAACTTGAGGGTGATTGAACGTGTGACTGAAAAATTGAGAAAGGAGATTTAAGGAAAGAACTAGCAGTTGGAGAAAGTGAAGAGCGCCATACAAGTGAGAAAAATATGCAACAATTTTGATAAGAGTGAGACAAGTTTGCATGTATGAAAAAATGAAAAAATTGAAAAAAATAAGTCTTCAACAAAGAATGTGATCCACAAGAAACAACAAAATAGAAAACCAAAAGGATATTTCACATCTAGAAGACCATTTCCTCCTATGGTTAGAGGTATCAATTTTCAAAGGAGAAGACAAAACTCCTTTTCTCCCTTGATGGAAAATATTGAGTGATTCAACTGTCACAATTTTGGTCATTTGTCAGCTGATTGTAGGAGGAGAATGCACATATTAATGCAGCAATATAATCAACCAAAAGAATGACCTACATTTAGGTATAAAAATTATTTCAATGGTCATTGTTTTGCACGTGACATGTTTGAGCATAAATCGAATGATTGCAGATATAGCGTAAAAAATCAAAGTCCAGTATGAGAAACAAAATATTAAATCCTTTGGATACATTTCTTAGTCACATAGAGTGTTATGTGTGCCGTAATTTTGGGCACATGGCCAAGGATTGTAGGATACTTAGATCATTGAGGCCATTTTCTCAAAGGTGATAGTCTAGGGAGAATGTGCAACTAAGGAACACATGGAAGACGAAGAAGCAACTAGGAAGATGCGACATTGCACTTTGTTCTCATGATGTTGATGATATGTGGTATATAAATAGTATATTCTTACACCATATGTCAGGAGATAGGAGAAAATTTCATTTTCTCAATAAAACCAAGGATGACTGTGTGGTGTTTTAAGGAAGTGAAACAACTAGATTGATGGGAAGCAGAAAAGCCAATCTTGGTGAGAAGAGGAAAAATGCAGAAGATGTTTGGCTCACTGAAGGCCTAAAGCATAATATCTTGAGTGTGGGCCAAATGGTTGATGGAGGAAAGAATGTTATCTTCAATCTAAAAGTTGCATCATTTGGAAGGAAGGATCAAAGAGAGCGATTTATAAAGGAATCAAGACCCCAGATAATGCATATGTGTTGAAGGGAAGAGAGAAGAGTAAGAAGATACCAAGAGAGTACTCTTACTCATAAAATTCAAAAAATATGAGATCAGACTCTACTACAGTCCATTCTTGCATGTTAGATATACTTGACTACAACAATATGCATGGGACATGCATGGTCTTAGGGGGAGTATTAGTATTAGTATGCATGATACATGCATGGTCAGATCATTTCATTTGAGGTATATCATGCTCAAGGGGAACTATGTTTTTCAAGGCATGATTATTTAAGCATATTTATTTTCATTCATTATTTTTGCAGCAAATGTATTTATTGGATTTGAGTGGAATAGAAATGTATATCAACCTTGTTGCACATTCATTGATTATATTTCAACTATATTGTTGCTGATAGTTTTTGGACCAACTGCATGTTGAGTTCTGGTGATGTTATTGGATATTTGATAAACACATCTTTTTTTTATGCATATGTTCATGGTCTGGTGGAGGATCCCACATTCATGGGGAGCATATGTGCTTCCTAATGGATTTGAAGAATGATGACATTGTTTAATGCAAGATAATTTTATTATTGCTATCACATTTTGTTAGATGGATCATCTAGAATTTATGTACTTCATTGCTTATGTTTCTAATTCTAGATGAATCATGCATGCTGCTCATAAATTTTTGATGGATGAATTATGTTATGCAACCAACTAAAAAAATAGAAGAAAAGATAGATCAACAACTTAAAAATTATTCACTTCGAGGGGGAACCTCCTTTAAATTACATAAATGAACAATTATTGGATGATTCGAATGAAAAAACCTCCTTTATATATATAGGAGTCTAAGGGGTCACAATATAATCAGAGCTGACATAACAATAATAATGTTAGGGCACAAGAATAACACTACTGGGCTTCTATGGGGCACAATAATAACAATATAGGGACTACATGGGCATAACAATAAAAATAAGGGTTCTATACTAACAATAACAATAAGGAGATACACTAGTATTATAGGGACCTAATATGCCCCTCTCCTTGAAAAAAGTGTTGTACTCAACAATTGAATAGTTCTGGATGCTTCTGCATAAAATTATCATCCTCCCATGTGGAATCTTCAACGCGTAAGTTCTTCCACTTGATGAGATACTATGAAATTGATCGATTTCATAGTTGTCGAGTTCTTGTTTCCATGAATGCTTTAGGTTCCAGTATTATTTTTATTCCTCATCAAGTTCTAGAAATATTGTTTGAACTGGGATATTGTCACCTATAACCTTATTTAAGCATGAAACTTGGAAAAATGGGTGCACTCAGGAAGATACATGAAGCTCCAATTTGTATGCCATAGTACCAATATTTTACGACACCTTGTAAGGACTATAATAATTTGGTGATAATTTATTATACTTGTTAGCTTGCTTGAGGGAAATTTTTTTGTATGGTTGTAGCTGTAAAAATACATAGTCGCCTACATTAGAATTTCTTTCGCTGCGATGTTGATTTTCGTGTTGTTTCTCTCAATTCCGTGCCAAAGTGAGGTTATCATTTAAGAGTTGGAAAAATTATATTTGATGCACGATGGGATATTCCACTGCTTGAACCTTATAATTTATCTTAAATATGATGTGATGGACAGTGTATGATATCCATAAAGTGCCATAAATGGGGTCATTTTTGCTGTAGTATGGAAGGAAGTGTTATACCACCATTCAGCCAGAGGAAACCACTTGACCCATTGTGCCTAATTATCAGATACAAAGAAACAAATATATCCTTGAAAATATTTGTTCACTATCTCAGTTTTCCCATCATATTGAGGATGATAAGATGAGTTATGAGCTAATTGAGTACCCAGATAAGAAAATAATTCCGTCCAAAATTTTCCAGTGAAAATGGGATCTCTATCACTTACAATAATCTTTGGGTTTCCATGTAGATTTTGAATTATTTCCATAAATGAAGTAGCAATTGTATTGGCTTTAAATGGATGAGAATATGCACAAAAGTGTGCATACTTGGTAAGTCTATCAACTACCACCATGATGACATTATTTCCTTCGAACTTGGGTAAACCTGTGATAAAATCCATTGAAAGCTCCTCCCAACGTTGAATTGGAATGGATAAGGGTTGTAACAAACCCAGTGTCTTAATTGTCTCAACTTTATTTTTTTGGAAAACCAAACATTCCGCTAAAAACTTTTGAATATCATATTTAAGGCCATCCCAAAAAAATTCCTTCTTAACCTTGTGGTAAGTTTTTAAAAATCCTAAGTTCCCTCCTAAGGGAGAGGTGTGCAATTCTAGGAGAATATTTTGTTTGAGTTAGGAATTATTAAAAAGGTATAATCGATATTTGCACCATAATGAATAATTTTTCTAGCCAAATGTATCAGATTTACTTGGATCTTGGTGCAACTTTTTAATGAGTGCCCACACTTATTCTCCATTCTTCCATTCATCCCTTTCTTCGATTATCCGATCTAGTTGGATAATAGAAATGGAAAAAAGAAATGCTTCCACATCCTCATCCTTTCTTGAGAGTGCATTTGCAACAACATTTTTCTTCCCTTTTTTCTAGATGATTTCAAAGTCATAACCCAACATTTTTTGTGACCCATTTTTTTCTGCCCTTCTGAAGATAATATTTTCTCTAAAAATTATTTAAGACTATCATGATATGTTTTTACCTTGAAGTGTCTTCCCATTAGGTATGGTTTCCATTGCTTAAGTGCATGCAATATTACCAACATTTCCTTGTCATAAATAGGTTTTTGCAAATAATTTCCCTTGATTGGATGAATTTCAAAATAAATGGGTCTTCCTTCTTGCATTAAAACAACACCAATTCCATTTATTGAGACATCACATTCCACAATAAATTTTTTTGTGAAGTATGGCATAGCTAAGATTGGTGCTTGGTACATTGCATATTTAAGATGTTAAAATGCCTTAGTTTCTTCTCGATCCCAATAAAATGCATATTTCTTTAGTAATGTGGTCAGAGGTGCTACTATTCTGCCATAATTCCTAACAAACTTGCGATAATACCTTGTCAACCAGATAAATACTCGCAGATGCTTTATAGTTGTGGAGATTTTTCATTCCTTAATGGATTTAATTTTGTTAGGGTCTACCTTAACACCCTCATGATATACAATATGGCCATAGATATTCCACCTCCTATACTCCAAAGAAACATTTGGAGGTTTTTGCATATAATTATTTCTCCTCCTACACTTTGAGTGCCCTGTGAACATGTTGAACATGACCCTTCCAAGACTTGCAGTAGATTAATATATCATCAAAAAATACTACACAACTTTTCTAAGGAATAGTTTGAAAATGGAATTCATCAAACCTTGAAATGTAGAAGGTGCATTGGTAATGCCAAAAGGCATGGAAAAAAAATCATAATGACCCTCATGAGTTCTAAATGTTGTTTTCAGAATATCTTCAGTCTTCATTCTTATTTGATGATATCCTCAACTAAGATCCAACTCAGTGAAGTAAACTGATCCATGTAATTAATCCAATAATTCATCAATGATTGGAATGGGAAATTATCTTTCATAGTGAACTTTTTGGATGTCCCTATAGTCTGGACACATGTGCCATGATCCATCCTTCTTGTGCACCAATACTACTAGATCCGAAACTAAACTTTGAATAGGTTGAATTATACCGACCTATATCATTTCTTCAACCATACATTCAATTTAACTCTTTTGGGCATACATATATCTATAAGGATTGATGTTTGAAGGAACACTTCTTGGAATTGAGTGAATATCATGATCATGATCATGAATAGGTGGGAGGCCTTTGGGAGTCTCAAATACCTTGGAATGATTGTTCAAGAATTTTTGGAGAGAGAGAGAAAAAGATGATTTCAATGTTTGAACATCTAGTGAGCGTAATTATGAAATTATGCCACGTTGTTCTTTATTTAGAATATTTTTCATTTCGTTAGAGCTAATTATATTTCCTGGTTTCCCTACAATACCCCTTAAATCAACTTCCTTTCCTTCCTCAAAAAATTCAAGAAAAGTTCTTTAAAATGAAAATCTACCGTACCCAAATATTGTAACCGTTGGACTCCTAGTACAACATCAACACCAACCATTGGAATGGAGAGCATTGGAATATTCAATACATATTCCCCCATGGTAAACTTGATATTATGGAACTTTCCAGAGAAATTTATAGTTCCTCCATTTTCAACCATCACTTGACACTCTGGTGCTAGGTATAGGAAGCAATTCAATTCCTTGGCTACCTTACAATGAATAAAATTATGGGTACTACTTGAATCAATTAGTAGTATTACCTCTTTCTTCTTGATATGTCCTTCTACCTTGAGAGTTTAAGGAGTGGTAATTCCTGCCAATGCATTACAAGATATGGTTAGATTCATTTCTTTTTTCTCTAGGGTTGGTTCTTGGTGTATATCCCCTTCTTTTGAAGTTTCCTATTTCATTTCTTCCTCCTCTTCACAATCTATGCAAAATAATTTATTCTCAGCACACTTATGACCTTTAGTGTATTTTCTATCACAATTGTAGAAGAGCCCTTTTGCTATTTTTTCTTCCAATTTTTGCGGTTTCAACCTTGTAGGTTGTGGAAGGCTAAGGATAGAAACATTTCCATCTTTATAGTTTTGAGTGGTAGGCTTTCTTGTTGCCATAATTTTTCTTTCAATTTTTCTTGCCAACCTGAATGCCTTCTCCAATGAATCAGGTTCCCAAAGGTGAACCTCATGTTGGATGTTATCCTTTAAAGTCCCTATAAAGACATCAATCCTGTGCTCCTATGGAATATCATTTACCCTTATAATCAATTTTGGAAGTCCTCAATGTGCTCCACCATTGAACCATTTTGTTTGAGATTTATCAATTGGATAAATAAGGTGTTTCTCTTTGTATCCTCATAATGTGCTATCATTTCCTCTATAAAAATTGACCAAGTGACAATTTGTTTACGAGATAAAAGCCATCGATACCATACAAATTGATTGGGTTATAAATATAAAGTTGCAATGAGTACCTTTTGTGTGTTTTTCACATTATAGAGATCAAAATATTTCTCCATCTGTAGTATCCATGTTACGGGATCCTTGCCATCAAAGTTCCTCATATTGATATTTGTAATATGCCGGGTCTTCAATCCAACATTAGAGTCTATGAAATCATAATTAGCATTTATTTTGTTCCCATCATGAGTTTATGTTAGGTCCCTATATTACTAGTGTAGTACCTTCTTGTTGTAGTGTAGCCCCCTTATTGTAATATTTGTACCCCTGTAGTCCCCATATTGCTATTATTGTGCCCCATAAAACCCCACTATTGCTATTATTGGCCCTTAGATTATTATTGTTATGCCGACTACGATTATATTGTGACCCCATAGACTCCTATATATAGAAGGATGTTTTTTCATTTGAGTCATCAAATAATTTTTCATTTATGTAATGTAAAGGAGGTTGCCCCCTTGAAGTGGCTGATTTCGAAGGCGTTGATCTCTCTTTTCTTCTATTTTTGGAGCTGGTTTCATAACATTTGGTATCAGAGCTTTGGATTCTATGGTTTTGTTGCTTCAAACAGGTCATTGTGGCATTTTTTCTCTAAAGTTTTTTCTACAAAGGTTTAGATGCTAAAAAAAAACCAATTTGCAAAGAAATCCTGAGGCAGTTTGTGTAAAAATTTCAGGTCTTGATTCACAATATTTTCAGAGATATGATCCGTGGAAGTTAGGGTTTTTGCAAGCTCCCAAATTTCATGTCAAAGAGGTGACCTTCAGAAAAATTTCATAACTCTCTCTCTAAGCATCATATTAGAATTCTATAAAAAGTGGCCGAAATTAAACTGACTGTAGTTTTCTGTGTAAAAATTTTAGAGCCGAAGGAGGAAATAGTGAAACATGGCACGCCGTACAAGTTTGTTCTATCGAACTAGTCCATAATAATTTCATTGTGGGAGATTGGGAATAACTTTGACTTGAAGAATCCAAATAAGGTTTGACTTGTGGCATTGGAAAGAAGACTCATAGGGATATTACATGACAGAAGCTTAAATCCAGAGGATCCAAAATTACAAAGATACATCAGTTTCAATATCGAGCTCCTCAAAAGCAAGAAAAATGTGTGTATTTTTTTTTCAAATTACATAATTCTTGTTTGAAAATCAGTTTGAAATGATTCCAAAGGCATATTGAAGCATATATATCAACATTGGTTTCTTAAATTTCCCCTAAAAAGAATTCAACACCCATTAAGCCCTCATAAGGCTCTACTATGAGTCACGAAGATGAAGAAGTGAAACATGATATATCAAAATTACAAGAGAAAGTGCACTAAATTTCGCTCTCGCAAAGAGCAACAAAAAATGAAATGGAAGTTTTGAAGAAAGGCATGGAAACCAAGATCGATGGTTTGAAGAAAGGCATGGAAGCTAAAAAGGATGGTTTGAAGAAATGTGTGGAAGCTAAGATGGATGGCATGGAAGATAATATGGAAGACATGAAGAATGATATAAAAGTAGACATGGAAGCTTTGAAGGAAGGTTTGACAAAGTTGATACAAGAAATGATTCCTAATGTTGAAAATGTAGTACATGAAACTCATGATGAGAAAAAAAATAAATGTTAATCTTGATTTCATAAACTCTAATGTTGGATTGAAGACCCACCATATTCCAAAGATGGATATGAGGAAGTTTGATGGAAAGGATCCCGTAACATGGATACTACAGATGGAACAATATTTTGATCTCCATAACGTACAAAACACACAAAAGGTACGCATTGAAACTTTACATTTAGAACAAAATACATTTGTATGGTATCGATGGCTTTGCTCTAGTAAAAAAATTGTCACTTGCTCAATTTTTAGGGAGGAAATGATAGCACATTATGAGGATACAGAGAGAAACACCTTCTTTAGCCAATTGATAAATCTCAAACAAAAGGGTTCAATGGTGGAGCACATTGAGGACTTCCAAAAATTTAATATAAGGGTAACTGATATTCTAGAGGAACACAGGATTGATGTCTTTATAGGGACTTTAAAGGATAACATCCAACATGAGGTTCACCTTTGGGAACCTGATTCATTAGAGAAGGAATTCAAGTTGGAAAGAAATTTTGAAAGTAAATTAATGGCAACAAGGAAGCCTACCAATAACATATATAAAGATGGAAGTGCTGCTACTCCTAGCTTCCAAAACCTACAAGGTTGACAACACAAAAATTGGAAGATAAAATAGAAGAAGGGCTTTGCTACAGTTGTGATAGAAAATACACTAAAGTTCATAAGTGTGCTGAGAAGAAATTATTTTACGTATATTGTGAAGAGGAGGAAGAAAATGAACAACAAACTTCAAAATAAGAGGATATACACCAGGAACCAACCCTAGAAAAAGAAGAAATGAGCCTGACCATATCTTGTAATGCATTGGTAGGAATTACCACTCCTCAAATTATCAAGATAGAAGGACATATCAAGAAGAAAAAGGTAATAGTTTTGATTGATTTAGGTAGCACCGATAATTTTATTCATTTTAAGGTAGCCAAGGAATTGAATTGCTTACTATACCCAACACTAGTGTGTCAAGTGATGGTTGCAAATGGAGGGACTATAAATTGCCCTGGAAAATGCCATAATATCAAGCTAACCATGGGGGAATATGTGTTGAATAGTCCAATGCTTTCCATTCCAATGGGAGGTGATGATGTTGTACTAGGACTACAATGGTTACAATATTTGGCGATGGTAGATTTTAATTTTCAAGAACTTTTCTTGAATTTTTTTTTCGGAAGGAAAGGAGGTTGAATTACGGGGTATCACAGGGAAGCCGAGAAAGATAATAAGCTCTAATGTCATGAAAAATATTATGAAGAAAGAAAAATGATGTGTAATTGCATAATTATGCTCACTAGAAGTTCCAACATCAAAATCATCTATTTCTCTAGATCTCCAAAAAGTCTTGGACAATCATTCCAAGGTGTTTCAAACTAGGAAAGGAATCCCACCTATTCGTGATCATGATCATGCTATTCATTTGATTCCAGAAAATTTTCCTTTGAACATCAGGTCTTACATATACCCTTATGTCCAAAAGAGAGAAATTGAACGTATGATTGTAAAAATGTTAGAGGCTGGTATAGTTCAACCTAGTCAAAGTTCTTTCTCTCCTCCAGTAGTATTGATGCACAAGAAGGATGGATCATGGCGCATGTGTCCAGATTATAGGGAGCTCGATAAGCTCACTATTAAATATAGATTTCCCATTCCTCTGATTGATGAATTATTGGATGAATTACATGGAGAAATTTATTTTACCAAGTTGGATCTTTGTTCAAGATATCATCAAATTAGAATGAAGACTGAAGATATTCCGAAAACAAAATTTCAAACTCATGAGGGTCATTATGAATTTTTGGTCATGCCTTTTGGCCTTGCAAATGCACCTTTTACATTTCAGGGGTTGATGAATTCCATTTTTAAACTCTTCCTTAGAAAATTTGTGTTAGTATTTTTTGATGATATACTAATCTACAACATGTCTTGGAAGTATCATGTTCAACATGTTGACAGGGTGCTGAAACTATTGGAGGAGAAACAATTATATGAAAAAACCTCCAAATTTTTCTTTGGAGTAAAAGAGGTGGAATATCTGGGTCATATTGTATCTCAGGAGGGTGTTAAGGTTGACCCTAACAAAATTAAAGCCATTAAGGAATGGAAGGTGACCACAACCATAAATTAGTTTCGAGGATTTCTTGGGTTAACAAGATATTATCGCAAGTTTTTAAATAATTATGGGAGAATAGCAACACCTCTAACAACATTATTGAAGAACGATGCATTTTCATGGAATCTTGAAGCAATTAAGGCCTTTGAACATCTTAAAGAGGAAATGTTCCTAGCACCGATCTTAGCTATTCCAGACTTCACAAAAAAATTTATTGGGGAATGTGATGCCTCAAGAAATGGAATTGGTGCTATTTTAATGCAAGAAGGAAAACCCATTTCTTTTGAAAGTTGTCCAATCAAAGGAAAGTATTTACAGAAAGCTATTTATGAGAAGGAAATGTTGGCAATACTACATGCACTAAAGATATGTCGACCTTACCTAATGGGAAGGCACTTCAAGGGAAAAAATGATCATGATAGTCTTAAATACTTTTTGGAACAAAGAATATCTTTAGAAGACCAGCAAAAATGGGTCACTAAATGTTGGGTTATGACTTTGAAATCATCTACAAAAAATGGAAGCTAAATGTTGTTGCAGATGCACTCTCAAGAAAGGATGAGGAGGTAGAAGCATTGCTTTGTGCCATTTCTATTTTCCAACCAGATTGGATAACCGAAACAAGGGAGGAATGGAATAATGATGAAGAAGTGTGGACACTCATTCAAAAGTTGTAGCAAGATCCCAGTACATCTGATACATTTAGTTGGAAAAATGATTCCTTATGGTACAAATATCGCTTATATCTTTGTAATAATTCCAAAAAAAAACAAAATATTCTTTTGGAATTGCACACCTCTCCCGTTGGAGGACACTCAGGATTTTTAAAAACTCACCACAGGGTGAAGAAATAATTTTTTTGGGATGGCCTTAAATATGATAATCAAAAGTTTGTGGCAGAATGTTTGGTTTTCCAGCAAAATAAAGTTGAGACAATTCAGATCCCAGGTCTGCTACAACCTTTTCCCATTCCAAGTCAACGTTGGGAGGAGGTTTCAATGTATTTTATCACAGGTTTACCTAAGTTTGAAGGAAAGAGTGTCATCATGGTGATAGTTGATAGAGTTACCAAGTATGCACACTTTTGTGCATTATCTCATCCATTTAAAGAAATTACAATTGCTATTGCATTTATGGAAACAATTCAAAAGCTACATGGAAACCCAAAGATTATTGTAAGTGACAGATATCACATTTTCATTGGAAATTTTTGGACATAATTGTCTTGGTTTGTTTGGGTACTCAACTAGCCCATAGCTCATCTTATCATCCTCAATTCGATGGGAAAACTGAGATAGTGAACAAATGTTTGGAAGGATATCTTCGTTGTTTTATATATGATAAAAAAACACAATGGGTCAAGTGGTTATGTCTCGCTGAATGGTGCTATAACACTTCCTTCCATATTGTAGCAAAAATGATTCCATTTATGGCACTTGATGGATATCATCCACCATCCTTCACATCATACTTAAGAGAAAATTATAAGGTTCAAGAAGCGGAAGATCACATCGAGAATCAATGACAAGTTATCCAAATCTTAAAGGATAACCTAAATTTGGCACACAATCGAGGGAAACAACAGGCAGATCAACATCACAATGAGAGAAGTTTTGATGTAGGAGATTGGGTATTTTTACGGCTACAACCATACAAACAAATTTCACTCAAGCAAGCTAATAAGGATAATAAATTATCAGCAAAGTACTATGGTCCTTACAAGGCATTGTAAAATATTGGTACTATGGCATACAAATTGGAGCTTCCTACTTCTTCTTGAGTGCACCCAATTTTCCATGTTTCATGCTTAAAGAAGGTTATAGGTGAAAAAATCCCAGTTCAAACAATATTGCCAGAACTTGATGAGGAAGGAAAAATTATATTGGAACCTGAACAAGTCACAGAAATAAGAACTCGAAAACTACGAAATCGATCAATTTCAGAGTATCTCATCAAGTGGAAGAACTTACCCATTGAAGATTCCACATGGGAGGATGAGAATTTTATACAAAAGCATCCAGAGCTACTCAAGCGTTGAGGACAACAGTTTTTTAAAGGAGAGGGGCATGTTAGGTCCCTATATTACTAGTGTTGTACCTCATTGTTGTAGTATAGCCCCATTATTGTTATTGTTGTACCCCTGTAGTCCCCATATTATTATTATTGTGCCCCATAAAACCCCACTATTTCTATTGTTGGCCCTTAGATTATTATTTTTTAGGTCAACTAGGATTATATTGTGACCCCATGAACTCCTATATGTAGAAGGAGGTTTTTTCATTTGAATCATTGAATAATTGTTCATTTATGTAATGTAAAGGAGCTTTCCCCCTTGAAGTGGTTGATTTCTAAGGCGTTTATATCTCTTTTATTTTATTTTTGGAGTTGGTTTCATAACAGTTTCCTCTACTACATTTTTTCCATTAGGAAAATTTTCTTGTAGAAAATTTTTCAAACGTTCCTTCAAACCTTCCATGTCTTTCTTAAAACCTTCCATGTTTCCTTTCAGTTTTTCTTCCATACCATCGATCTTAGCTTGCATGAAATTATTCAAACCATCCATCTTAGCTTCCATGCCATCCTTTAAATCATTCATGAAATCCTTAAAACCATCCATATTAGATTTCATGTCTGATTTTAAACTATCGATATAACCTTTTATTTAATTTTTGGTTGTTGTTTGTGAGAGCGAAATTTGTTTCACTTGGTCCCATAATTTTGAGATATCACACTGAAATTATTCCTCTCCATGCATCATGGTAGAGACTTATAAGGGATTAATGGGTGTGGTATTATTTTTTTTAAGAGGAATTTTGTAACCCATTTATGATATCTATGCTTCAATATGCTTTTGGAAACTCTCCAACTGATTTTTCAAACAAAAGTTAGGCAATTTAAAAAAATTACACACCTTTTTCTTTCTTTTGGGAGCTCCATCTTGAAACTGTTGTAACTTTGTAATTTCGGATATCCAAGGTCTAAAATTTGGTCCTATTGTAGCCTTATGAATCTATTTTCCAACTCCACAAGTTAGAACAATATTGGAGTCTTCAACAAAGAGTTATGATCTATCTCCCACGTTGACCTGATTATAGACTAGTTCAGTAGAGAAAACTTGTACGGAGTTCCACATGTCACTGTTTTTACCTTTGAAACTAAAATTGACACATGAAAAAACACATTCTGTTCTCTTTCAACCACATTTTATATAATTCAAATCCGATTTATGAAACAAATTTTATGATGATTTTCACTAGGTCACCTGTTTGAGACTGAATTTTGGAGCCTGCAAAAACTCTAATTTCCACAGATTATATCTCCAAAACTATAAAAAACCAAGATTTGAAATTTTTACATGATGTTAATTAATATTTCGGATCCACGTGCTCAAAATTTCCTCTTCTAAATCCTCGCATAAAAAAATTTATGGAGAAAATTCCAAGATGAACTATTTGAAGAAGCGAAAGCCTAGAATTCAAAGCTCTGATACCAAATGTTATGCAACAAACTCAGAAAAGAGGAGAAAATATAGACCAAAAACTCCAAAAGTATCCACTTTGAGGAGGAAACCTCCTTTACATTACATAAGTTAAAAATTCGTCTTGAAGGGGTCTAGACCCAGGGTTGGAGTAGCTGCGCTACCAACAAAACCGTCTATTACTGACACTTTTGGAAACAATCTACTGTGCATACCGTAGTCTCATCCGAGGTAATATTAAGGGATGATAGAACCAGGTTTCTGCATCCAGAGGGACTGTGGAGTGTGGATTTAAGGCTTATATCTACTTAGAACTTAATCCTAGCTTTATTAATCATTAACTTGTTATGATAGTCACTGTTCAATTACTCTATTAATCACCTAGCACACTGCGCCTTTCTAATATAAAATGCAATATTAAACATATAAAACAATATTCAAGCCTTCACGACACATTTTCTAAGTAAATATACAAAAAATCCCTAATCCACTGTAGCTAATTCATAAATATAGATAACTTAAAATTACATCATAAATACACATATATTCCTTCAAATCATCCTTTTATTATGCAAAATCCTTTAGATACAATACTTATCACCCCACGCACACATATGCAAGTGTCTGAACATACAACTGTAGGTTTCCTAAGGCCTCGATGCACACAACTACAGAGCCTTCCGTAGACCCAAAACATAAAAAGATAGAAATAATTCAAACTTAGTTCATGCTCATTTCATTACACAATATATCATGAATTTACTTCCTAAGACATCTCCTTATATAACATTTTTTATTATAATACCATGGTATTCAAACCATGGGAAAATCTCAAAATACAAAAAAAAAATCCCTTTACAAAAATAGGGGCTTTGATCCACCCCCAAGTCCCTAAGACTCCTAAAATGACGTGTGAAGCATTTAAAATCCATACTATTGTCTTTTTTCTGCTAGATCATGCACTCCATTTCCTCAAAATGTGGAGTCTTTTACTCAAAATTATACCAAGTTGGGCACTGCCCAATGGTCCCCCAACACTCACATGTGAATTGTCCTGAGTCGCTCAGTTGGTGCACCCTGAGTCTTTGCTTTTATGCTACCGTAAGAATCCTTCAATGGCTGAATCATTTCGTTGCACTGCTTTTTGGCCTAGCGTACTTCATTCAATAGCTTCTCCGTGGATGGATCGAATATTTTCTAAAGATTCATATATTTCTGCGTATGCCTTATATTTTTCAGCTTCCTATCCATTGTCTACGATAGCTGAATAACCTCATATTCCCAAGGGTGTGTTCTTGCTAAGAATATTTGTTCCTTTCTCCATAGCTCATCAATATGACTTTGCAGAAACTTGACTTCTTGAATATGGGTGAACCATTGCGCAACTACTAGGGTCTGCACCACCACCTTAATCTCATCAAATTATTTCTTTTTTTCCCAAATCTATGCTTCAATCTGCTGCACATGTGCATCCTCTTGCAACTAGGTCCAAATTTCCATGGTGTATTCAAATAACTTGCCACAGTCCTTGACTGTGGTTAAAATACTCTCCAAGGAAACCTTCATGTCTGCTTCTTGCTGCTCACGTACTTACGGTGGTGTAGCTGGCTGCAAATTTAGTTGTAACTCATGAATCTGCATTTGAAGATTGAAATTAATCCTATTCATCTCAGTCTCATATTATTTAAATGTAGTGATGAGATTCTCAATATTTTCCTCTGGTGCTGCCTCAGCTTGGATCTAGAGGTCGGGCAACTCGTTGCAAGCTTTAGTAATAATATCCTCTAGTTTTTTTTGTGTGCTATTGCCTCATCGTGGTCCTGTATTGCCTTCTGAATGTCCTCGAACATGTGCTTGTTGTCATGCTTTACTTCCTTGATGACCGTCAAGGCATGCTGCTCTTGCACCTTAAATTCCTTTGTAACTCCTCGATGGAAATCATGCAGCGCAGTGATATTTAAACTAATTTTTTGCCAGTGCTGCGGGCGCTCGCAAGCTTCTACATTATCAAAATGCAATGCCCCTCCTGGTACCTAAAGAGAATGATACTGAGTCGTTAGCACCATCTACTGTAGTGGTTGAACTATTTTCTTATCTAGGTCCGCGCTCGCTTGGACTGCACTTGCTTGTACTTTCAACTCATTTATTCCCTGTTGGACTTCTGTTAATACAACCTTGTATTGATATTCAATGTCACTCCATAAGTCCTTAGTGACATGCAACACTTTTTCACCAATCTCATTTATGTCACCTTTAATAAGGACCAACAACTCCATTCTAGTGGATCTATAGGACTTGCGCTTCTTGCGCACACCTCCCGCAATAGGTATTTTTATCCTTTTTACGATAAAATGGGGGTTTATTGTCACTGTATTGTTTAAGAAATCCTTGCCTCCCTAATCACCTCCCGCAGTTTCTTCTCCATCCCTCTCAGTCTCTGGTTTTTCTTCTTGCTCAGTTTCTTTCCTTGGGTTATTCTTCGTGAATTTCTTCACAGTGGTAGCTTTCCAACTGATTCCCTCCTGTTCTGTTTTTGGGGGATTCAAACAATGACTCGGCCATTAACGCAGAATCTACACAATATTATCTTCCGTGACCAAATATGGCAGTGGATACCATTCATCTTTAGAATCCATGCGTGCGTGGATGTAAACGCATTGAAAATCTACTTTAAACTCTACGATTGTGTGATATTATTCAATCAAAACTAGTGATATCCTCAGCTTCTAGCTTACCGTCATTCACAAATACATCTCCAATAATACCCAAAATAAATTGTTCTCTATTTCTCAGGTCGTATCCTTAGAAAAACATAGTGAGGCGTACCTCGTAGCTTCAAATATATTAGGGTTCACAGTGGGGAACTAGGACTCGTCGGGTTCTCTCCTTGCCATCAGTGCTATCAAGAGTAATAACCACACATAGTGTAATTTCTTTCCATCCTCCTGGGAATCTCAACATTCATCCATGAAATCTGACAAAAATATCCAACCCAGTTGTATTGGACTCCTTTACTGCATTGCGCAGCCAAAGAGATGACTGGTGGCAACACCTCATTTGCTCGATATTCACACATAATATTTCTAGCCAAAATGTGTGTGGTGAAGTGCATAGAATGTTTAATAATCGAGCTGATAGATTATCCCCATGATTTATTTATTAGGCTATATTTCTCCTTCATCTTATATGCAACCTCCTTATCCAGAATTTTCTCAACAAAATCATCGTCGAGGTTCAATCCTTGGCATGGAAGCAAGGTTATCTATCGGATAAGCATATCATCAATGGGTATTTTCTCACTGAACCAAAGAAATCCGCCATGTACTAAGGCCAACAGCTAGTGCACACAAATGGTGTTGATGTTGTTGCGCCCAAAATGCGAAACATAAAGCATATTCAACAACCCCGCTTGCTGAATTCTGACTACCCACCTAAGTGGAAATAACCTTGTCACTTTGGTTTCTTCATAATAGACATCGCACAAGTATTTGCTATTCTTGAACTGGGGATAATTCCTCTGGTCATTAAAATCCCAGTCCTCCATGCACAATTGTGGAACCTTCACCAAGAAATTTCCCTCAATGGGCACGTCCTCTTGTAGAAATGGTGTAAATATTTTCAACTTGGCAGTGTCTGGGTCCTTTTTTACTTTGGTAGTCAACTTCCTTGGTGGCATATATGGTGGAAACCTAGAAATGGGTTCCACATCTTCTATGTCAATATCCTCTAGCATACTGGCCATAAATTATTCTTCAGAGTCTTGAACCTCCATTGGATGCTTTTGCTTATCCAACCTCTCCTTAGTCCATTATTCCTTAATGATGTTCTTTCGAGGTGACTATCTGACAATGGGTTTCTTCAACTAATTTTTTGTTTGAGCTTCTGTTATGATAAACTGCCTCCTTGGGGACCTCGGTGGTGAGCCTTGGTATTGCACCAAGAGTGCTGCAACTCCTAGAGGCTACTCTACTTTACTTTATCAAACCGAGGTTTGTACAAACTTAGAGGTGACAATTCTATATATACATCAAATGCATTCTACTCATGCCATCCTCTTATTGGTTCTACGATGGGGCGCTACAACTAGGGTTACTTCTAGGATATGAAGTTTGTCACACTTCTGAATGAAAAATAAGGCTGAAAATGAATCATGACCATTACTCTATCATCAAGACAAGAAAATATCCTAGAACATGAAGACTCATCTATCTATTTGCAAGAAAGGAAATCCACACTTAAATTAATGCAAGAAATAAAGTTAAACTAAGTGGAATTCATGATTTAAATTGATGAATTGAACTTGCAGAAAGGGAAAATAATCTAGGCACACATGCTGAACCAAATGACTGGTTGAAATCTATCTATCTCATGCTTGACTGCTATGCTTAACAATGCATCTATCAATGACCTAAATATGCTTTTAAATAACTCTATTTTGGATCAAAAGAAGGAGGTTCTAATGTGACCTAATAGGGTCTTGGAATCATGGTTTCAAAGCTGAAGGTGTCTTGGAGGTTGTGCCAGGTCTAGATTAGGTGAAAGAGAGGTTTTGGGTAGAAGAAGTGATTTATTGGTGCTGCTACAAGATCAGATACAAGATTTCATGTAGTGCTACAAGATGTCCTAAAACGCTATAGGAAACAGACCGAGAGTAGTTTGAGGCCAAAAATGGAAAGGAAAAGGGTAGTGGAGGTGAAATTAAGGTGGATATAGGTGGATGGAAGCTATCCAACCCTTTGGCCAAGCTCAAAACTTCTCTCAAAGCCTTTCTTGCACCTCCAAGGTGGCTCTCGGTGTTGTGGTGGAGATGTTCAAAAAAACGGTTGAAGGCAATTTGGTTGGAAGTTGGTTGATGATGGGTGGAAACTAAAGCTAATGGTGTTGGTGGAGTCCTCTACTAATCCACTCAAACTTGCAAGAAAAATACCTGTTCATGCAATTATCATTAGAAAATCTATTTTGAAAATGGTGGAAAATATGAGTTGAATTTAAGCAAACCTACCTATGCACTTAAAAAAAAATCTAAATTTTCATCTACAACATGTTCATGATAAGAAAAGCAACCTATCTAAATTTTTCAAGAAATAATAAACTGAAAGAAAATTTGGGTTTGTGGTGAAGATCTACCCTCCTCAAACCCTAATGGAAGAGGTGAGAGAGGGAGGCTTTAAAACATAGTTTTAGAGTTTTCTATGTTACTGAAACAAGAAAGGTATAGAAACTAATGACAACAACATGAAATGGAAGCAAACCAAATACAACAATATGAAATGTAAGAAAAATAAATACAACACATAAAATGGAAGAAAACTAAATAGAGTATGATGAAATGTAAGAAAAATAACTACAACAACATAAAAGGTAAACAAAAATACATAAGAGAAACTGAGGCCAATTGATTGGGCCCTAAACCACAAGCTCAGCTCCCTGGAACTAATTCACTAAAGAAAAAATTGAATACTCATTTTATTTCATAACCAATTCTGCTACATAGCATATGAAAGTCATAAATGTCTATTACAAGAGCTAAGAGCGATCCATTTATCTCCAAAAATCGAATCCTAATGAGCTCTTGCTCTGCCCTATTTATTATAAAGGGTGGCTACCAACTACTCCCTAAAAAGTAGGTGATTTGTCTCCTTGGAACTTGAGATAAGTGGAGCTTGGTTCCACTTGCTTGGATGCCTTTGATTTAGAAATAATCTCGAGGATATCTTGGCTTCCTTTAGGATTTAAGGAGGTGGTTATCCCCCTACAATCACTCCTTGTTGTCTAATCTGAGCCTTTACTATGAAATATTCAGCAAAAATGGCATATTGTCTTGATTATCCTCCATTTAAACCATATTAGGCATTCAATGTATGACATCCTTAATGCACCATCTACACTAAGCGACATATGACCATAATGAAATTAAATGTGAGAAAGAGAGACTAATAAGGCTCAAAAGGTTATAATTAACCCCTTAAAATTTACCCAATGATGGTGCTCATCATCACCAACCTACCAAATGGTTGCTCATCCTATGAGCAACTTAGTCCTATTTATTTATCTATTTTAGTGCCTTAGTGGACTCTGTGACATCCCAAGGAATCAATGAAGGAATCCCCTCATGAGGGTAGAATCTAATATTATTTTCTGCCTCCTCCCATTCTATGTTTTCTTCAACTTGGTATTTTCCTTCACCCAGCCCCAACAACAAAGGTGGACTGAGTTTTAAGCCAAGCCATTGGATCTTCATTATCTACATAGTCCTCTTGTATAAAGGTGCCCTTTATATGGAATTTCTAAATCTCTCTGGAGTATGATACTCCATGTTTCTAAGGCTAAAAGGGAGGCCATTCCATCTCCTATGAATTTCAATTACACATTCTGTTGGGTGCCATTTTTGCACTTATTTCCTACATCTGTTTCCCCCATTTTTACCTTGTGACCTCAAGCCTTGGGATTATCTTTCCCTTTTTCCTTTCTTTTCTATCTTAAACAATGTTGTTTTACCTTATTTTCATTATCTTGCCATTTCATCGATTATTATGATGTATTGTTTCTTTTTTTTATGACTAACTGGGATAAATGTTGGAAGAAGTTCTTTTGTATTTTGCTGTCCTTCCAGATGTTATTCTTAGCACAAAATACCTTGAGCATGAGGCGTACAGAAGAAGTGAAAGTGTGTTGTTACAGTGAGCTGTTACACTACGATGTTGTTACATCACGGTGCTGTTACA
Source organism: Pinus albicaulis (assembly GCA_034641835.2). Lineage (NCBI taxonomy): Eukaryota > Viridiplantae > Streptophyta > Pinopsida > Pinales > Pinaceae > Pinus > Pinus albicaulis. Next base: position 755,453,129 of record CM076584.1, on the reverse strand, counting down.
AACTCGCTATTACAAATTGTTGTTACAATTGTACTGCTGATTGGATATCGTCAACTTCTGGATGCCGAACTATCCTTAATTACTGTTATGCTACAGATGTAATTTTCCACGACATCTGTAGAATTCATTACATATTGTATTTTAGGATGAAAACCTTTTTAGGCAGTTTTGATTGCAATCCATATTCTTCCAGTCAAAATTTTTATTAAGGAGTTGGTTGTAAATATATGTATCTTATTTTGATCATCATGAGAATCGTAAGATTCTCATGACTGATCCGTTCCTCATTTTTCTGAACATGTAACCATTATATAACTCTTGACCCTTGAGGTCAAGGGCTTAGCGGAGAACAATATTACTTTCAGATCTGTAATTTTGGTCACATTAATACAAAGATATCATGTTACTACAGTTACATGCGTTGTCTAGTTTAATTTCCATTTAGTTTCTATCTCGTCCTACGCCGTGCTAGGGAGGAAGGGACCTCCTCTTTAGCAAGGACTATAGCGGTTAAAGTAGCTGTACTATATTTCTTATTTTTTTTGCGTATTGGTGGAAGTGCTGTTGTTACTGTTTTGGATGTAATTAGATCTGCTTCAGTTTTGATATGATTATGCTGTTACACAGATGTGATTATAAATACCAGTTGGTGTAACTGGCGTGTGGTGCGCTAGGTACAATTTAATTGAGGCATGATTACATTCCCGTGGATTGTTTTATTCTTGCATGAGTGTTAAGTTTCATCAATATATTCAATGACGATTCTTCTTTATTTTTATTTGCTTCTAGTTTGATGTATTGACACAGACAATGCAACTGTCATTGAGATAAAAGATGTCCCTGGATTGATAATTTATGTGTATCGTCTTAGTCATTTAATAGTGATTAATCTAGTCCAACATTTTTGCGCCATTTCTGGGGATGATAGTGACGATCCAATCAACCGTAATTGTTTTTTTGATGATAGGGTGTTCCTAGTCATCAATTGCTGGGCAGTAAGATGAGAGGTAAGAACCTGCACATCACTCTAAGTGTGAGATTTGGGTGTTTTTTTTTCAGTGTTTCTTAAGCTATATAGTTTTTGGGCAGTAAGACAAGAGGTAATAACCCGCACATCGCTCTAACATACTTGGGCAGGCTCACCACTGTAGAAACTGAAGCACTTGTGGGAAGTATTGATGCACATAGGGTCCATGTGTGCTTGTAGGAAAATAAAGAAATTTAAAAACACCCCCCACTTTAACTAACTACAGGAAAGACAGGTTGTAAAAAGGAAAATAAGAGTGAAGAATTGGGAAGAAAGACATTTTTTGGAGATTTTATCTAAAAATCATAAAAGGAACAGTCTACTTCATACAGAGACAATAGGAAGATGGGACCACAGAAAGTTGCTACTATATAGAAGCCTGAGGCATCAGTACCTTCTGTGTCTAGACCTCATCACCCTTCAAACAACATATCTACTCCTGATATCAAGTCTCCAGATTTGAAACAACAGTGGAAAGCCATTGATCAAAATATGAAAATTGAAGGATAAGGGGAGACTAGTGGGGAGCATCAGGGACCTGAGGAACATCATTTATTTTATCATCATTTGGATGCGGGTAGTGCAGTGAAACAACTGGTCCTAGAATAGCCTGATCCTTTATTTATTTTTTAGTCCTCTACATATTCCAAGGTTAGTTCATCCCATCAGGAAGGATCAGCCATGGGGGGCGAGAATGTTAAGACAAATGGTACTGCTACTTTTGAATTCCCGATATTGGTGACATGGGATGAAGATCCTATGAAAAACATTCCTTCATCATCTCTACCATCCTTTCAAGGGATGTTGAAGATCCTGATACCTTTATATTCGAGTTTGATGTGCTGTGTAGGAGTTATGACTACACTTTAGACGCCCAGAAGCTAAAATTGTTTCCTGTTACTCTGAAAGGAGCAGCATTAAGTTAGTTCATGAGGTTGGGTGCTGGAAAGATCCAAACCTGGAATGACATGAGGGAGGCCTTCCTCTTTAAGTATCAAGATTATTGTCGAACTAGGTATTTGAAGGAATATATCTTCATAATTACACAAAAGGAGGAGGAGAGCTTAAAAGACTCCATGGAATGATTCCATTATAATTTACAAAGGTATAAGTTTGGTAACTTAGCCCCAGAAATCTTGAAATATATATTCTTGAGGTATAAGAGATGACTGTTTGGAGCATTTGAATCTGTTGGGAAAAGGAGACATATCGCAAGAACCACTTGAATAAATAATGAAGCTCTGTATGCGAAGTTCAAGAGGATAAATCAAGGGAAGAAGTTCAGTTCGAGACCCTTTAGTTCAGATACAGAAGTCCACAAGTGGAGGAGTAACTAGAGCAGAGATTGAGAATCTGTTTGAGGATTTTAAAACCAACCTCCTCAGTACTCTCTCTGCCCAAATCACCATGGTACAAGTTAAGAAAGAAAAAACAGAAGCTGGAGCAGCTTTGGTAATATTCTGTCCTCGATGCAAAAAAAAATATTTAGAAAGAGAATGCAGACTAAATAGCGCCAGCTTGTGCAACATCTGTGAGTTGGCGCATTCCACTGGTCAATTCCTAGAACTACCCAGACTGAAAGAAGTGCTTAAGGAACCAAGAGAGGATGTCCAGTATTCCTACTTCATCGTATCAAAGAGACAATGGCAGCCACGACCTATAGGTATGCCTCTAGATTTTTCCTCTTTTAATACTTGGAATAATGTTTATAATGGTCATAAATTTCCATGGCCATATCATACTCCTTCCTCAACACAATTTCCTTCATCATGGAACTGTAATGCAATATCCTCCATCAAAATCTTATCCTTGGAGTCAAAATTGGAGAGGTAATGGCCAAGGTCCAGTGCCCTCTACACTACCAATGCAGCAAAAGTTACAACTGCCTCCTCTTCAAACTCCTGCTCCTCTTTTCCGACCCCAATTACCTATGCAACCTAACCCCAATTTGAATAATAAGGCAGCTTAGAGCATAGATGCCCTAGTTACTTTCTAGACTTATCTTATCACTCCTATTGGTATTAATGAGGTTCAACTTTGATCGGGAAAATTAATCAAACCAGATCATACTCCCATCATTACCGAGGAAGAACATGAGTCACCCAGAAAGGATAGAGTCAATTATGAAAAAACTGTTACATCTATAACAACTAATACAACACTTGCTGTTACACCTGTAGCAGGAGCTCGAGAAAGCCTGCTGTTTCTACATCAGCCAAATCGATCAGGGCTGGTGCATCTGTGACAGCTGACTCAGTTGTTAGGGTTCAGGATCCTCCATATCCTCAACGATTAATTGAAACCGAGCCAGCCTCACAAACTGAATTTGAGTTCCTCAAGGAATTACAGAATTTGTATGTACATATTCCACTGTTAAAAGCCATTAAGGAAGTACCTATCTATGCCAAAACAATGAGAGATTTGTGTGTCAAAAAGCTTGGAAGGAAACTAAAAGACCCTGCTACTATCCATGTTATGGGGAAAATGTCTAAACTAATGATTGATCAACCTTTGTTAACTAAGTATAATGACCCAGGGAATCCTACAATGACTGTCCATATTGATGACCGACCCATAAATAACACTCTGATTGATTTAGGGGCAACCATTAATGTAATGACCAAAGTTATTTTTATTTCCATAGGACTTCATGGACTCAAACATATGCCTACAATGCTTGAATTAGCAGATAGATCCTATGTCAAGCCTGAGGGAATGATAGAAGATGTGGTAATCACTGTAGCATCTTGGAATTACCCGACTAGTTTTCTCATTTTACAAACTAAATCCAACTTGGGGGGTCATTCTTTAATCTTGGGGAGACCATGGCTAGCCACTGCAGACACATATATTAGATGTAGATCCAGATCTATGGTGATATTAGATGGGAAGGCCACTAAGAACTTGAACCTTTATCCCCCAACAAAACCGCATATGGATTTGAATAGTCCCTAGTGGGACGAATTTGAACTTGAATTTGATTTTTTCCTACCTCTCCTCACACTTGGAAAAGAAAAATAATTTAAGGATGAAACAAAGGATGGCATTATTAATGGCTTTATTATAAATTCACTCTCTGTTTCCTCTATTAGAGATCCAATGGAAGAATATGAGGTAGATGACGTAAATATTGAACATTTGAAAACTACTCCACATAGTAACAACAATCCTGTTGAAATTGAGCCAAGGAAATATTTAAACATTAATCCTAACTTGACTTTTGAACATCACAGATTTCTGATACATATGTTACAAAAATATAAAAACGCATTTGCATGGGGTTATACTGTTATGAAAGGAATCCACCATGGCCTATGCACTCACTGCATTTACCTTAAGGAGGGCTGAAAACCAGTTAGAAAACTGTAGCACCGAATGAATCCTGCACTGAAGGAGACAGTGAAAGAGGAATTACAGAAAATCCTTAATGCTAATTTCATCTACCCTATTTATGAAAATTAGTGGGTATCTCCATTTGTTATTGTTCCGAAAAAGAATGGCAAGTGGAGAGTTTGTGTAGACTATAGATAACTTAACAAGGTCACCCAAAAGGACCATTTCTTTTTACCATTCATTGACCAGGTCTTGGATACTCTCTCTAGGAAAAAGTTTTTTTCATTCGTGGATGGGTTCAGTGGCTATAATAAAATACAGATTTCCCTGGAAGACCAAGACAAGACATCCTTTACCTGCCCATGGGGTACTTTTTCATACAAAGTCCTTCCTTTTGGCCTCTGCAATGTGCCAGAAAATTTTCAAAGGGAAATATTGGGTATCTTTTCGGATCTCTTGAATGAATGTCTCGAAATTTTCATGGATGAATTTACACCCTATGGGGATGCCTTTGAAACAACATTAGTTAATTTGGAAAAGGTATTGGAACGTTTTGAACAAGCTAATGTTGCTTTGAGCACGGATAAGTGCCACATGATGATGACCGAGGGGATTGTGCTGGGAAATTTCATTTCGACAAATGGAATCAAGGTAGACCCTGCAAAAATTGAGGTAATATTGAGAATCCCAACTCCTAGAACTCAAAAAGAGGTACGTAGCTTTTTGGGACATGCATGGTACTACAAGAGATTTATAGAATTTTTTTAAAGACTACATCTCCTCTGTTTTCTTTGCTTATGAAAGATGTGGAATTTGTGTGGAAAGGGAAGTGTGAGCAAGCCTTTTTGAAGTTAAAGAACTGTGTAACAACAACACCTATTTTGCGAGGACCAAACTGGAGACTACCATTCCATATCACTATAGATGCATCTGACATAGCCGTTAGTGCCATTTTGGGGTATCTGGAGGAAAAGAAACCCTATGTCATTTATTACATCAACAAGAATTTAACTCTAGCTGATCTCAACTATACAGTGACCGAGAAGGAATTCCTAGCAATAGTGCATGTTATCAACAAATTTCGACACTACATCACCGAGTATCAAGTATTTGTACACAATGACCACGCTGCAATTCAATTTTTAATGAATAAATCTATTACCAATGGTAGAGTTACACTATGGTTATTGCTGTTACAGGAATTTGATATCACTATTTTAGATAAACCTAGAAAAGATAATGTGGTTGCTGATTTTATTTCTTGGTTAACTATAGGTGATAACTGCACTCCTACTGAGGATTATTTTCCAGATGAATATCTTTTTTCCATATCTACTCATTCACCATGGTATGCAGATATAGCCAAATATCTTACTGCAGGAAAATTCCCACACCATTTATCTTCCAGAGAAAAGAGTAAGATCATACAGGAGAGTGCTACTTACTCCTAGATAGAGGGAAATCTCTATCACATTAGACCAAACTTTCAGATTCAACGTTGTGTTAGAGAAGATGTGGTTTTTGATATCTTGAAAGCTTGTCATGAGGAACCCTGTGGAAGGAACTTCGCGGACAAGAGAATGGAGAATAAAGTACTCTCAACAGGGTACTACTGGAAAACTATATTCCAAGATGCCAAAAAGTTTTTGAAGGGATATGATAGCTGCCAAAGGATGGGCCAGCCTCTGAAATCAGATGAGATGCCGTTACAACCTTAGATAGTGATAGAGCCATTTTAGAATTGGGCCCTGGATTTTGTAGGGCCAATTAATCCTTCATCACAAAAAAGATCATACATATTGGTCTACACCGACTACGTTACAAAGTGGGTCGAAGCGAAGGCACTAACTAGAGCTACAAACCAGGCTGTTTCAGACTTCCTGTTCGAAGATATTTTTTTTCTCTTCGGGATACCCAGGGAGATAGTGAAGGATGGAGGTCCTCAATTTACATCTCATTTGATCCAAAAATTGGTTGATAAGTATGGAATTCATCACAGGATCAGTTCACCTTATCACCCACAAGAAAATGGTCAAGTGGAGAGCACCAATAAAGTCATTGAGGGAATCTTAACAAAGACAGTGTCCAGCCACCGAAGAAATTGGGCCGTAAAATTCTGAGGTGCTGTGGGCTTACAGAACAACATGGAGGAATACCACAAGCTTTTCAATGTATGAATTGGCGTATGGTAGGAATCAGTTATTCCCCATAGAGTTCAAAATAAAGACATTGAGAACAACATTACAAATAAATCTAGATTTAAGCACAACACAAAGACAAATATTGAACCAGCTCAACGAGTTAGAAGAGAAACGACTGGCTTCCATTCAGCAGAAAGAGATCATTCAACAACAAAGAGCTATATGGCATGAAAATTTAATTAAGAAGAATAAATTTTAGAAAGGAGATTGGGCTCTCTTGTATGATTCAAGATTCAAATATTTCAAAGGCAAGCTCTGCACCAGATGACTAGGTCCTTACAAAGTAGACACAATATTTGACAATGGGACTGTACAATTGGTTACCATTGATAGTGCCAAGACACCATTATTGGTTAATGGACACCGCTTGAGGTTATATCATCAACCTGCATCGAAGGAATCATTTGTTAACATTGTCACGGACTCTGATCTTTATGTTACAGCAATAGGGGAATGCTCCCCTGTGCAGCCTAAAATTTGAAATTCCAATAAGTGTAGCAGCTAAAAACCACTCTTGTGGCAGCTGTTATACCTATTTAAAAAAAATAAAAGAAAATAATAATAATAAGAATAATAATAATAACAACAACAACAACAATAAAAATCTGATGGTGAAAACCTCTTTTTGGGGTGCAGTTAGACAATTTGTAACAGTTGAAAACCAATTTTGTGGTGGCTCTTACACCCAATTTTTTTCCCTTTTTCAAATCATCATCTTTCCTTCTCGACATATTTTACAAGATGATGTTACTTATTTTTTTCTTTTCTATATATATTTTTCCTAATTATCATGTTTTTTGAAGAATAACACAATGGATATCTTGGTTGTTACACAAGTAACTTCCGACAACCATGAACAATGTTTCCTATTTTTTCGCATGCATTAATAATTACCCTTATTTCAAGGAAGATTTTCTTGAAGGAGAGGAAAGGTTGGAAAATAAGGGAAGACGGGTTGACAGATTATCACTACCCCATCCATGGGTAGATGTTGCCCTAGGTCTGATAAAGTAGATTACTTGTGAGGGAAGATCCATAATCATCTTCAATTACCACTTCCATCTACTAAATAATCTTCGCCACCAATATAAGATCAACCTCCCATTTTTCCTATTAGGAAACATTAAGCATATGGCTGCATCGATTAAGACGACAACACATCCTGAAGTCTGTGTGACCAAATATGGACTTATCAAATTGATCGTGTTGGATGCCCTAAGCCAATAGGGAAGGATATGGGAGGAATTTAAACAAAAAAGGCCTAGGATAAGCTGGAGAAAAAAGGCTACGACTTCGGAAGAAAGTCATGCAGAAGATGAAGTCCAGACCCAACCCGTTAGGGTAAAAATTGGAAAAGAACCCACTGAAAAGCCGATTGGAGACAAATGACCAAAAAAGAGGGTGAGAGTTAGCTTGACAACGGAACCATTGCTCACATCTGAGAAGTAGAAAGAGGTAGAAGGATCAAAAGAATAAGGAAAAGAACCCTCCTTGTTAGGTAAGGACAAAACTCATGTTCTGCTTTTAGAACTTGAAAATTTAAGAAAAGAAAATGAACAGTTGAAAAAAGAGATTAGATGAGGGGAAGGAAATTTTAGTGATCGTATGCACAACATGTTCTCAAGGATTAACAACAGCAGAGTATAAGGTCTGTGGGGAAAATACCTACTCAATGGAAACATAAATGGAACTTCAGGAGGTTGTCCCACAAGAAATTTCTAAGGATACTTTTGTTACACAAAAACCAACAGTTAAAGTAGAGCCTCCTGTAGTAATTGACCTAGAAGCCGATACAAAAGAACCTGTGGAGGCCAATGTTGTTACAGAAGAACCAACGGTGGGCACGAAGGCTAGCTTAAGAGAAAATTAGGGGGATGATACACAAGAACCCATTGATGAAGCTTATGTTACACAATAAAAATAAATAGAGGTGGAGCAAACCCATCATATAGAGGCTGTTACACCCACTATTGATGTTGAATGCAAAGGAACAGGTCCCACCGCGGGATGGAGTTCTGAGAAAATTTTGTTGATTTCCTAATTACAAAAATGGAAACAGGAGGAAATCTCCCTTCGGGAGGGGGCGATCTCACTGAAAGAACATTATAAGGAAATAAGTGCCTTACAGGAGAAATGGATGAAGGAAGAACTGAAGAAAGGTTGGGAAGAGTGGAAATAGAAGGAAGCTGTAAAGAAGTAGGAGGAATAGCTGCTACTGTTACAGCAGCAGGTTCAATATTTGACTATGGAAAAACAAAAGCTCTATTAGCTTTCCCTTAATTTGTTGGGATGCAAGCAACCTTCTCCATATTAACCCATTTTCCTATGGGAATGCTATTATCTGTTTCAATTAAAATCCATTATGGAAGGTAGAACCTATATGGTTTCTTTTACTCGCACCTTTTTAGATGTCTTTCGTGCCTTTGACTTTGATGAGCAGAACCTACTGTGTGAGCTATTTTTGCAAAATATCATTTGTGAGCACGATAGTATGCAAATGGTGGTAACTATATTCTCCTATATGGGGGATTTTAAGTTACGAGCCTTCGTGTCATTTATAAAATCAAATTGAGTGGCATCTATCCACAAAATCTATGGATGTCAATGAAGAAAAGACAACATTATGGATCCGAGTATAATTGGGAAGAGCTGCTGAATTAAGGTGGGAATTTAGAAATATTGTAAGAACTCATGGGATAAGGGAACCTTCCACCACTTATAGAAGAAGGATTGTGGACTTTTTCCTTAATATTTTTTCATTAATGAAGAGTCGAGCCCTGACTGGGTGTCTGAAGCATACATAAACCAACAGTGTTGAGCTGTTGGAAGGGGACCCGTTTACATTTCAAAACTTTATGGTAGTTGTTACACATGTGTTAGCATATGACCAGGTGATAAAGACCCTTGGAACTTCCTGGCTTGGGCTAAGATTTAAATTCCCTTTGATTTGGATACCGATAGAGGAATACCAGATTCATTATGAACTGAGAAAGTATGAAGAAGAGTCTTGGACACGTCAACTGATGGCTACTCAAGGGTACAGGTTTCCAGATGAAGACACAACCGACTCCTATGAATTCAATGACCCGCACAAGAGATATTATCCTGGGAGATGAGATTTTGCATGAGTACATGCAAGTGCTTCAGCTGGGGGGAGATGTTGGGTGCCATTTTTGTACTTATTTCCCACATATGTTTCCCCCATTTTTACCTTGTGACCTCAACCCTTGGGACTATCTTTGCCTTTTTACCTTCTTTTCCATATTAAACAATGTTGTTTTACCTTATTTTCTTTATCTTTCCATTTCATCGATTATTATAATGTATCATTTCTTTTTTTATGACTATCTGGGATAAATGTTGGAAGAAGTTCTATGGTCTTTTGCTATCCTTCCAAATTTTATTCTTAGCACAAAAGACCTTGAGCATGAGGTGTACAGAAGCAGTAAAAGTGTGACGTTACTGTGAGTTGTTACACTATGATCCTATTACATCATGGTGTTGTTACAAACCCGCTATTACAAACTGTTGTTACAGTTGTACTGCTGATTGGATATCGTCAACTTTCGGATGCCGACCTATCCTCAATTTCTGTTCTGCTACAACTATCATTTTCGACGACAGCTATAGAAGTCATTACATATTGTATTTTAGGATGATAGATTTTTAGGTAGTTTTGATTGCAATCCATATTCTTCCAGTTAGAATTTTTACTAAGGAATTGGTTGTAACTATATGTATCTTATTTTGATGAGCATGATAATCATAAGATTCTCATGAATGATTTGTTCCTCATTTTTTATGAACATGTAACCATTATATAACTCTCAACCCTTGAGGTCAAGGGGTTATTAGAGAACAATATTAATTTTGGCTCTATAATTTTGGTCACATTAATACAAAGATATCACGTTGTTGCTGTTACATGCATTTTCTGGTTTAATTTCCATTTAGTTTCTATCTCTTCCTGTGCCCTGCTATGGAGGAAGGGCCCTCCTCTTTAGCAGGGACTACAACGGTTAAAGTAGTTGTACTATATTTCTTATTTGCTTTGCATATTGGTGGAAGTGTTGTTGTTGTTGTTATGGCTGTAATTAGATATGATTTAGTTTTGATATGATTATGCTATTACACGGATATGATTAGAAATACCATCTGGTGTAATTATTGTGTGGCGTGCTAGGTACAATTTAATTGAGGCATGATTACATTCTTGTGGTTTGTTTTATTCGTACACAAGTGTTAAGTCTTAGCAATAGATTCAACGATGTTTCTTCTTTATTTTTATTTGCTGATGGTTTGATGTATTGGCACAGATAGTGCAACTGTCATTGAGATAAAAGACGTCCTTGGATTGATAGTTTATGTGTACTGTCTTAGTCATTTAATAGTGATTAATACAGTCCAAAAAATTCCTCTCCCAACAGCCTATAAATTTCATCAAAGTGTGAAATGACCTATGCTTGGGTGTTAAGGTATTTATATGTAAGGATGGCATCATTTGATATCATTAGGTGATTCTTAATGGCCCCTCTAGGGATTAATAATTTTTCCATGATATGGAGAGACTCCTTTCCTTCCCTTCTTGTCACCCTTTTTACATCCTCTGCCCTTTCCTCCTCATTGGTAATCCAAGAGGCTAGGGCCATAAACTACATATCCCCCATCCTAGGGTTACGATCCAAAATGTTTAGATTAGTCAAGATAAGATTATGCATATAAAATTATTCCAAGTTGGCCTTATATGCTATGCTAGACTTATTGGAAAGGTAATGATCCATAGGAAGTTAGTGTTTTGATCTGAAACTGCAGCCACTGTTCCTTCAGGTAGATGGCATAAGAGTTTGAAGGATTTCTGTGTTGTATTTCCTCCATGCACAAATATTCCATGGTGGCAATATGCTTGTCCTGAGTCTAACATCAGCCAAATCTCTCCCCATATTAGTGAATTTTTGTTCCATGATCCCTACATCTTGCACACTCTTTGTTTTGGAAATTTTCATCCAGTGATGTGTGCGTGCTCTCTCTTTCTCTAGATGATGAAAAAGGGAAGCTAAGAGCTTTTTAGGGATCAACCTTCCTCCTTCAATGAATGTGTAGTAGGAGATTAGATTTGGTTGTGGGCTAGGATGTATAACTACTGATATGTCTTTTGGAAAATATTTTGGAGAGGCAGGCTCCTCATTGGTTCCTCCTCTTCCTTCCCTTTGGCATCATGCCCTTCAATTTGTGCCTCTTTTTAAACATCTTAGGCCTCTTTCCCTTCCAAGGGTATCTTATCTCCCTCCCCCGTGACCTTCTACTTATTCTGTGACACATCTAGAGTTTCCTATAGCATTGACAGAGTTTCTTGTAAAAAACTCTATTTTTCCTGTATAAAACCCTCCTTTATGCTTTCTGCCCTTTATTTATGATTTTTGAATGTTTGTAGGGCTTGGTACCTATTTGAGGGGTGTTAGCCTTGAAGAATGTCTCCTCATATAAGTCACATATGTCTTCTTAGGTGAGGTAACCTCTTGAATTTTTCCCTCTTCTTGGCTTATTTTTTCTTCCTTCTTGGGTGACTCTTCAATTGTTATTGGGATTTTAGTTGGAGTCTGGGGTTTCCCTGCTTCACTCTAGCACTCTTTCTGGTCCTGAAGTACATGGGGTTTTGTCTTTTCCTCTTTTCCTTCACTGGTGTGCTTAGATTTGCTAAGGCTGCAAACACTTATTTTTATAAGGTTCCTGGTGATAGGATGGTTTGTTGAGGAGAGATATCAGTTCCCAACATGGGGTCTAGTATCTCTTCCTTTACTGTCTTTCCTTTCTTCTCTTGTTCTTTCTCTTCCCCCTTTTTTTCATCTCCTTCTCTTTTTTCATATCTCTCTTCCTCATCCTCTTTTCCTCTCTCTATTTCTAGGGTTCCTGTGTGTTCTGATTCTGTCTCCATCTCATCTTCTTCCTCTTCTTCCACTTATTTATTTGTCCTTCAAACTCTCCTTCTTCTTCTTTCATACCCTTCTCTCCAAAACTAGAGGCAGGTGTTTGTCGAGGAGTGACAACTTGTGTTCCTATGAATTATTCCCTATCCATAACTATGAAGGTTGACCAAGGTACATGGATGTTCAACCTATTGAGAGCATCTCCCACTATAAGTTTGATGAGGCCGTGGTGAGCTAAGTGCTGATACTTTATTTCCCTCACTCTCCAGCTCATGCATTTGATGGAATGTAGGAGGAAGTATGGAATGCTTAGTCTCTGCTCTAGTGGAAGATGTCCTTTGAATCTAAGCTCATGTAATAATATGAAGTGGTATCCATAAACCACATTGAGTTTTCCCTCATAGGAAATGTATTTCATGATGCAATATGCTACTTCATCCCATGGGTAAGGGAGGCTTTCCCTTCTCACTCCATTTTTATCCTCAATGTATTCCTCATTAGGAAAAAAAAATCTCTTCTTGGAGGTAGTGTTGGACACTCTATCCTCCCTGTTCCACTTGACTTCTATAGGCAAGGTTGTAACTCTGCTGATAACTTCAGGGGTTATGGTGATGGCTAGTCCTCTAACCACATTGTTTGCCCTATCATCTACTTGTGAGTGCAAGGCCACTGAAAATTCCCTAGCCACTTCATCATCAAATCCCTTGAGGATCTCAAATAACCCTAGCCAGTGATGATTTCTAAAAATATCAACCACCTGAGGGTGTAGTCTAATTATTTTGATGTCTGTGGGTTCCCTTCTGTTAAAACCTCCCCCCATATTATGACTATGTTATGGATATGGATGGATGGTTTGTTTTGTCTTAGAATACTGGTGATATGGGACCTTAGAGGCTTAAATTAACCACAAACTTAGACTTTATTGACCCTACTTCTCTTAATAGTCTCTTAAAATCTGAATTATTGCTATGACTATGTATAATATTTTCATGAAATTTTTCATAACATGGTGGGGTGACATCCACTTACCTCTGTACTATGATATTTTCTTTCTTGGGAAATGGTGTTGTTGGGTGTCAATACCATATGTGAGTGGCTCTCATGGAAATTTCGATAATTGTACAGCCTTCCTGTAGCATCCACATACTTCCTATAACACGACCTTGCATGCAAACTTTGAACTTTGTGCAAAATTAATCGATGGCTCCTGTATCTTTCCAACTTTTAAATATTTTTGAAATGCACAATGGAATGAATGAGAGTGAGCCAAAGCACATTTTTATTCCAAATTGAGCATACCCTGAGCAGAGTGGTGATTTGGATTTGGCACGGGGTTTCCTCTTTTGGACCGTTGGCCCCACTCGAGCCAATCATTTATACCTACCTCATAATCAACTCCATCTCCTTGTGATATCTTCCATAACTGATTTGACAACCTAGGTGGCATGAAAAAACCCACTTCTCCTTCACTTTGACTTTACGAGGGTGGCCAAGTTAACTGGAAACCTTTTTTCCTTTTAAACTCTCTATTCTAAACATTAATTCATTTTAGAAATATGATGCATAGAGAGAGGGCGAGGGAGCCATACCTGAGCCCACCTGCTGCTGAGGAGTTGTATATTTTCTTTGATGTAGGGGGATGGAGTTTGGTGATAGCCATCAATGTTTTTTCTTTGTTGTCTTTTTTTTATGCATATTTTCTAAGTGACAAATTTATTTATGAGTGAGATGATTATTATTTTTGTTTGTTGATTATTTTTGTAGGTGTTGCATGGAGATCCTCAGGTGATGTTGCTAGTGTGGCCTCCCTCCTGGAGTCCTCTGGTGATCATCTGGAGCCATCTTCATCAACCACCTCATGCATTTTTGGTTTGCTATTACACATACAAGATTTATATAGGAAGTGATCATCTTCCTATAGCAGTAGCCTTTTTGCTGCTTTGGAGCTCCACTTAGCTGAGAAATTAGGAAAATTAATGCAGGGATTCTAGGGATGGAGTTATGGAGTGAATGGAGTGGTGGAGAGATGAGATGAGAGGCCTTGTGTAAAGATTTAGCTAAACTAGCTCACATTGGCAAAAGAGAGGGTTTAGTGAGTGAATACTTATGCATGGAGTGGAGTGATGGTTAGGAGTGGTAGGTATGGGAAAAAGAATGATTTTAATTTCTTCCTTGAGGGTTAGGTTTCCTTGAGTGAGATTTTTCTCTCTTGGATGAATTTCCTGTAGCAGTATAGGGTTTCCTATAACACTACAGGAAATCGTGTAGTAGCCTAAGACATCTTGTATCACTGCAGAGAGTAAGAAAACATGGGGTTTTTTCTCACCTGGATGGAGAAATGGATGGATGGATTCATACTTGGGTTGATCATGGAGTGGGTAGGTAGAGGATAGAGAGAAGAGATAAATAATGCTGCTCCTCTTTCTCCCAACTTTCCTTGATCAACAACATGCAAAACATAAATAGGCGAGTGCATTGGTGTTGTTTCATATTTTTATTTTTCTTTTTGTCTTTTATTTAAAAAAAAGACAGGTGGGCTGCCTCCACAGAGGTTTTCAACCCACAAGCCTACCTTGGGTGCCTCAAAGAGGTTTTCACCCAAGGATATTTTGTTTTTTGTTTTTTCTTTATTTTTTTTTTTTTTTTTTGCTCCAGGATTGTATCATGGAGGTTTTCGACCCAAAAGTTGGAATTGGATGCCCCAGAGAGGTTTTCACCCATGCCTCTTCATTTATTTTTTCTTTTTTCTCTAGGAACGTGAGGGGCTAGAAACTATGGAGCTTCCAATGACATTCACCTCCCTGTTTATTGAATTGATATACTCAGCCTTAGACAAAGTATTCTTATACATTTCTATCCTATAACCATTGACAACCAGGGGGATCCCCTCCTTATCTATGGTTCTGATATGAAAACCCCATTTTCATGGAATTTTTTCACTTCATAAGGTCCTAGCCACCTTGTCATTAGTTTTCCTTTGAAGTACTTGAATCTGGAGTCATAGATAAACACCCAATCTCCTTCTTGAAATGTATTTTCTTTGATGTTCTTGTCATGCCAAACTTTCATTTGCATTTGAATTACCTTTGTGTGAAGGAGGGCTTGCGTTCTAAACTCATCCAAATGATTTAGCTGTAACAACCTATTTTTTGTGCCTTTGTGATGTCCAAGTATAATTGAGATTCCACTCTCAGGTTTTTGTACTCAAACTCAATGGAAAGTAGAGTTTTCTTCCCACAAACTAAATCATATGGAGTAAACCCTGTGGTGGTCTTCCAAGCTATATTGTAATCCCAAGTGGCTTCCACCAATATGTTTGCCCTATATTTTCTGCTACTGCTCACAACCTTACTGAGGATGTTATCCAAGGCTCTATTTTTCACTTCCACCTGGCCATTTGCTTGAGGATGATAGGAAGTGGAAGCATTGTGCTTTATCTTGTGCCATCTCAGGAGGTTTTCAATGAGATGATATGTAAATTGAGCCTGTTGATCAATGAATACCTATCTGGGGTATCCAAACTTGTAGAACACACTCTCTCTTAGAAACTCAAATAACTTTCATTCTGTTGCTACTTTTACAACTCTTGTTTCAGTCCACTTGGTCATGTAGTTAGTGCATACTATGCTACCGTTTCTGTCCAGATGGTGGATCAATGGGTCCAATGAAGTCCATGCCCCACTTGTTAAATGGCTCTAAAGCCACCTGAGGGTGAAAGGTCATTTAATCCCTCGGTGTAGGTCTCCCCATCCTTTGACACTAATCACATCTACTAGTGTATCTTTTGGCATCTTGGTGGAGGGTAAGCCAATAGTAACTTGCTTGCAAAGCTTTGAAGGCTGTCATATGAGCAGAGAAGTGGCCCCCACAAGGACCATCATGACATTTCGAGAGGATGCCAAAAACCTCTTCTTCTTTCACACATCTTCTGAGAATTTGGTCAGGACCCAACTTGAAGAGATTTCCACCAATCTAGGTGAAAGGGCACTTTTCCTGATAATATTGCTCTTCCTAGATGAAAGGTTTGGAGGAATATTTTAAACAACCAAGTATTTAGCTATGTCAGAAAATGAAGGAGATAGTGCTGAGATAACAAATAGGTGTTCATTCGAAAGATGATCATCCACCATCCCCTCCTCATGTATAGGTAGATTTATTCTAGATAAGAAATCTGCAACAACATTCTCCTTTCCTGGTTTATCAACAACTGTTAAATAAAATTTCTATAATAAAAACAACCATATAATGATTCTAGCATTAACATCAAGTTTATTCATTAATTACTTGTGGCTACATGGCCAGTATATACAAAGGTCTGATAACCAGTAATATAATGCCTAAATTTGTTTAAGGAATGGAAAATGGCTAGAAGCTTCTTTTCTACGAAAATATAGTTAAGTTCAGCTTTGGACAGATTCTTGCTAATGAACTAGACGGCATAGGGAAATTTGTCTTCTAACTACCCCAAGTATTCCCCCACAGATTTTTATGATGCATATATGTGGATGTGGAAAGATATATCCTATTTTGGACCTGGAAGAATGGGGGAAATAGTTAACTTTTACTTAATGAGCTTGAAAGCTTATTGACAAAGAAGAGACCAGAAAAACTCAGAATCTTTGGCCAATAAACCAAATAATGGCGAAGCCACCTTTCTAAAGTCCTTAATGAACCTCCTATAGTAGCCAGCCAAACCTAGGAAACTTCTGACATCTCTCTGCTTTTGAGGAACATGCACCCTTTTTTATGATGGTGATTTTGTTTCAGTCCACCTGTATTCCTGCTTGTGATATTGAGTGGCCTAGGACTATCCTTGCTCTTTTTAAGAATTCACACTCTTCCGAACTCAGGGAGAGATGCATTTCAATGCAATTTCTTCGCGCTTTTTCCAAATTTGAGAGTGCTTTCTGGAAATTTGTTGAATAATCACACACCATCAACACACATAAAAACACATAGATTTATACCAAACACAGTCATGGTGGAAAATGATTTAACCTCACAGCTTCCTCACATATTTTATCATTATTATTATAATGTAATAATACAATTAAATAGATGAGGAGACTGTGTCTCAAGATAGTGCGTTCTATCTTGGACACTTTGGTTGAGACAATTTCTCAACCATACACACACCAATCTAGGAGCTACCTAAACTAACTCCTAACTTAGAAGAATAACCCAATCTAGAGAGTTAGGCATAAATTAATAAATTTTAATATTTAATTTATTTTGGATTTATAATTGTTTATGAGATAGGCTAACGTTCCCCCCTTGAATGGTAAATCCAAAATAAGAACGAGGAACCATCTTCCAAGTTCTCATGTTGATCCTCAAAAAAATTGCCTGAAAAAATGCTAAAGTTGGATACTGAAAAAACTGCAATCTGAAGAGAGCATGAGTCAGCTACATGTATGATTCATCTCTGAAATTCGCTTGACAACTCCATCACGTGCCAAGCTACAAAAGGATCTATCTGTCCTTTGCGTGAAATCAACATCCTTTGTCCACAGACAAAATTTGTTGAACGCCCACTGGTTGATGATGTAAAAAACAACTCACTGTTTCTTTTTCTGTGTTGAAAACGACTCACTGATGCTTTGCTATCGACTGCCCACTGGAGAATCTGTTGATGCCCATTGGTTACTGAATATGCCCATTGGCTAATTTTGTTGGTTTTTTTGAGACTTTCAGTCTGACAACCACCGTCAATTTCATTGAAATTTTCCCCCTTTATTAGCTGAAAGGAGAGAAAATCCTCTAGAAATTATTCTTGAACTCCCCCCTTTAGGTGTAGGAGTGGTGCACTAGTGTACTCCCCCATTCAACTGCATGAGAGTACCATATTCTTTTCGCTGTCAGCTGCACTAGGTGTGATTGTATTAGATTTTAGAACTGATACAATATTTTGAATGTGGACAAAAATTCCCAAGGATCAATCTATTCATAGTTGATATTTAATCTGGTTGATTGTTGTTGGTTGCAACATTTCTCTGATGAATGATTTGGCTTGCCAAAATGGCGAAAAGGATGGAGATCAAAACAATGATCTTCCATATGACCGGTTCTTTGAAAATGAGAACATTTTAGTTTTACTGCAACTTCGGGGGGTGTGCATATCTGTTTGTCTGCAACTTTCTCAGAATGTGCTGAGGTGATTTTTTTGAGAAATCCTGCACTGATGAACTTAATGGGCTTTGAATAATCTGGGATATGCAAGTTGGAATCATATTTGACATATCCTAAGTCTCTTCGATTTATATTACTTTTGATTTCTTCCCATGACTTGATGATCGGCTTGAAAGAAAGTTGAACTCGAACAACTTCAACACTTGAAGCTGTTTGGATGAATGGCTTAGAATCATTTGTATTTGTATGGTTCAAATGCTTGGAAGCATCAATCTTCTCTTGTGACTCATTTCTTTGTAGTTGCGACTCCAGTTGAAGAAACTCAGTGGTTTCATTTGTCTGTTGTAGATGTCGTGAAAGATCAATAAGAGTTGCTTTGCTGATTTGCACCATGTCTTCAACACTTAAAAGAATCAAATTGTGAAGAATTTGTAACAATTGGATGTGTTGCGCCATATGAACTTGATCTCTTGAATTCAGGCTCACTTATCTTGAATTGTCTCACTTGATTTGAACTTTGTTGGATTGAATGCACATGCTTGATGTTAATGACACACTTTCTTTCTTGGTTTCTTGAATAGCACATTGGCTTGTACTCGCTCACTTGATTGAGTTTATCACGCACACTTGCTTCAAAATTTTCTTGATCTCTTGCTTGGTGAAACTTGTTTCTCTTGTTTCAAGTTCACTGGAACTCATGCTCACTTGCTTTAGATTTCAACTTGCTTGAGTGTTGTTTGAATATTACATTTACTTGCATTAGAGTTGAAATTGCTTGCTTTCTTTGATTGTTGCTGCAATTAACTTCACGTTGGTTTGGTTGATGTTGTGAACTTTGTACTAATTTGATGAAACTTTCTTGAATGAATACTCGCGCTTGCTTGCAGGAGAGGTGAAATTGTTTTTTTTGTTTGATTTAGAGTTAAAACTTGTGCACTTGATGTACTCACTTGATTGTTATTTAAAGGAAGGGTGTCGAACACTGTCGAAAATGCACCCAAAAAAAAGCTTACAATGATTTTAATGAATCACTTAAAACAAAGAATTCACTTGTCTTAATTGACACTCTTGACTTCTTATCAATTCAAAACTTGGGTGTTGGTTTCAACAGAGAGTGCACCCTTATAATCCAATGCAATTTGAATTTGATTCCAAGTTCTTAAATTTATTTGCAAGAATTTTGATGTAGACTATGCTTTGAAACACATTAACTTGATTGTATTGAGTGAATTTTCTTGTTGAGGTAGAATGATGATGTTGAAAATATTTGATTATGTATTGTAGTGGTGCAAATGCATGTGTTGAGTTTAATTATGCTTCCTTGCAGCTACTTTGTTACAAGTGTTGTGCTTGCTTGCATTGAACTTTATGTGTGTGTTAAATGAGATCACTTATGTGTCAAAACTAGACACAAATCATAAGCAACAACATGAAGCATGCACCATCATCAACACACTCTTCGTGTACCTAAGATCCCCTTATTCAATTTCGGGCGGATCTAGGACACAATCACCAAAAAAATATATGATTTATTAAAATTTGGAGTACATAATCGTTCAACTTCACAACATCTTCATGGAATCAAAGTTCTAGAACTTCTTGGAAGAAAAATGTCTTCAAAAAGTGACTCAAACTCCTACAACAATGAGCTTTCCTTTGAAAAACTGATTACTCCAAACTTAAAAAAAAAGTGAATCCTTATCACTCCACAAAATTACTTCAACATTCAACTTATCACTCCAAGAATTACAAATTTTTTAATGCATGTTATCCCTTAATTAAAAAAAAAAAAATCACCCTTATTACAAAATCAATTAAAATCTTCACCCTTATGACTCCCCTCACAAAAATATTTAAGCCACTCCTTATCTCTCCCAAATCACTCTTTAAAGAGACTTTATAATCATGCTTTTACATACTTTCCATTAAAATAATGGAATTAACATTGTGAAGTCACTTTATAAAAAGTGATTAAAATTTTCTTTTTGAATGTCACTTTCTTCCCTTTATTTATTTTTAAATACATACTCAAAAATCACTTATCACTCCTATATTCTCCACACTTCTTAAAATATTAGAATATCACTTTTCACTTTGGAAAACTATGACCCTTTTTAAAAAACTTTGGAAAAACTTTTAAACAAAATTGCCTCACGGGTTGGGTTGGATTTTGGTTTGGCCATACTAAATTTTTTAGAAGAATATTAATCCACTTTCTAGGGTGGATCAATTAAAAAAACCAAAATGAAGGCTTGAAAATATCAACGAATGAATGAGAGGCTTACCATTTTACCATTGATCCATGCTGTGATCCACACTGTCTTCCACACTGTGATCTATATTCTCTAGTTTGATTTGGAGGTAGTCGAATCCTTCACAATTTATTTGTGTAGATCCCTGAAACTATACATGATTTTGTAGAATATATATCCATTTGTTTTCTTCATACATTTAATCGAAAACCCAAAACGATTTCCACTTGCTGCATCATTTCTACGTTTCTTTTTGTTGCATAAAAAGTACCACAGAGGTTCCTGTCGTGACCTCAAAGCTGACAACGCATCCTATATCGACAATTTGCTTGTATTTCTGGATGTCGGGTAATGCATTGTCATTATCGATTCCATGAATGATCTCAACATGCTTGGGATTGTCAACCTTAAATTTGGGTGAAGTCACATTTCAAAACTTGGTAGATCTCACTGTACACATTCTGGAGCACCGAGGCATGGCAGCAGGCCTACTGTTCCATTTGGACAAAAAAAAATTGTAAGCTATGTATCAAATTTGGGTGCAAAGATATAGCATGGTTAAGGATCAAATTTTACCCACCACAAACATAGCGACTATCTTTCTCTGGTCCATGAATGAACCAACAATAACACATAAATTTCAATAAAGCATTCTCTGGCATCAAAATTTTCCAACGGGGACTAATGCACATAAATCATGTGCTTCTTTATAGGATTTGGTACTCTTGACAAATGCACCATATGGAAAACAAGTTCAACACTCCATACACAGCATATACAGTCCGGTCCATACGCTCAAAACAAAGGTTTCTCCTCATACAGTCTGGTCCATACGCTAAAAAATAAAGGTTGCTCCCCTAGCTGCTTTAAATGTTCGAGCCTGCATTAGATTCTACTTGGAAAAATCTTGAAATCGCCTCCAAAATCTATAATTAATAGATCTCACACCAAAATAGCAATGATTTAGTCCACTGGTTCCTCTCCAAGAGTACGTGCAACGAGTCTTCTAACAACTGGACGAGTAGCGCACTCTGTCAAGCAATCTCGATCTGAATCCTTGTTCCGCTCGTACAATTCCTTCAATGGTAGAGGAAAATCCACAAAACTGGCAAAGTAGAATAGATTTTAGGGATCATTGCCTCCACAATTTTTTTTCACAAAGCCATCAGTGTAGTGCTTGGTGCCTCGGATTAATCGAACCTTTCACAGAAGTTTTGAGCACAAAGGTGTGCTATTGTGATCTCACCCATCTTCCCAATGTTGCGTGCCTTGATATTCCTCTACTGAACCTATTGGAATGAATGGGGGCTCATGTCTACTTCCCTGATCTCTATCACTGCTTGGCCTAAGTGAAAATGGCTTGAAGTAGGCTGTACACACAATATTGTGTCTTCAAAAAAAATATCACCAAAATCTATAATGGTGGCCACAAGTGCTCAAATTGAAACAATGATAATAAAATCAAAGAACACATTTATGAGACATGGAAAAGTTTCATCGTAGAGGCTCCATCTTCACCATTAGACCCACGTCCTTCCACTCACACCGTTCCATGAGAAATGGATCTGGCATGCAACAAAAATAGTGGCAGCGTCGACGACCTTGAATTCCTTCTCTTTGGTTTAGTCTGCAACTAAAAAAATCCGAAGGGCTAAGCTTGAAAATGCACCAGATTTTTCTCACAGTCGACTAGTGCACTCCTTCACACTCAGCAGTCTCCTTCATGCCAATAGAATGGATCCCAAGCAACACCAATGGATTGGATAGTCCAAAAAACTCCTCCAAGCAATGCCTCGATTCATAATCTTCATGTCAGTGGCTTTTATCTTCAATGGAACGCATCCTTGAAAATTCTTATGCATTCAAACTTTGCATCGAATAGAGAGCCGTTGTGGTATTAGCTCTGATACCACATGTTGAATAATCACACACCATTAACACACATAAAAACACATAGATTTATACCCAAACACAGTCATGGCTTCCTCACATATTTTCTCATTATTAAAAGAATGTAATAATACAATTAAATAGATGAGCAGACTGTGTCTCAAGATAGTGTGTTCTATCTTGGACACTTTGGTTGAGACAATTTCTCAACCATACACACACCAATCTAGGAGCTACCTAAACTAACTCCTAACTTAGAGGAATAACCCAATATAGAGAGTTAGGCAGAAATTCCTAACTTTTAATATTTAATTTATTCTAGATTTATAATTGTTTATGAGAGAGGCTAACAAAATCACACCCCTGAGGTGTGAAATCGTCCACGTGGATTTCGAGAGAGTCATGGACTAGTTTAGAAAAAATTCTCAGGACTACTCTTTGGAAAGTAGCAGGGGCATTGTACAACCCAAAGGGAAAGAATATATAAGCAAAAGTTCCCCAGGGACATGCGAAATTAGTCTTGTCCTGGTCCTTAGGGATTATTTGGATCTATTTATACCCACTGAACCCATCTAGGAAAGAAAAAAAATTCTTCCCTACAAGGCCATCTAGGACTTGATCTATGAAGGGCAAGGGGAAATGGTCCTTCTTAGTGGCTTTTTTTAGTTCCTAGTAGTCAACATAGATTCACCACTTTCCATTCTTCTTTGGGACTAGAACAAGAGGAGACACCCACTCACTTTCCGATATGGGATATATGAAACCTACATCAAAAATTTTTTGCAGTTCATCCTTCACTATGTCCTTTAGAGTTGGGTTCATCCTCCTTTGGGGCTGGAGCACAATCTTGCATCATTTTTTTGTAGTCCCAAGCGAATGTATCAAGGTTTTCCTTCAAGAGTTTTCATAGCTTCTCTTCTTCTTTAGCTGAGAGGGATGAGTAAATATTCAACGATTTTGATGGGCCAAATTCCACAACCTTGGTGGCTTCAGAGGTTGAACCAACTGAGTGCAGTTCCATCCAAGGGTTGCTTTCATATTCTTTGACTAGGCCATTGAGTGGAATCTCATTGGGGGGATGGTTTTGAATGATGTGGTCAAAGAGATCATCCTCTTCGGGTTTCCCCCTTCTAAGAACAATATCTATGGTAAAAATGGGGTAGGGTGTGGTACTCTATACTTCATATTCTTATTCTTCATCCTCCAATGACAAACGTACACTAGTAAAAATGGGGCCAAAATCCGACGTCACTTCGTTAGTTATACGACTCAACTTCATCTAATATCCGACGAAACCGAGACATAGATATCGTCAGTGGGATTTCATCGGATATTCGACCACCAGGAAATCGTTGGACTTATACGTCAAATATCCGCTGTCCTTGATACCAAATAAAAAGTCGGCTAACCATGCATTTGTTCGATGTATATTTTTCAAATAATATGCGACGTTTTAATTTGTAACCAAGGTCGAATACCCGACATCCATATGTCGGATGTGTTTATAGAGTATCCAACCATCATACTTCGGTTAGCCGACATCGTTACTTTTCATTCGATGAAGATGCTATGGATCCGACGATTTTTTGTGTCGGATGGGAGACGTATATCTGACACTGGTTTGTTGATGAGGGCCGATGAATATCCGACACTTGTTAAATGTAAGTTGAATATTTGACAAGTTATTATTGAAAAATAATGGAAGAGGCTCCAAGGAGTGGTCGTTAACTTTAACAAGGTACTTTCCTTTTGAAGTTCTGGAAAATTTGATTTCAAACTAACTGAGTCTAGACCTTTAATGTAGATG
The DNA here is from genome assembly GCA_034641835.2 of Pinus albicaulis. NCBI lineage: Eukaryota > Viridiplantae > Streptophyta > Pinopsida > Pinales > Pinaceae > Pinus > Pinus albicaulis. Next base: position 755,428,566 of record CM076584.1, on the reverse strand, counting down.
TAACCCAATTAATCAAATTATGGTTCAGACAAAAAAAAATTGGATAATGTATAATTGTCATGTGTTTCAATTCAAGAATTCGATCAAATGAAATAATGTACATGGGATGCGAGCTTCAACAATTTTGTGCCAAAAGAGGATTGACATGCAATGTACATAGAATTGCAGTACAATCCTCTTCTGGCACAACATTTCTGAACCTCACATCGCATGTACATTATTTCATTTGAGTGAATTCTTGAATTGAAACACATGACAATTACACATTCTCTAATTTTTGCTGCCCAAACCATAATCTGAGTAATTAGGATACATATACATTAAAGGTCTAGACTAAGTTAGTTTGAAATCAAATTTTGCAGAACTCAAAAGGAAAATATTGTGTTAAAGTTAACGACCATTCCTTGGAGCCTCCTCCATTTTCCCAAACTTCAGCTTGAAAACCAAGCAATAATGAATAGATAGAGAGGAAAAGTATATCTAATTCTAAGAAATAGGATACACATGAAAATCTATAAAAGGGCTAAAACATAGGTTTCTCAAATAATAAGAACCACCAAATAAATTCCTAATAACAATAACGAAAAATTGAATGCTAATGTAATGTTACCTTTCTGAGATATTTTATTTCGATAGTTGTTCCTCTTAAACATCCAAATCGACAAATATTTTCCTACACATATTCATGAAACCATTGAGGAAAATCTGAGCAAAGGTTTCCTGCCTTTTGAAAAATACATATATCTAGTTATCACCTTCAATATATCCTCCAATCTTCCTTCTAGCTAAGACATCCATGAGAGTTGTCTTCCCTGCACCACTAAGCGCTATAAATTTCATAAGAACACCAAGTACAAGAGAAACTATAATAGAGAAATTTAAGTCTATCTTTAGTCACTTCGTGTTCCCTCTTTTCCTGTAGATGAATCAAAAATTAGTTAGCCAAATCTATCAAGTACAAGAATCCACAAAAATTGGCAATAGTTGGATCACATAATATATCAGTCTCAAGGCTCAAGTTCCATACAAGGGGAATGTCAACAAATTATTTGAAATTTTCAAAAGACATGGCTAGTGGTTGAAATGGAAAAATTAGTCCTCTCTTTGGATCAATTCATGTTGCATCCTCCAAATACAACTCATTATTTCATGCTAGATTAGTTGTTTGGATGCTCATTTGTATGATTTTCATTTTGGTTGTGTAACCATTGAAAAAAAATTATATAATTGAAAATCATGGAATCATCTAAAATTTAGTTCCATTACAATTCAATATGTTCAACAATATTTGAGAAAGATATGGTTAACAATTTTCTTACAAGTATTATTAGCATTTGTAGAAGACATAAAACATGAGAAATAATCTCTTCTTAAACTTGATGGTCTTGTATTGAGCCCTTACTCTGCACCATTATTTTGGGATTTCATTTATTCATAAGCTTCTTCATAAATGACAGCTTGAGGTTTACCAAGAGCTACGCAGAAACAAATCCCATATCATTTCATGTTGGAAATGATTTGATAAAATAGAAATAAACAAAAAGATAATGGAAGGCATGTGTTTAGTTAAGCAATTCACGATTTAGATATGCAAGAACAAAGTTAAACAAAAGAGAACATTGAAGGGTAATGAAAATCCCAACAAAGCACCAGCTCTTGTCCAATACCGATATCCTTGTGTAAAGATGTTACGACACTTCAACACAGTAAGGCCCAGATTCGTGGTGTTTCCAGCCTTCTGAAGGCCAACATGGTTCCATGAAACTAGTCAATGTGTTGCATGGTTGCATAAAAACTATTCATAATTAAAAATATATTGGTTATATAGAATTTCATAGAGTACTTAGTGGATTAAAAAGGTTGAAATCGTACAATATTCCATCTAGGAGCAAGCATCTCATTCACGAAGATCACATTCTTTGTATATATCAAAGGTTAACACTTGTAGCCCCATATCCACTAGTTTGGGATGCTATCTACATTTGAAATCGATCAAGACTAAGAACTCTTCATCATCCAAGGGAATAGAAAGCATATAGAAGGTGTATTGTTGGCTTGATGAAGGTTCTTCCAGAGATGCATTTCACTATGAGGATCCATTTAGGCTATTTTTACATGTAATTGGAGGAATGGTTACATGTATTACATTCTCTTTTGTCATATAATTGATGGATATCCTTGTTCTTAGGTTAAAAATAGGTTCTAAGACCATGTGAATGAAGGATCTGAGAAAAAAGGGAGCTTTACAAGATGAACACCCAACTTGAGATCATGCCATGTAGCACTAAGTTACACATGGGTTTGGTCAAAGGCCCACTTGAGTCTTAAGGTTGGAAACCCTCTTCAAGGAGGTGGCTGGGGAATGTTACAGGTAAGAAGGGGTGAGAAATAACATGAATGGAATGTGATCGATCTCATTACCACTAAAAACAAATTTATGACCAAGCATTTGAGAATTGACAATTAGGAAATAGTGTGAGTAGATAGAATTGTAGAAAATATTTTTTTGACAGTGAAGAGTGAAATTTTAAACAAGGTGAGCGCATGATGATTTATTATGAAAACATTACGATTAGCGAATATACCAACAATAGATGGTAATGGGTAATAAAAAGGCACATGGTAGTTTATCATTGGAAAGAGAAATGACATATGAGTGATGATGAGATGGCGGGAGTAAGTCAAATAATCAAAGGGAGATTTTTAAGCCTACCCAGAGGTGGGGGGGAGGTAAGTGGATTTGACGGGGGGCGGGGAGTGGGTGGGGGTCCGTAGGTAAGTGGATTTGATGGGGTGGGGGTGCAGTCTGAATGAAATGACGACATGTAGGTAGTGGTGTTTTTGGTGAAACGAATTTTCCCGGACTCCCTGCCACCTCGTGAATATCCTTCAGTGTTTGCGGTGGTTTCAGTGAAATGAATTTTCTTGGACCCCCTCCTGCCCCATGAATATCCTTTAGAAACACTGGGGGGTGTGGGTTCTGATATGTTGGCCATGTTAGGGTCCTATAATTTATAGGATCACAAGGTGATTGAATATTTTTGTATCAGTTATATGTAATTGTAAATACTATTGCATGTTGCAAATGATTTCAAAAAAATATATAAAATAAAAATGAAAATAGGGTATTTGAATACAAAATAGAATGAAAGAAACAAAAGAAAAAAGGAAAGGAAAAGAAAAAACAAAGAAAGAATAAAATAAAGATGAAAATCTCATGAAAAATAAAACAAAAATAAAAATGAAAGTGTTGCAAGTCTAAATGCCACTACTTGATAGATAGTTTGATTTTGTTGAATAAATTGGATGTTGTGTGCAGCTTGTTCAAAATGCCACAAACCTGAGTCATCAGTTTGAACCATATAGTTTAATCATGGTTAAACAAGTTTAAATTTGTGTCAATTAGATTAGAGAATAAAGTTATACAAACTGTCTAACCTTGGCTAATGTTAATTAGGTAGATGAATATGGTTGATTAAAATGTTTAAGCTGAATCAATGAAGCAGTGAGTAGATAGGATAGAGTAGGTGTTTTCTAGTCAAAGAAAATAAAATGAGGGTTTTCTAGTTAAAATGCACCCTTTTGTTGGATCAAAAAATAATTTTAGGTTAGGAAAAAATTGAAGTCAAAAGTGTCAAAGGGATAAAGTGGGGTAAATTTTACATCACACATCTTTATCCTAAGTTATAAATCTCTTGAATATATGCGCTATAGCCCGAAATATTATGTTCATATGTGTTATCAAAAGTTTGGAAGGCATATTCTTTAAATCAAAGTTCACCGTGCATGTATGAAGGTTGGAAAATGACAAAAATGGCTTGTCACATGTGATTAAACCTCAAGCTTCTCCCAACTACCAAATTATTGCTCCATAGATTTTTTTAGCCCCCCCCTTGTCATTCTCCCTTTACCGGTCGGGGCAGGGGCATCTTAAAAGTGGTTTTATTCCCCGCTGGACCCACCTAACGTTTAAACACCATAAATTTTTGCAACCCCCTCATAAACCATTAACCACCTCGAACCCCCTCCGAAAACCTCTTCTCTGCCATCCTTTCCCACCAGCTTTCCCCCGCGCCTCCCTCCATTCATCACCTGACACCTGACATAGATTGTTACCCAATTACATGCATTCCTAGGATAACCGTTTGAAATTTCAACGGACCCGAACCCCCATCGGAAACTACTTTGTAACCATAAAATTGCTTTTGCCACCATTTTAATTCCTTTTGTTTGCAAATCACTCACCCTTCCTTCATCACCAAAGCTCTGTCATTGTAGTCAACCATCATACTCGACAAAGGACTGATCAAGCATAGGAAAAGACACCATTTCCACTAATTTTCAACTCACATATAAAATACCCATTAATTCACCATTACATTCCTTTTACTATGATTATAATTAGAATTATGCCTCCTAAAAAGAAGAATAATGAAGACTCAATCAACCTGATGCTTCCTCCCCCTGTTGATCTTGATCATATCTCTCTTGTAGACAAGGATTACAAAATTGCAGAGACTATGTGCAAGTTCAACCTTTTCAAATGCTACTATTGGCTCGAAGATAAATTCATTGACTAAATTGATGAAATTAGACTTTGGGAGTCCAATTTACCTCATTACATCTTCCCTCAGACCCAGCATTTCCTAGAATTCATTAGAAAATGTCATGCATGTTAATTACCAAACCAAAGAGCCACTGTAGCCCCAAATGGAGAAATATTATTCACCATCACTTCCAAAACCATTGACCAAATGATGCAGGTCCCTCCTATTGAAGCCAGTGCACCATTTTCTATAGAAGCCTTGAATGAACTATATCATAAATTAGATTTCTCCAAGAGAACAATTTTTTTTGACATTTTTCTGCCTGAGAATGCCCAATTTCCCAAGAAGAATCCACCCTATGCTTCTACCATGTTCCCCAATCAGGCCAAACACATCATTTTCATGTTTTCACACCTTATAGGTTATTATTCTGATGAGTGGATTGATGAACCCATTCTCGATTTCATGTCAATTTTCTCTACCAATCCAAAGCCTTCAGTTGTTTTTAATTTTAGTCAATTTTTGGATAAAGCATACATGAAAAACTCCTAAAGTTAACAACTTAAGGAGTATTCAAATATGCTTCCATTCTTGTATATATGTTCATTTATTATCAAGCAGACAAATTCCTATTTTCATTTCATAAATTGGATGAAGAAGGGAACCCACAGTCAGTGATTTTTTGGACCTCATTAGTGAGGAAAGATTCAGATGAGTACACCTTCAAAGAGTACATAAAACAATTCATTCATCCAGTCATGAGGCTGCCGAACAACAATGCAGAGCCAAGAATTAGTGAAGAAATTAAGAAGATCTTTCACTTGATAGAGGAGGCCAAAACAAGAGATTGGTACCTCTACCAAAACTACACAGAGATTAGGGCATATGGATGTGAGCTGCCACCATACAAGCTGCCCAAATACCTCCTTATGAGAGTATTTTCCCTTGAGTATATAATACAAAAGATAATTTTGGATGAAATTAATTTTGTCTCAACAAATAAGAGTCTCAATTCAAAATGAAAACACAGGTTGGCCCTTTCATTTGCAACAACAGAGGAGCAGGTGAAGAAGCAGACAAGATCCCGAAACAAATGAACTTTAATCTTATCTTTACACGGCCTTATGACACTTTGGGCCTAATCTCCAAGCTAATGATGGAACAAAAAACCACTCCTTTTGTGCACACCCAGAGGCCAGCCTATTGGGAGGTATATGAATCAATTTAAATGGATAGAGAAAACCTTGCAGGAAGCACAGGAGAAACTCATGTCCACCTCTATTTCACAGACCCCTACTCCTCAAGAGAAGACAGGGAAGAGACAAAGAGAGGAAGGATCCCCTTCAACTTCAGGGAGCTAACCAAAGGATTTAAAAATAATCTACATGAAGAGGTATACGAGAAGTCATAAAACAGATTCAACAAAAGAAATAGGGGAACAACAAGCTCCCATAGCCATCAAATATCCATTTTATTACGCACCATCAGGCACCAAATTTACAGAATATCGAGCAACATCATTAGTGTCACAAGGCCGACAGGACACAACCCAAACATCTGAACTCATTCAAGGAGAAAAAGAGAAAAGTATTTTTGATAGATACAAAGAGATTAAGCTTAAAAATGAAATACTCAAAATCAATACATACACACAATTTTGGAAACAAACTTCTAGTTCTCAAAGAAAGCTTCTATAAGCCTTTTATATAGAGAAGGGAAGAATGAAAATGGAATTCTTACAGGCTCATATTTCACAACCAAAGTCACCTACAGACTACAAGAAGACCTCCTTTGAATTTGTTGCAAAGGATATTCATCCCATCGATAAGATGGAGATGCATTTTCAGGCTGGAGAAATGATATTTTCCACCTTGATTAATAGTTCAATGAATGCTTCAAAATTGCAGGTATCTCTTACAAAAATTCAATCTCAACTCAAGATTGAATAGCTCTCATCTCTAGCAAAAGAAACCAGAATAAAATCATTATAAGATCTTGTCATAAAGACAAGATATAATTGAGAGAATGTTAGGGCAGCTAGAGAATTAATGAAGAAGAAAAATGACTATATTGCAGCCCTTAGAAAGCAATTTAAGATGCCAGTAACAGAGGACCCACATACCAAGGAGATAGAAGAGTCTAAGACCCAAAACAAAGGTATGATTAATCTTATAATGGAGCAGAATTTTCAAATAAAAAACATGGAGGAAGAAATGGATAAGCTAATCAAGGAGAAGGAAGAAAATGCACAGTTGGCCATGATTCCTTTGAATGCAATGCCTCTCACAAAAATACCAACTACATGTGCTTATATATCAATAAAACCTCCAATACAACCTGCAGATGCTGCAAGAAAACATACAAAATAAATGGATGATATGTCAATACAAATTGAAGAAATAAAAATACTACAAGGATAGGTAAAAGCCTTACAGGAGAAAAATAACAAAAGTGGAAATTCACACTTAGCAAATGCACAAAGGTCCCAAAGTTTTTTGGAAAGGATATTGTGAATGGAAAAAGAGTCAACCATTGGCCAGACCTTGGCCCAAGCCAAGGAGAACATATGGACAAATATCCTCAACTCCATGAATGATATTTGGCCTTCTATACAAATCATTTTTGAACAAAATGAATTGATATAGAAAGCTAGAAAAACAGTTGGAAACATCAAAGAAAATTTTGGTGATAAACCCATTGAAGCCACTTATATTATTAGATTCCTGAATTAGAATAAAAAAATATGAGCTCAAGGAAATGGGAATTGAAGATAGAACTGGAACTGTACTTGAAGTGAAGAAGGTTTTGACCAAAAAGAACCTCATTCTACAGTTGGAAGAAAAATGTCAGGGATTAGAGATTTCTGTCAATAGATTTTTCAGCAGAGTTGAAACAATGAACAAGAAGGGAATACCCAGTTTATTTGTAATAAATGATAAATCAATCACACAGGAAGAATACATCAGGAAATTGAAAGAAATGGCCAAAGACAACTCTAAGTTTGTTGGAATAAAGGGAAAATTAATAGGAAAATAATTTCTTGAGGCATTAGGGAATTTTTTTTACATAAAGCATGAGGTAAATCATATTTTTGTAGTTAAGCCTACTTTTTCCAAGTATACTTAAGCAGATAAGGTTTACATGAGGGTGAATAAAATTTCAATTCCATATGAAGAAAGATGGGAGAAATTGTATGAGTTACTAGACTAAGTGAGTAACTTTATCTTCAGCCAGAGAAACAACAACGCAACAAGGACCAAAGTGACAGATCAAAAACAACCTTCTTCAGATTAGGGCCACCTTTCGAATAGTTCTAACTAGCCCTATTAATTTGTAATAGGAGATATAATTTGTTTTAAATTTTCCTAAAATATATCTTGATCAGTTAAGACATGGTTTTTTGTAAATATTTGTATGAATACTTCATTTTTCGAAGTATTGAGGGTTGGTTTTTGCACTCCAGAATCTATTTTACTTTTCCATTTGATGGGTTTATTAGTAATAAAAGGGACTTCTTCACAGGATTCATGTGTTGGATTATTTGGTGATGTGTTTCTCTCATTGTCTATGTGTTTATTTCTTCGTTTCCATGCTTATGTGTTATTAAATATGAATTACTTTACAGAAACTGTGATGAATTTTTTTTGTTGAAACATGCACTTTGATTCTGGTTGTAGGTAATTTCAATGTTTTCCTCTGATATAAAGTTAAAGAATTCTTAACTGCTCTAAAATATCCAGTTAGTTCACCTACCTTGCCCTGTGAAACTCCTTCGAAAATATGAAATAGATCCATGTTAGTTTATAGACTCCATAGCACCATGGAATTTTAAGCATTTAATCAACCAAAAAAATTAAAACAAATCATAAATAATCAATCAAACAACTAAGCATTCATACATAGCTTAAAATTCCCAATAAACAAATTTAAATATGACAGAGAGATCCCTCTCTGAGTTTAGGAGGGCTAGATCCTAAAATCCAAAGTGGTTTTGTGGTTACCTTTGTGATTTCTTTTTCAACCTTTAGAAATTACAGACTGCTAACAGGCCGTTGATCTGATCGCACCTGATCTTAGCCCTTTAAACCTATAGGAAATTTATTTCACATGCCAACTTTATTAGATAATGGAACTTTATAAGTGATATGATAATTAACCATATAACCTATGATTAATAATCATAAACACACTTTATTATAAAATGAAATGACCCCTATGACATGCAAAATGACTTTCGAGACCCTCTCATATGTGCATTTTTTAAAAAAAATTTGAATTCCATAGACCTTATTTAAACCCAATTGACTCAGCCTAATTAACTTATGACTTAAAACAAACCTAATGGTTATCTTGGATAACATGAGGTATCTAGGGTTAAGTACATTACAAAAATTCAACCCTAGGTGACTATTATCTATATGATCCTACTTAAATAGATAAATTTCTAAATTTAATATAATGTAGAATTTACTTCCAAATCATAGCATCAATCACACAATAACTGAAAATTAAGCAGTGGAAGAATAAAAGAGTTTTGTAGAAACATAGGTAGTTTCTTCTCAACATCAACTTTGCATACCTCAAGGAAACCTCTACAAGATACTAAAATAACAACTGCATGGTCATCATAAACATTTCAAAATTGGGTATATGATATACACAAAAAAGAAAGGCAAAATTTGTACAACTATTGTATTGCTCCATATGGACAACAGATCCATATGATTGTATTAATTATTTGTACAATTTCCTTTCAACCTATTGAAAACCTGTAAGTTCATCCTTATTGTGCATTACTTTCTCTTAGTTGTTAAATGTGGGAAAATATGTCTTTATCATGTCTTATTTATGCTTTTCTAAAACATGTACATGTTCTTTCTTGAACTACATTTCTCAATGTACATATTATTTATTCTTGACCTATCGTGTATATGTTACATGTAATGTTACCTTTTTGATATATTTTCTTCTGATAGTTGTTCCTCTTCAACATCCAAATCGACACATATTGTCCTACACGTATTCATGAGACAAATGTGGCCAACTTAGATTAAATTTGAGCAGTTATTAAATTTAATTGAACCAATAAATAATAATTAAAAAAAATTGAGTGCATGAATACCTAATTGTGCTCCTCTTGGTTTCGAGAATAAATTATTGGTGTAGTTCAATGTTGGAGAAAACCTCCATCCACTTGATGAAGAAACAACGAAGTCAACATTGACATTGTTGTTGCTCTATTGGATCTCGATGTTTTACTCCAATATTTTCCAAATATTACTTTATTCTCTACTGAACAGGGCCAACCATGTGAAGGTGGAATCTCTCATGGCACCTTCCCCTCCGCCCTCACATTACTCTCAATTCCCTAGTACATAATTTATATACTAAGAAATATTTGAAAGAAATATATTAAGATACATCATAAATAAAGAAATATATAGTAAACATTTATTCATTCATTCATTCGTAGAGTTTAAAAAATATTTTATATCAGTATGATTTATAATAAACTGTATGTTATACATAATATGAAACAAGATCATTCTCATTAAATTACAAGTACAATCAATTATTCTTCGGTTTATTGCAATTTTTCATGTATGAAGCAAGGATGTCATCCCCTTCAGCTGTAAGATGTATTTCTCCCAACTTGGTCAAACGTCTATGCTGCCGTAAGGGAAGCATAGCATCAACTACAATAAGAATAAAATGTTAAATTATTATTTAGAGTAATTAGAAATACAAGTGTTTTATTAATAAAAAGGCCGTAGAGTGTTCGTTACCTGCTTCGGTAGTAGAGGGTAGTAGGATACTTTCGGATGTGGCCATAGGTTCCTCCTCTTGTCTGGCATCATCCCGTACATGCTCTAGAGTATAACCAATAATATTTATAGTTAATAAACCGTTTTCATTTAAATAATTATAACCATAATCCATACTAAAAAAATTATAATTCACATGAAATGCCTCCAGAATCAAGTTGAACATCAGTTTCAATTTGCACTCCACTGTCACTAGGCTCATGTCTTCCATCATTGCTTGGAACATCAACATTTACACTATTTGCCTATTTTTTATAGTCAAGCACATTTCTTTATGGCCAAAAATAAAGACCAATAAATTTTATACAAGTATTAATTTATAAATTCTCTTTGTTGCTTTTATTTACCTCAGTCTTAGGTGGGAGATCATAACTAGTATGGTAAGACCTCGTGCTTGTCCTACATTCAACAACGACTTGATATCTGTGCTTGTAAGAAAGCTTGCGGTCTTCCTTCGTGGGAGTTTCATTGAATGATTCACCCCTCAATTTTGCATGACAACATGAATTTTTTTTCTTCTGCAATATTAAATTAAAATTATTAAGAATCTAAAATTTGGATGCATTTTTTTTTATACTTACAATTTTTGTGGTTAGTTTTGAGTAACCCCCAGGGCCAAGATGATGTTGGCCATGTTTTTGTATTCTTGCCTTTGTGGCTTTAGATGTATTTGGGAGCCTATATTTATAGTATTGATAAGTTTAATTCCATGTCACAATATTTATGAGAAAGCATCATAATTACATTAATAAAAGTGCCTCATACCTTCGTGCTCCGGGTGGTGTCTTCCCTTCTTTTCAAAGTTTGTTCTCCTTTGCATCTTTTTGGAGGGCTTTCCACCCACTTTGTGAAATCGCTAGAGGAAACTCATACTTAGGTTTCTTTTGAAAATGAACCCTATATTGGTCTCGCAAATATTTTAAATATAGGTCTGCCTTCATGGTAACTCCACTTTTGTTGAAGGTACCATCTCCAAATAGGCCAACCAACCTATTGATAAGTTCTTCCTTAAAATTTGAATTTTGAAAATTCCACCTTGTGCGAATGGTGGGCCCAAAGAGTTGCAAGGATGCCTCGTTCAAGCTCATATAGAAGGTATTGTTTCCTGCAAAACGATATTATCATTACTTGAAAATAATGACACTCTATATGTAAATTTTAATTAGATCATACTTAATATGTAAACACTTCTTAAATACTTGGAAGCTTTTATAATTTCATGGGAACATGGTCATCATCTACCAAGAATGTAAATGGTAGTGTTCCCGTGCTAGTAAAATGAGTAGACCCAAGAAATATTGCTTCACTAGATGTGATGGAATCATGGTCTACATCCTGTGCACATCCTTCTATGCATTGTTCAGTGGGTGTAGATAATGGTGTGTCACCCTTGTCGGAGAAGAGTCCCATGAATGAAATTTTGATATAATTTTGTAATATTTTGAGTATTTTATTCGTGCGTAGCACAAGTTAAGAGACTTTAGGGCGGGTCAAAGTACCTTATTCATTGCAATGGGAAAAAAGGGTAGATCTAGGGGTCGTAGAACACGATTTGCAGACCTTAGTATAGCGTGGGATAAAAGTATAAGATTGATTCTAGGAAGAGTCAAAGAGTCAGTATTTGATAGGTTTCTAATTTGACAGATATTTTCTGAGGATTTTGTGCGAACTTGTCTGGGTAAGGGATCTTGCTGGATGTGGGTGCGGAGACCTTTAGTCCTGCTGTGTGCGGACCATGTTGGCTGTGTGTGCGGGTTTGTGGAAGAGTATGTAAGAATAATTTGAAGTATTAGTGAATGAGAAGACATTTTTTTTTCTGATATCCATTATCTCTATGATATTTTACACTACATGTTATTTCCCCGTTAATTCTATGATACAGATAAGTACTTGATTGAGCACGTGGATGCGATGCTTTAAAGTGTTATGAATGCATAGATTTGGTGATGTTTAGTCATATTTCTCTTGTTAAGTGATTACATTATAAGTTCTGGGCTGCATGAAAGTTATCCTGTTACATATATTGTTAAGGGTTTTCTGGTTAGGGTTTTCTCAGCGAATGCCTGTTTAGATATAAAAAGTGCCCACTTCATTAAATCTCTCTCTCAGGGTGCAGAAACCTAGTTCCAGTACCCTCCCATACTACTTTGGGTGAGACCTTGACCTTTGCAAGAAGGCCATTTCCGAAAGGTCCAGTAGTATAGGGGTTTGTTGGTTAACCTCAAATTTGAACCTGGGTCAAGACCTCTCAAACAAACAAATGGTTCTGTTGCTGGGACTGGGAGAATTTTGAGAGAGAGACCAGGTGATGAGTCAAGTTTTGTGGCATCCAAAAAAATCTGAAATTAAAGAGTGGTTCGAAAAATAGATCCAGGAGTTTTCCCTAAAAGAAAACATGAGTAAGAATTTTTCTGCTGAAAATTGGAAGAATAAGTATATCTTCACATAGTTACATGAGATATTCTTCGTGACCTTTGCACACGAGTTACAGGAGTGGTTTTTGAGATTGGCGGAGCTCCGGACCTGTTGGAAGAATGATAGGGTTAGACAGTGGACCCCTAAATTAATCAAACAATTGAAGAGTACTAATAACAATATCACCCGGATCGTAGATCACTGGGTTGATAGTATCTTGGGTGGATTTGTAACAAAATTTGCAGTAGATCAGTTCATGTCATACTTTGAAGCTGAGAGAATATTTTTCAAGGGTTTGAGAGCTAAATTCTTGCAAAAATTTCCTTTTCTAATTAAGGTACTATTGGGTGAAAAAGGTGTTCTGTGTAGCCACATTGACTGAATGACCTCCGATCATAGAGGAAGAACGACACAAAGTGGTAAATGCTTCAGGGTCAATCAAGAAGGGGATAAATTAGTATACAGTCAGATGAGGAATTCACCTAATCTAGACAAAGGCAGAGAGACCAGTCCCTCGGCTATGCTACCATCAAACTCACTCAAGTGTAAAAATTTAATATCCCCAAATGGGAACATGCAATAATACTTCACTCAATATAAGAACTTACAGCAAGATAGACAATAAATCTAAGTAAAAATTAGAATATGCAGAAAGAGCTGAGCCATTTTATTATATTGGAGATGAATCAGTTACACAAGTACAAGATATAGGTAGATCTAGCCAAAAAGATGAGCTAAGATCACCTAGAAAACATGTGTGAAGCATGTACAACGTAATTGTTGAGGCTTTGCAGCAAATAATGCACTGTCTCTTCAGCAGAATATAAACATGAAGTTGTAGGCTGAAAAGAGAAATGTAGATCTAATAAAAACTGGAGCTTTGATGATGCCAAGATTCAAGATCTGGCCATTGTGATGGATTCCCAAGATAACCCAGAAAGGATTTTCCAGATTTGCAACTTTGGAAAAATCACCTCCCTAGAGTTTGATCCTTGATCTGCTGGGAAATACAGATCTGAAGTTGGATCTAAAGAATAGATGGCTGAAATGTATGCTCAGATCAGATCTATGTTTGAAGGGTTGATCCCTTCCTTAGATCTATGAGCTAGGAGCTCTAGATCTAGCTTCTCAATCCTCCAAAAGATGATTGCAGCTGCTGCAACACAAATGCCTCTGAAAACTGTGCTGTGAGGGAAAGAGAGGCCTTCTTCCTACTAAAAAATGCTGCAATAAGATCCAGACTTATGGTAAGACTGATGGAAATGTGAAGGAATGATCCTCCATTGGATTGCTCGCTGAAATACTAGCAACTTCCTTCCTCCTTTCAGATCTGCAATATGTACAACGTTATTCTTGGAGAGAACACTACTGCTAGGAGGTCAGTAAATTTTGGCCCAATTCCAGATCTTCAATGTGGCTCTAGGAGTGCTGCAATATAAGCCCAAGTGATGGGAATAATCCCTTACCTTTTTCTCCAGCTGAAGTACTGAAGACAACTTCCACCTTCCAAACTGATCTTCAGAAAAACGCATTTTTATGAATATAATGTTCTGTAGAAAGTAGGAAATGGAAATGGCACTTAAAGCCTAATGTATAATAAAGTACAAGCCTCTTCCTTAGAGATCACTCAAATAAAGAGGAGGGATTCCCACCCAGGAACACCCTGTGCTAAAAAACACCTGCAATCTCTGCTAAACAGCCCAAGATTGTAGTGGAATGTCACTTGACAATTCTAGATCTAAAAGATCATACATCAAAATAATCCAAGATGCCTTTCACCTTTTCCTTCATCCCATTTGTAATGATTGAACCCCCTCAAGCCTTGGCCCTAATCTCAACTGCACTGTCTTAGGTGGATAAGATCCTCCAAGTGGGACTACGCTGTTTGACCAAATCAACCAAACAGTCTAGGTGCAATGTATACCCCTCCATCATGTGTGCTTCATTCCTCCACCACTTGATTATTAATGCTCAGTGACCCCTTGGTTTTACATCTTCAAGATCTTAGTTGACTGAATCAACCCTCCATGATCTCTCTCATTAAATGAGACATGATCTCCAATCTCATTCACCTTAGTAGTTGCTCAACTACCTCTTTTTGCAGATCTAGCGTAAATTAATCCACATTCACACACAAAAAGTGGATATTATTCTTATTTAGGATTGTGGGTCCCTCCACCCTTTTATTTACTTTATTCATTAAGAAAATAAAGGACTCTAATATTCCAAATGTGATGTGAAAATTTGGGAATGTTGCAAACCCCCAGCAAAATGTTGCTTGTCCTCAAGCAACTCCAAAAGTAGATGCAAGGCCATCTATCCCCCTCCATATGGCATCCACATAAGGAAGGATTCCTCCATTTGCTGCAATAGGTTATGTATGTTTGGTTCCAAATTTGTCTCTTTAAAGCATAAGGAATGACCTCCAACTATTTGGTTAGATGTTCTCCGCCCATCATGAAGTACCAAGTGACAACCAAGTGATGTCCAACATCATCAAAAATGAATGAGAGACATAAAATAAAGTAGCTCTTTCCACAAGGGAAAAGCTTCATCATACAATAAATATCTTCATCCCATGTTTCATGAATTAGATTAAGAATTGATATGCTCCCATACTTAGCCCTGTTGGCCTTATTGGATCCAAACTCCATCATCTCAAGGTTATGCAAAAGAATAAGGGAAGAAGAAATATGGGTAGACGAAGATGTAAAACCATATTCTCCTGAAAACAACCCCCGGAGTAAGGCCCTTTGTTGCCATCCTCCATCTCCTTCAGGTAAGATGATCAAGCCAAACTCCTCCATAAGAAACCAAAGCAACAAGAGATATTGCTGCTTCCTTTCCCCCTCATGTGCATCATGAAGCTTAAGCATACCAATGGACATATGAGATGTCACATCAGCCCAATACAAAGAAACATCATCAATGCACATCATTAGATCATTATGCCAAATTTTAAACAATACAAAACACATACACATAGGAGATGTCATGAGGTAGCCAAACTCTCTCAAGTGAAACCAAAATGAACATGCCTTCCCTTGCTGCAATTTATCATTGAAAAACAAGGCATGATTCAGGAAATGATGAGCTATTGGGTGGTATCCATACTCACCCAAGAGCATCCAGCGTAGCCATGCCTCCTTCTTCATTTCATACATGTTTTTCAAGGCATGGATCAGAAAAATAGGTGCCTTTGGAGAGTGACAGAAATATCCCATTCGCAACCAACGTAACCAAGCATGCTGGCCCATACAAATATTCAAGTGGTGCTGCAACCCCTTGCTTATCATCCTTACCCATTCACTCCCATGGGGATGATGAATGAGGTACTGCATAATCATGGCATCCTCCCTTTGTAGAATTCCATCCTTCCCAAACAGTTGAAGAGCTTTGCATTCCATGAAATGTTGAAATGAATCTCTAATGAGATCTCTTAATGAGATTATATATCCATCAAAGGCCCTCCAAAACCAAAGAAGTTTTGGATTTAGTGCAAGTAGAAGTTTCTCTTTGAGAAGTGAGAGGCTCATTCAGGAAGGGTCATATAGAAAGGAGAAAATATTTCTCATTTCAAGATGTCTACCATTTGTCATATTTGCTTCCATTGTTTCATGAATGAAGCTACCTCCAGAGTGTTCCAAGAATGATGAAGCCCTTTCTTTGTCACAACTACTAAGTGACAGCACTGTAGATCTGCAGGATAATACATATGTTGTCTCAAAGTAAGGCACAATACTGATCTCATAATCAGCCATTGTACATAAGGTAATGCTAATCCCAATTTCTGAAACTTGACATCTCAACTCAAAGGGTTGAATGTAGCTCAACAATGATGAACAGAGATAGTTTTCAGTTTCCTCCTTGATCAGATCAAGGGTCCTCTGCACTGTGATATGTTTCTGGTTCAAATCAGCATCTTGTTCTAATCCTTGGTTATGCATTGATCTAGAAAACATATGTGCTGAAATTTTATGCATAACTTGGATCAACTGATATGTGGAAACCTCTTTATAGAACACAAGAGTTCCTCCAACCAGGACAACAATGTATTCAAGTGCTGGTAAGAGTGATGGTCTCTTTTCTTCAAGTGTACCAGCGTTAGTATCTTCCTTCTCCTCCTCATGCATCTCCTGATCTATGCATGGGAGTCCATATGTCAAGAGCTCAGGACTATCTTGCAAATATGCAAGTGCCTTTTCTCTAGATACAAGTAATTTTGTAGCAGGTGGTGAAAGTAGTGACCCCTCCACATCAAAACTCTTCCTCAAATTATGAAATAAATCTGAATACTTGGTCACCTTTGCATGCTCTAAGTGCCCAAACCACCAATCTTTTGCTTCATCTAAAAGATGAAGTGTTGCAATTTGAACAGCCTCTTCTTCAACCACAGGATGTAGCTTAAAAAATGAATCTAACTCCCTCCTCCAAGCCTTGAAATTTCTTGAGGAAGATCCATCAAATGTAGGCAAATAGAATCTATTATGCCTCTTCCTTCTATTGTTGCTATAGGATCCTCTCTCTTCTTTGATTTTGAAGAATTGTTGGAGAGTTAGCTTCTCCTTCAATGCTCTAGACTGTGCTTTGTACTCTTCAAGATACAGACTGAGAGTCTCATGAGTCTCAGGTTCATTCCTTCCTTTACTTCTATACCTCTCACCTTCTTCAAAGAAAGTGGGCATAGTGGATCTATGAGGAGATATAGAATTCTCCGGTCTTCTTTGCTACTGATAGGAAGTGCTTTCCTTATAAGATATACTTCTTGGATCTTCTTTCTGTTCTTCCTCCTTCGTTTGATAGACCCCTTTGGAGAGATCTTGCATGGATCTAAAGAAAGGAGTGACAGTTTTTTTTTTTCATTCTCCATGATAGATCTCATCTATTGGTTCTTCTTTCAATGTAAAAATATGAAGTGTCCACAAGCTGAGCCAAAGATCATGCTTTGATACCACTGTAATATCCCCAAATGGGAACATGCAGCAATACCTCACACAATATAAGAACTTACGGCAAGATAGGCAATAAATCTAAGTACAACTCAGAATATGCAGAAAGAGCTGAGCCATTTTATTATATTGGAGATGAATCAGTTACACAAGTACAAGATATAGGTAGATCTAGCCAAAAAGATGAGCTAAGATCACCTAGAAAACATGTGTGAAGCAGGTACAATGTAACTGTTGAGGCTCTGAAGCAAATAATGCACTGTCTCTTCAGCAAAATATAAACATGGAGTTGGAGGCTGAAAAGAGAATTACAGATCTACTCAAAACTAGAGCTATGATGATGCCAAGATTCAAGATCTGGCCACTGTGATGGATTCCCAAGATAACCCAGAAAGGATTTTCCAGATCTGTAACTTTGGAAAAATCATCTCCCCAGGGTTTGATCCTTGATCTACTGGGAAATATAGATTTGAAGCTGGATCTGAAGAATAGATGGTTGAAATGTATGCTCAGATCAGATATATGCTTGAAGGGATGAACCCTTCCTTAGATCTATGAGCTAGGAGCTCTAGATCTAGCTTCTCAATCCTCCAAAAGATGATTGCAGCTGCTGCAACACAAATGCCTCTGAAAACTATGTTGTGAGGGAAAGTGAGGATTTTTTCCTGCTAAAAAATGTTGCAATAAGATCCAGGCTGATGGTAAGACTGATGGAAATGTGAAGAAATGATCCTCCATTGGATTGCTAGCTGAAATACTAGCAACTTCCTTCCTCCTTTCAGATCTGCAATATGTACAACATTATTCTTGGAGAGAACACTGCTGCTAGGAGGTCAATAAATTTTGGCCTGATGCTAGATCTATAATGTGGCTCTGGGAGTGCTGCAATATAAGCCCAAGTGATGGGAATAATCCCTCACCTTTTTCTCTAGCTGAAGTACTAAAGACGACTTCCACCTTCCAAACTGATCTTCAGAAAAACACAACTTTTTGAACATGAATGTTCTGCAGAAAGTAGGAAATGGAAATATCACTTAAAGCCTGATGTATAATGAAGTACAAGCCTCTTCCTTAGATATCACTCAAAGAAAGAGGAGGGATTCCTGCCCGGGAACACCCTTTGCTAAACAACACTTGCAATCTCTGCTAAACAACCCAAGACTGCAGTGGAATGTCACTTGACAATTCCAAATCTAAAAGATCATACATCAAAATAATCCAAGATGCCTTTCACCTTTGCCTTCATCCCCTTTGTAATGATTGAACCCCCTCAAGCCTTGGCCCTAATCTCAATTGCGCTGTCTTAGGTGGATAAGATCCTCCAAGTGGGACTACGCTGTTTGACCAAATCAACCAAATAGTCTAGGTGCAATGTACATCCCTCCATCATGTGTGCTTCATTCCTCCACCACTTGATCATTAATGCTCAATGACCCCTTGGTTTAACATCTTCAAGATCTTAGTTGACTGAATCAACCCTCCATGATCTCTCTCATTAAATGAGACATGATATCCAATCTCATTCACATTAGTAGTTTCTCAACTACCTCTTTTTGCAAATCTAGACTAAATTAATCCACATTCACACACACAAAGTGGATATTTATTCTTATTGAGGATTGTGGGTCCCTCCACCCTTTTATTTACTTAATTCATTAAGAAAATCAACGATTCTAATATTCCAAATGTGATGTGAAAATTTGGGAATATTACAAAAAATCATCCTACCCCACTCCCACCTCCACCTACGGACGATATGGCTGCATAGATGAAGTTACATACATTTAAGGGTGCGAGGGATGAGGATATGGACCATTTTTGGTTTTTGGCTAATGCGGTGTGGCCTGCACAGAATGTCAATAATGATGTGGTGAAAAGAGCGCAACTAGCTATAGCTTTTCAGGGATAGGCTCTAGATTGGTTCATGGGATATATTACTCAAGATTCAAACCCTACAATACAAGAGATCAAGGATTCCATGAAACATCAGATCCGAAAACCTAACTATTAATCTCAATGTGTAGTTGAGCTAAAGGATATTAAGCAAGGACCTTCTGAGTCTGTCAGGGAGGTTGATCAACGGCTGAAGAAATTCATCAACAATAGGGGATTTTCTTATGATGACAAAAATGTAAGGAATGTTTCATCGTCATGCTATTACCGCATCTGCGTGGACCCATGGGTCAACAAAAAATTGATTCATAGTAAGAAGCCATGGAAATTGCTATGAAGCTAGAGGCTGTGCCGAGGGGAGATACCAAAATTGGGCCACTACAGATCCATAGTCAATTAGAGGCGATGCACTTAGAAATTCAAAATTTACAGTGAGACCCGGGTAAAGAAGATAGCGTAGATGTATGGTGTATTCATTACAAAGGAGAGGGCCACACCAAAGAACAGTGCCCTGTGTTTATGGATTACCTATGGGCCGGAGGACAAAATCCATTGTGCCCTAGGGAGGTTGGGGGGACCAGAAACCCCATCCTATGGTGCGCCGATTTCTGGGTAGCTGGCCACAATGATACTGACCATTTCCCAAGTCTGGGAGCTTATGTGCTAGAGTTGAAGCAACAATATTACATATTTTTCTCCTTGATTGGATACTATTGGCTGAAAAATGTGTTCTGTGTAGCCACACTATTTAAATGACCTCCGATCATAGCGGAAGAACAACATGAAGTGGTAAATAATACTGGGTCAATCAAGAAGGGGGTAAATCAGTATACAGTCATATGAGGAATTCACCTAATCTAGACAAAGGCGGAGAGACCAGTCCCCTGGCTACGCCACCATCAAACTCGCTCAAGTGTAAAAATCATCCTACCCCACCCCCACCTCCACCTGCAGACGATATGACTACACAGATGAAGTTACATACATTTAAGGGTGTGGGGGATGAGGATATGGACCGATTTTGGTTTGTGGCTAATGCAGTGTGGGTTGCGCAGAATGTCAATAATGATGCAGTGAAAAGAGTGAAACTAGAAATAGCTTTTGAGGGACGGGCTCTGGATTGGTTCATGGGATATATTATTCAACATGTGAACCCTAAAATACAAGAGATCAAGGATTCCCTGAAACTGCAGATCCGAAAACCTAATTCTTACTCTCAATGTGTAGTCGAGCTAAAGGATATTAAGCAAGGACCCTCAAAGTTCATCTGGGAGGTTGACCAATGATTGAAGAAATTCATCAGTGATGGGGGGTTTTCTTACGATGACAAACAACATAAGGAACGTTTCATTGTCATGCTATTACCGCATCTATGCGGACCCATGGGTCAGTAGAAGATTGATTCGCAGGAAGAAGCCCTGGAAATTTCTATGAAGTTAGAGGCTACGCTGAGGGGAGATACCCAAATTGGACCACTATAGATCCATAACCAATTAGAGGCGATGCACTTATAAATTCAGAATTTACGGTGAGACCCGGGTAAAGAATCTAGGGAAGATGTATGGTGTATTCGTTGCAAAGGAGAGGGCCACACCAAATACCAGTTCCCTATGCTTACAAATTACCTATGGGCTGGAGGACCAAATCCGCTACGCCCTAGGGAGGTTGGGCGGCCAAATAACCCCATCCTATGGTGCGTTGATTTTCGGGTAGTTGGCCATAATGATACTAACCATTGCCCAAGACTGGGAGCTTATGTGCTAGAGTTGAAGCAAAAATATTGCAGATTATGCTCCTTGGTTGGTCATGATGAGCACCACTACCGAACTTATGAGCTAATGATAGACAATGCGAATATGTACAAAGTGTAGGCTGAGACCTATTCACCAGCATCTCTCTTTGGACGAGGAGGATCCCATACAAGAGGAAGGGGAGGAGGGAGAGGAAGAGGCATAGGCCGAGGAAGAGGTCAATTGATTTGCTATAACTATGGAGATCTGGGACACTACACATGCGATTTCCCTAACCCTGCGGGTACTATAGGAAATTTGATAACGTATTAGAGGAATGTCCCATTCTTCTAGCTAAGATGTAGGAAAAGTAGTAGACTCCTACGCAGAATGCGAAAATGGACAAATTTGAGCCACATGATGATGGCCCTAGTGTAAATGCAATAACGTGCTGTGTTATGGCCACTGGAGGACTTGCGGAGAAAGCTG
This sequence comes from Pinus albicaulis, assembly GCA_034641835.2. Classification (NCBI taxonomy): domain Eukaryota; kingdom Viridiplantae; phylum Streptophyta; class Pinopsida; order Pinales; family Pinaceae; genus Pinus; species Pinus albicaulis. The sequence goes on along the minus strand of CM076584.1, from coordinate 755,406,718 downwards.
TTGCAGAGTCATGGATTAGAAGGGAAAATGAAAAAAAGGAAGGCCTAGACCTGAACAAATAAAATGAAACTTTTATAGAGGCTAGGAAGGATTTTGGTATGACAGAAGCGTCGACATCAAAAGATGCCATAGATCCAAAAGTTGATGAAGCAGTCAAGCCATTCCTTCAAGCCTATATGAAGTTACTGCGCAACTAGAAGGCAGTAGAGAATCTCTAAGTATAGATAGATAGCTACGTAGAAAAGTAAGCCCCTCAAAGGGAGATTAAGGCTGTAAAAAAAATTTAGAAGAACAAGAAGAGGACCGGTCGGGAGATGCATATGACTGCGTAGATTGGAGACTACGGGATGGATTAGGTCATATTGGATCTGGGATCTGATGCCAATGTATCACCCAAAAAACCTAGAAAAGGATGGGACAACCCAAATTGGAGTGGTCCACCATTTAGCTACAGATGGCTAACCAAAAAAAGATCATTCCACTGGGAAGGTTGCCTAAGGTTGTGGTAGACATTGCAGGAGTTAAAGTATATGTAGACTTCGAAGTAATCCAGATTGTGGATGATGTCGACCCTTAAAATGTGCTATTAGGACTAGATTGGGCTATCAACATGGGAGGTATCAACAACCTGAAAAGGAGGAACATGATATTTTAAAATGATGGTACGTGGGTAATAATCCCTCTAGATCTAGCTGAAGGTGAAAGATATACATAGTCGGTGCACAATGAGGAGGATGTTGACCATATTTACAAACTAACTACACAGGATGATGATTGGGTCAACCCTACCATTGATGGCATGTTAAATTGGGAAAAAGACAGCTCATTATTCTTAGATTCAGATGGCGAGATGGAAAATTTCCAGAACCGGTTGCATGAAGTATCTGTGCTACGCTGCCTGTAATATTCCCAATTAGCCATGAGCTAGTTGGAATATTAAATTTTATTTTTTCTTTCTTGTTTGATGAATAAGAGGATATGGAGATTCAAAAATATACTTAATATGAATAAAATCAATGCCAATGTGAAAGGAGGACATCTTCCTAGTCTAATTGAGCACCCTTAGGTGTGAAAAGGGGTTGGAACACATATATTGGGTCAAATTTGACCAAATCAACAACGCTGTCATGGAGGAGTGGCATTCATTATGGGACATCGCAGTTTTAGTTGGAGACTCTTTGCATAGAAGTAGTGTCTTAAATGAGTGGGGCCTATGGTTAGGAAACTCATCACTTATATAAGGAAGAGGATGGCAGCCATATTTCATTATGAATGTATGTTTATGTTTTGATATATGGTTTGTTTAGACATATATCTTTCTTCAAATGTTTAGCTAAGATTACAGTTCTGTTTAGCACAAGGTGTTCCTGATCAGGAATCCCGCCTCTATACTTGAGAGGCCTCATAGGAAGAGTATTTCACTACAATTCCACAATCAAACATCAGTCCAAACTTCAGTCTTGTGGTACAACGCAGTTTCTGTTGAGAAATGTGCTGAGTTGCAGGTTGCAGCAATGGAGAATAGATCTGGGTGATTTCTGATCTGTTTTTCAGTGGAGGAAGGTTTCCTTCCATTGGGAGGCTAGTGAGGAAGGCCCTTGAGCTTATTTACATCATTTGGCATTAGGCCACTTGATCATTTTCCCCTATAGTGCAGTTTCTGTCTTGGACTGCGTTATTTTCAGGGAGGAGTTGCAGGGTGGTTTCAGTACACCATTTGGGGAGGAGGTTTTCTAGTGAAGGGATCAACCTTTCATCTAGAGGATCCATTGGGGGAGGCTACATTATTTGGCATATCATATCAGCCACATATTTCCAGTGTTATTTTTGTAGTGAATCTTCAGCCCTAGGGCTTTGATTCCCATCTTATAGATTGGTGTATTTCTGAAAACCCTTTGGGTTTCTTTGTTGGAGGTTGTATAGAGCCTAGATCTTCATTTTTTGTATCTTTTGAGGCATATAACAACCATATATATTTTGTATGTTCATTTTCTGTAGCAGTGCTCCGATGACTGCGCTGTAGTAGTGTTTCGACATTTTTGATATAGTAGCAACAGCTCTTATTGAGGGTTTTCTTTATTGGAGGCTTGTTCTATCTTGTATTATGGTTTGTGGCCCATTATATTAAACATATTTTCTACTATTATGCTGACTTAAAAGGCTCCATATTGGCCTCATGTTTTTATCTGATGTTTTACACTGTTATTCCAACATTTTGTTCTATATTCCCGCTTTTCCCATTTGGGAATATTACAGGAATATAGAAAAAAATGTTGGAATAGTAGTGTAAAACATCATATAAAAACATGAGGCCAATATGGAGCCTTTATATTCATCATAACAACAACAAATATGTATAATATAACGGGCCACAAAGCATAGAATAAGATACAATAAGCCTCCAATGAATAAATCCCTTAACAAGAGGTGCTGCTACTATTTCAAAATGCCAGAAACACGGCTACAACACAGTTATGAGAGCACTACTACAAAAAAATGATCATACAAAGATAAAGGGCTGATAGATGCCACAATAGTTACAAAAATGAAGATCTGGGCTCTATGAAACCTCCAGAAAAGAACCCAAAAGGGTCTCCAGGAAAAACACCCAAAAATACAATATGAGATGCAGCCCTAGGGCTAAAAGTATGCTGCAACAAGTAATTGAAGAGAAATGGCTGAAGATGATATGAAAATGAATGTTCGCTCCTCCAATGGATCCTCCAGGTGAAAGGCTAGCCCCTTCACTGAAGAAATCACCTCCCAAATCACCTATTACAAACACCCTTGCAACTCCTCCCTAAAATAATGTAGATCTAGACTGATACTGCACTGTAGGGATGTAGATCAAGATAAAGGAACCTTCCTCCAATGAGATATAGCTCAGAAATATCCCAAATCAATCCTCCACAACTCCTGCCTTGCAACACAACACAAAACCTCAACAGGAACTACATTGTACATTAAGACTGAAGCCTTGGCCCGATGCCTGAATGTGGAATGTGGTGAAAAGCTCTTCCTAGAGGCTTCTCAAGGAAAGAGGTGGGATTCCCGCTCGGGAACACCTTTTGCTAAACAACACTGCAATCTTAGATAAACAATTGAATAAATCTATATGTATAAACAAACCATATATCAAAATATAATAAACCAAACATGAATGAATATGGCTTCCATCCTCTTCCTTATATCAGTGATGAGATTTATAAACCTAGGCCCCACTCATTTAAGACACTACTTCCATGCAAAGAGTCTCCAACTAAAACTACACTGTCCCTCAATGAATGCCACTACTCCATGAAAACGTTGTTGATTTGGTCAAAGTTGACCTAGTCTAGGTGTTCCAGCCCCTTTTCACACACAAGGGTGCTCAATTAAGCTACCAATATGTCCTCCTTTCACAGTGGCATTGATTTTATTCATATTAAGGAGATTTATGGATATCCATATCCTCTTATTCATAAAACAAGGAAGCAAAAACAAAATTTAATATTCCAACTAGCTCATGGATAATTGGGAATATTACAGTCCTCCCCTCCCAAAATTTTCTTGTCCTCAAGAAACTGAAAAGGTGAATGTTGCAACTCTTCTCCTCCTCCATTAGTGACACCCCCATGTTATAATATTCCCTCATAATCCAAGTGTCTCCCATTCCATCCATCCATGACATGCTCCTCCCAAGTTCTCATGAGATGAAAATGATTCATCCCACAAAGAAGCAAAATATCCAATGTAGCAATCATGGTTTGCCCAAGGTTCTCCCCAAAACATGTAGCATAAAAAACATGGAGAGTATCTCTCCCAAAGGGCATGCTCAATCCTCCCCTCCTTCCTCAATTCATTCCCATAATAAAAATAAGGACATCATCAATATATGGGATCAAAACCAAGTGCACATAAATAGGCATATGCAAGAATGGAGGTGGGTCATAGTCCCACATGTGGAACCAATGCAATATATCTCCTGACTGCATCAGATAATGATATGGTAAGTGGTTTCCCCACCACTTATTTTTTGCCATAGTTTTATCACAAGTTTTGAAACGGTGAGAAATGTTTGGTGCCTTTGGAGTGCACCCTGAATGATTCATCATCTCCCTATACCCTCCTAGGGAGTGGCCAGGCTCAACAATGATTATGGCCCAAAGTTGGCCATGAAGTTTATATGGAATAATGCTCCTTCTTGGAGCAATGGCATGCACATATATGGTGAAGGAATGCAAATAATCATCAAGTAAATAATTATGCACATAAACAAGATCCTTACCATAATATCTACTCATACAAATGTAGTGGTCCATAGATAGATCCCCTCTCATTCCTAAAGAGAAAGAGGTGGCTGTGATAACTCCTTCATAGAGTTATGTATCTCCTCCATATCCACATGATCCATGCATCTCTTCAAATGCTGATATATCTCCTCTTCAAAGCCTTCCCAAGTGTATCCCTCCATGATGGTGTTGTAGGCTCTCATGGAATAAGTGTGGCTGAAGAAAAAATATTCATGTGATGCTTGTAAAAAATTCTCCTTGAGATTGAAAGCTCTAGATAAGAATATCATACCATGATAATATATGACCTCATATTTGATTGAACATCCCTCCTCATGTAGCTGGTCATCCAGTATCATGCATGTGAAAAGATACCTGGAATAATCCACCAACAGTTGGGATTTCCAATATGGATCTATCCTCCAAAGTGACAATGCTTATGATTTATCATATAAAGCATCTGTCATATGGCTCTCCTCCTCTTTGACATCTCCCATTCCAAATTCACATACCAGGATGTTGCTATCTTCCTCTGCTTCTCCTTCTATAGCTGCTCATGCTCAAGTAAAGGTTGAAGCTTTTGGAGGTTAGTCTTCCATGGGAAGCTATCATCTACCCAAAAATTTCTGAGTTTGGCCAAAGCATGCATGAGTGGCCACCATCTTCTATATGTGTAATACTTCTCCCCAAGTGAGAACATCTTCTCAACCTCCAAAGTCAAGGAATAGTCTCCTTACACCATGATGGTGCCATTCTCCAGTCCTGTAGCATCCTCTCTTAGTGCAAGATATGGTGTGAGAGTGGATAATGATGATAGTGGGAGAATGTTCTGTATTACACTACCATTCCACAATCAGAAATCAGGCCAAAGCTTCAGTCTTGTGGTACGATGCAATTTCTATTGAGATATGTGCTGAGTTGCAGGTTGCAGCAATGGAGAATAGATCTGGATGATTTCTGATCTATTTTTTAGTGGAAGAAGGTTTCCTTCCATTGTGAGGCTAGTGAGGAAGGCCCTTGAGCTTATTTACAACATTTGGCACAAGGCCACTTGATCATTTACCCCTGCAACGCAGTTTCTGTCTTGGACTGTGTTATTTTTAGGGAGGAGTTGCAGGGTGGTTTCAGTGCACCATTTGGAGAGAAGGTTTTATAGTGAAGGGATCAACCTTTCTTCTAGAGGATCCATTGGAGGAGGCTACATTCTTTGGCATATCATATCAGCCACATCTTTCCAGTGTTATTTTTGCAGTGAATCTTCAGCCCTAGGGCTTTGATTCCCATCTTATAGATTGGTGTATTTCTAAAAACCCCTTTGGGTTTCTTTGTTGGAGGTTGTATAGAGCCTAGATCTTCATTTGTTGTATCTTTTGAGGCATATAATAGCCATATATATTTTGTATGGTCATTTTCTATACTAGTACTCATATGACTATGCTGTAGCAGTCTTTTGGGTTTTGTGATATAGTAGCAACACTTCTTATTGATGGTTTTCTTTATTGGAGGCTTGTTCTATCTTGTATTATGGTTTGTGGCCCATTATATTAAACATATTTGCTGTTGTTATGATGAATGAAAAGGATCCATATTGGCCTCATGTTTTTATCTGATGTTTTACACTGCTATTCCAACATTTTGTTCTATATTCCTGCTTTTCCCATTTGGGAATATTACAGTGGTATCAAAGCATAATCTTGGCTCAGCCCGTGCATCTTAATCCAATATGTCATTAGAAGAAAGATATCCTCTCACAGATATAGAGAAGAGGTATCTCAAAAGAATAAACCGGAAGTTTTATTATATAGATGATAAATAAGACAAGGGTAAAACCCCTTTATCAAGAGAAGATGAGGAGAAGGAGTACCCAAAGCTTCTTCTTTGAACCATGCAAGACATTGCTAGAGAAATAAAGGAGATGAGGATGGATAGATACAAGGAATCCCCTAAAGGGTTTCTACATGGTGAAGGCTCCGACATTTCCCATCACTAGAGTGATCAACCAGTGAAGCAACAACAAGTTTCCCAACGCTATACAATGCCTACATTCTTAGCAATGGGAAATGAAGGGTTTCAAGAACAAGAAACTATTGAAGAATATTTCATGGAGTATGAGTCTCATTCTCAAAGATTCAAGGATCACTTGATTTTTCAAGAATTTTGTCAGATCAAGGACAATAGGAGACCTAGGCATCACAACAGAGGTGGAGGATTCATATAGAATCATGATATACACCAAACTATGGGCATTTTTTTCTTACCCAACTTTGATGGGTCATCTAAATGCACTACCAAATCATGGGTAGAGAAGTTAGACATCTACTTCCAACTAAACAAAGTACCAAAGATGGAGGCCATCAAGATAGCTGTGCTGCACCTTGAGGGTGAGGCACATGTTTGGTGGTTTCATGGCTTGTCTACATTGGGTCATTCCAATGTGACTGCATATTCAGAGTTCACAAGGAGGTTGGTGGAGAGATTTGATCAGAGACACCCAGAGGCACCTTTCATGGGGCTAGCAAAGCTCAAACAATCAGGTAATCCAGAAACTTACATTTCTGAATTTCTAAGACTTTTTGTTATGGTTCCTGATTTATCTGCAACAAGAAGGGTCTATATGTTTATTGATGGGTTAGCAGAACCTATTCATGGGTTGGTTAAGTCTACCAAGCCCACTACCCTTCAAGATGCCATTGAAACGACTAGAGATCTACAAGATGCCTTTCCAAAAACAAAGGCAACATTTCAGAAAAATCCCACTTTTCCATTGAAGTGAAAAGAAGAGAAGGCTCCTCTTTCAAAGGAGGGCCAAAACAAAGTGCCTCTTAGTGATGATTTCAAAAGAGATTTGAGGAGAAGGAAGTTTTGCTTCACATGACAAGAATCATGGGCACCCAGACATAGATGTGCAGCAGGGAAGGCACACTATATAGAGGTCTTCTCAGATGATGAGGAGGAAGAAGAAGATAAACTAGAAAGAGGCCACAATGCTAGCATAGCAGGAGATGATCCACCACCACCAAGGAGTGGGGATGGGGAATTTCTCCAATTGGAGGGGCTCTTGTATCATTGAGAGGAGTACCTAAGTACTTGAACTTGAGGGTTCGAGGTTCCATCTTAGATCATATGGTTTCAATTTTGATTGAAAGTGGAGCTACTCACAACTTTATTGATGCCCAACTAGTGTAGAGGAGGGAAATACCCACTGATAATTTTGAGGGATTTTTTGTTTTGGTCCCAGGAGCTAGAACTATGTAGTGCATGCATTATGTTCCATATTTTTCTATGACCATGGGGACATATACATTGACTGATCACTTCTTTGTGGTTGACATACTTGACACTAATGTGATATTGGGTGTGTAGTGGTTAATTACTTTGGGGAAGGTCACCACAGAATGGGAGACTTTGCAGATGGAATGGGTGGATTAAAAGAGCAGAAAAAATCAAATGATTAAGGGCATGCACACATATCCCTCACATACAACTTCCACATAGAAAAAATAGGTGGATTTGGGCAGTGGAAGAAAGGAACAAACAATCCCATCTATTAGGCACATGACTTTGGCCCACGGGACCTTATTGTTTTGTGGAAAACCACCTAGGAGGCCACCTGATTAGGATTTGGTGAGGAATGTATCACATCATGATGCACTACTCATAGATCCAGAAGGAGTGGAGGCATTGGGATGTCATGGTACAACGCTGAGAATCTTGGGTAGACTCAAGAAGGAGGGAGACATTATCCCAACATCATCATTACCCACTCTCATTTCAGATTCTGTGCTGAGAAAGGAGTAACATGGGGAGGATAGCAACCTTCCAACATGTGAATTTGGCATGGGAGATGTCAAAGAGGAGGAAAACCATATGATGTATGTTTTATGTGATAGATCATCAGCGTTGTCACTATGGAGGATAGATCCATATTGGAAATCACAGCTGTTGGTGGATTATTCCAAGGATCTTTTTACTTGCATGATACTTGATGACCAACTACAAGAGGAGGGATATTCAATCAGAGATGAGTTCATCTACTATCATGGTAGGATGTTCTTATATAGGGCATCCAAGCTCAAGGAGAAGTTACTGCAAAGAGCACATGAGGATTTTCTCTTCAGCCACACTTATTCCATGAGGTCATACCGCACTATCATGGAGGGATAAACTTGGGAATGCCTTGAAGAGGAGATATATCAGCATTTGAGGAGATGAATGGACCATGTGGATATGGGAGAGATACATAACTCTATGAAGGAGTTATCACAACCACCTCTTTCCTCTATAGGATTTAGAGGGTATCTATCTATGGGCCACTCCATTTGTATGAGAAGGGTTTATGCATGGTAAGGATCCTGTTTATGTGCATAATGATTTACTTGATGATTTTTTGCATTCATTTACCATGTATATGCAGGCCATTACTCAAAGTAGGAGAATTCTTCCTTACAAACTTCGTGGGAAAATTTGGGCCATAATTTTTTTTGAGCATGGCCACTCCCTATGAAGATATAGGGAGATGATTTATCATTCAGGGTGTGCACCAAAGGCACCAAACATTTCTCAACTTTTCAGAACTTGTGAGAAAAATATGGCAGCAAGTAAGTGGTGGGGAAACCACTTACCATATCATTATCTGATGCAGTTAGGAGATTTACTGCGTTGGTTCCAGATATGGGACTATGACCCACCTCCATTTTTTCATATTTCTATTTATGTGCACTTGGTTTTGATCCCATACATTGATGATGTTATTATTCTTATTATGGGAATGAATGGAGGAAGGATGGGAGGATTGGATGTTCCCTTTGGGAGAGATACTCCCCATGTTTCTTATGCTACATGTTTCAGGGAGAACATTGGGCAAACCATGATTACTTCATTGGATCTATTGCTTCGTTGTGGGATGAGTCATTTACATCTCATGAGAATTTGGGAGGAGCATGTCATGGAGGGATGGATTGGGAGGAACTTGGATTATGAGGGAAGATTATCACATGGAGGTATCACCAATGGTGGAGGAGAATAGTTTCATCACTCACCTTTACAGTTGCTTGAGGACAAGAAACATTTGGGAGGGGAGGACTGTAATATTCCCAATTAGCCATGAGCTAGTTGGAATATTAATTTTTTTTTTTGCTTTCTTGTTTGATGAATAAGATGATATGGAGATCCATAAATCTCCTTAATATGAATAAAATCAATGCCATTGTAAAAGGAGGACATCTTGGCAGTTTAATTGAGCGCCCTTAGGTGTGAAAAGGGGTTGGAACACATAGACTAGGTCAACTTTGACCAAATCAACAACACTATCATGGAGGAGCGACATTCATTATGGGACAATGCAGTTTTATTTGGAGACTCTTTGCATGGAAGTAGTGTCTTAAATGAGTGGGGCCTAGGGTTAGGAATCTCATCACTTATAAGGAAGAGGATGGAAACCATATTTCATTATGAATGTATGTTTATGTTTTGATATATGGTTTGTCTAGACATATAGCTTTCTTCAGCTGTTTAGCTAAGATTGCAGTTTTTTTTAGCACAGGGTGTTCCTGATCAGGAATCCACCTCTATCCTTGAGAGGCCTCATAGGAAGAGTATTTCACTACCATTCCACAATCAGAAATCAGGCCAAAGCTTCAATCTTGTGGTATAATGCGGTTTCTGTTGAGAGATGTGATGAGTTGCAGGTTGCAGTAGTGGAGAATAGATCTGGGTGATTTCTAATTTGTTTTTCAGTGGAGGAATGTTTCCTTCCATTGGGAGGCTAGTGAGGAAGGCCATTGAGCTTATTTGTAGCATTTGGAATCAGGCCACTTGATCATTTTCCCCTACAACAAAGTTTTTGTCTTGGACTATGTTATTTTTAGGGAGCAGTTGCAGGGTGGTTTTAGTAAACCATTTGGAGAGGAGGTTTTCTAGTGAAGGGATAAACCTTCCATCTAGAGTCCATTGGAGGAGGCTAAATTATTTGGCATATCAGATCAGGCACATCTTTCTAGTGTTATTGTTGCAGTGAATCTTCAGCCCTAGGGCTTTGATTCACATCTTATAGATTGTTGTATTTCTGAAAACCCCTTTGGGTTTCTTTGTTGGAGGTTGTATAGAGCCTAGATCTTCATTTGTTGTATCTTTTGAGGCATGTAAAAACCATTTATCTTTTGTATGTTCATTTTCTGTAGCAGTGCTCCTATGACTACGTTGTAACAGTCTTCCAAAATTTTTGATATAGTAGCAACACCTCTTATTGAGGGTTTCCTTTATTGGATGCTTGTTTTATCTTGTATTATGGTTTGTGGCCCATTAAATTAAGCATATTTGCTGCTGTTATGATGAATGAAAAGTCTCCATATTGGCCTCATGTTTTTATTTGATGTTTTACACTTCTATTACAACATTTTGTTCTATATTCCTGATTTTCCCATTTGGGAATATTACACTGCCTCAAGATCACAAAGAGCTTCCGGTGCATTTCCTCAGAGGTAAGAGGACTACTTTTGATGGTTATGGTAGTGTTAAGGAATTTCTTAAAGCGCTAGAAAAATATGTCCTTGAGGAATGGAGATTCTGGGCACTTGACTTGGCCTTGCGCGCAACCCCCGCGCGATGGTGGGAAACACACAAGGGGGTTTTCTAGGACTAGGGGGAATGTCGAAAGATGATGATCCCATAATTTGAACCCCTAGTTAACCCACCCATGGAGCTCTTTTATAGCTGTGGGGATTCGTGCAAGGACTTGGCGATGTGGATGGAGGTATTGAATGAAAATACCTGGAATGAGTGTGTCCATATGTTTATTCATGCATTAGGGCCGGTCCCCACCACCTGGTATCTTGATGTGGAGCTTCATCAACATACTCACCATTAGGATACAATGATATAGGATTTCATGAAAACGTTCGGTGTAGTTGGAGGGACGAAGAAATTGGATGAAGCCTTGCAAGATATAGATGCTCTTATCTTTAATGAGTCTTTGCCTTGACAAGAATGTGTTGTGCCAACTTGTGATGTGCAGATGAAAGATATTTTCAATTGTAGAAATTTTTTAGTAGAGGACTGTGATGAATATCCTAGGAATATCACAATCCTAGAAGCTAAAGGAGAATGCGAAATCTCCATACCCTTATTACAAACTGTGGATGTTACCAAGCCATTGAAGTTGAAGGAAGCGACTAGAAGTATTTATGCACACATCTCCAGGGGCTACGAGTTGCTGGACACCGTTATGGAGCTGTGGTCAACTGTGTAACAAGACCCCCTTCTACAAAAATTCAATCAGGAGTTGCGACAAAAAGAGCAGGAATTTGTTCAGTTGGAAGTCACCATGCCAACCATTGTTTCCTTCCAACGACTAGCACGCCTTCCCACTAGTCATGCTCTGAGGGAAAAAATTGAGGTGCTAAATCATAAGAAGCAAGTTATCAGTGATCATCTGAAGACTTGGGTAGATGAAGTGCTGAAACTTTCGCAGGTCCTAGACACGGCAGTCAAGCAGCTGAATCATACATTGGATAGTGTCACTACAGCTATTGAGGGGTCTACCTCCCAAAAGTTGGTCGAGATCACGTAAAATGTAGCTGTGTAGAGTGAGGGATTCCTACAGCTATTTTTCGCTGCCCTCGAGCATCTCTGGAACAAGATAAAGATCCCACTGCCGCTGTGACTAGGGACAAGTCACAAGATTGTGTTGGGGGCCTGTTGGAGCGGGGTCCCCTGAATGTAATTTTGATGTAATTTTGTAACATTTTGAGTATTTTAGTCATGCGTAGCACCAGTTAATGGACTTTGGGGAGGGTCAAAGTCCCTTATGCATTCTAATGGGAAAAAATGGTATATCTAGAGGTCACAAACCACAGTTTGCAGACCCTAGTATAACGCAGGCTAAAATTATAAGTAAGAGTCTACGATGAGTCGAAGAGTGAGTATTTGATAAGTTTCTGATATGATAGATCTGTTCTAAGGATTTTTTGCAAACTTGTCTGGGTAAGGGCTCCTGCTGGCTATGTGCACGGAGACCCTCAGTCCTGCTGTGTGTGGACCTCGCTGGCTGTGTGCACGAGTATGTGGAAGAGTCTGTAAGAATAATATGAAGTATTAATGTATGAGAAGGCATTTTTGCTGATATCCATTGTCTCCATGATATGTTACACTGCATGTTATTTCCTTGTTAATTCTGTGATAGGGATAGATACTTGATTTCACATGTGGATGCAATGCTTTAAAGAGTTATGAATGCATATATATGGTGATGTTTAGTCATATTTCTCCTGTTAAGAGATCACATTATAAGTTACAGGCTATGTGCAAGTTATTCTGTTACATATATTGTTAAGGGTTTTCTAGTTAGGGTTTTTTCAGTGAAGGCATGTTTAGATCTAAAAGGTGCCCACTTCATTAAATATCTCTCTCAAGGTGTGGAAACTTGGTTCCAACACCCTCCCATAGTACTTCGGGTGAGACCTTGACTTGCGCAAGCAGGCCATTGTCGAAAGGGCCAGTAGTATATGGGTTTGTTGGTTAAACTCAAATCTGAACCTGGGTCAAGACCCCTTAAACAAAAAACCCTATTCAAGAGTTGCATTAATGGTCAGTGTGTTGAGTGTGTCACTCACAAGTAGAGCAAAGGTGTTGCTACCAACATCGACCCCCATAGTCTCACCATGAGGATAAAACTCCCTCAAAAAACCCTGTAAAATAAAGAGTTCTTTTATGAAGGATGAGAAAATTAAAATCGTAAATAAAGAAATGCGATAATTAAATGAGTTTCTTACCCCATGTTGACAGATTTGGGCCATCACGATTTTGATTTGGTCTCTTATATATTATCTCCGTGGCTCAATCATTATTAAAAAACTGAGTCTCTTGTTTAATTTTATGAGAATCCTCTTGACTATTTGGATCAGATCAATCGACATATAAATTTGTTCTTCCGTAAGTGTTACACCATTTTTTGGTCATCTAACCTATTATCATTAGATGGACCCAGGTACATCATGTAAGACCAATTTTACTCCAAGTAAAATTGCTTTCAATATGAAAATAAATTAGTAAATCACCTTTATTAAGTTTTTTATGGTCTAAACAGGAAACCCCATAAGGAAATATTAAATAAATATACATTTGTTTGATTTTCCTCAAGGAATAATTAGTTAAACAGTAGTTTAATTAATATTTCTGATTATATTTAACCCAAAACAAGGAAATTAATTAGATAAATCATTATTTATCTTATTATTTTCTAAAGAATAATTGTTTAAATCTTATTTAAATAACATTCTTTGTTAAATATGACTAATTCACCCTTAAATAATTAAATAAATCATTGTTTGATTATTACTCAACCATACCCTTAAAATGATAAATAAATCATTTATTTATTTATTATTACTTAGTCACATCCTTAAAATGATAAATAAATCATTTATTTATTTATTATTTACAAATAAGGGGTTTTGACTCAAGTCAAAATTTTTTTCCCTCCAACAAATATAATAAAATATTCCATAAAATTTGGATCTAGATTTGGTTAATAATATTTTAATTATGCACCAATCTCTAGACTAACTCAATATTTTGTTATAAATAGAAGGGTTTTACCATTCATTTGTCACCTTTTGTTGCCTAAAGATCACTCTGGATCTCAACTCTTAGTCTGGCTATTGATCCACCATCATAGCCATATTTTTCCATTTTTGTCTGGGCTTTCTACACCATCAAGGGAGAGGAATTCTAAATCTGAAGTGCTGAGGACTTACAAGAACCCATCCCATTGAGGAGAACAGGGAACACCCTCTTGTTTTTTCCTCCCAGGTTCCATTAATAAAAATTTCATTGGATATATTCTTGTCTTGTCTATTGGATCTATGGAGTAAATCTTATTTTTATACTGTTTAATGTCTTCTAATGCATAGATCTAGATTTTTGCAGCATTTTTCTTGATCATCTAATTGCAGATTTGAAGATATTAGTAGTCATTTATGCTGTTAGGGATGTTTGTTATGCGCAACTAAAGTGGTCTTTTTTCGCACACTTCGAATCAAGATTCATACTAACAGTAAGCACTTCCTCAGGTTAATCTGTGGATTGGTTTGAAGCTGGTGCCTTCCCCTTGTCACTCTATTGATAAAATACGTGGTAGTTGGTTATATATTATTTAGGGATAGAAATTTGAAATTTCGATCTTGTTTTTTTCCTCATTCGAAGAGGAAGAGCAGTTAGATATTTTTTTTTCCAGAAGAAGAAACAAAATGTTTGATTAAAGATAGAAATTTTTTTACTTGAGTTCTACATATGCCATCATATTCAACATTTCCTATGCCATATACTTGATTTCAGAGTGGTGTAATCACTGACCACCCCTCTGACAGTAGAGAGAGATAAACAAATAAATAAAATGGAAAGTGATAGTGATAGAAACATACAATCATCACATAGTGCATAAGTAGCACATGTGACAAGGATCCAAAAATAGTAATCTTCATGATTCTTTTTTTTGAGATAATTCACTATCTAACATCCATCATATAACAGAAAAGAAACTAGATATGAAATTTAAACAAAAAACGAGGTGTAATGATAGTCATGGTAATTGTATATGCCCCCGGTCCACCTCTCGACCAACAATGGTGTGAACATAGTGTAGGGTACCCACCATCATCTGCAATCCCATTTCTTACAGGTTGTCAGCCTCTGAATTATGTTTGCATTTTTATGTGTAAAGGGAGATTCAACAAGTTTGAAAGAAATATAAAATTTCTCATTGTTGTAACTGATTATGTCTCTAAGAGAATTGATGTGAGTGCTCTGTGATTGTTGGAAAACGAGTTGTGAGTGAAATATCTTTGAATATGCATATAATTCTATGGGACGCAAACCTAAAATCAAATATTGATGGTTCTTAACTCATACTCTAATTAGGTATATGATGGAATTGTAAAAATAAATTTATAGCCAATGCTTCCCCATGCTGAATATCAAACATATCAACATTAACATTAGGCTAGAACATAGGTAGAGCATGAAATCCAAAATGAACTTGATAAGTTTTAATAATATTTGATAATCCTTGGCCAATTAAGTGTATTACTTGACCTTGATTAAACTCTACTACATGGTGTTACACCTTCTTCATATGATTGAGTTATTAGTATGTGGTGGCTTCCATGAGAAATTTGAAAATAAATTATGTGCATTGTATCCTTGTCATTAAATGCTTTTGTAATGGAAAAATTTGCAGCGATATACCCAGATTTAATATAAGGTAAAACTTCATATATATTTTCAAGTAAGAAAGGATCTCAACACTAGTAGGCTCCTCAATTTTTAAGGTTTTGTAAATATGTCATTCAGAAAAATTGTGACCATGCTAAAAAAAATGTGCTACCATATATACATCTAACTTGATCACACTTGACATAAACACCTTGGGAGGTGGATTGATGTAACCATGGAATTATCAAGTGAAAAATAATGAAACCAACATGCATAACATTGGTTTTGAGCTACATGTTAAACATTACTAATATCACCTTTTATCAATGAGAGTAGAATCACAAAGTTTTTCAAAATCCCGCTCCCTCTGAAATGGAGCAACCTTTTCCCTCTGAATCTAGAAAATCGGCCTCATATGTGCTATGAATACCAGCTAAAGCTCTACTAAAGTCATCTAAGTATCCCATCTCTTCCAGCTGGGTCCATTCCCATCAAGTGGGTCTGCTAAGGTGGTCCTCCTACCTCCTCAAAAATGCTGCATAAATAGCTCTATGTCCCTCTCGAACTAGAGGTTGACCCCATAATCGGTACAATTTTCCCTCTCTCATCCCTAGTGATGGGCCTTATTATTGCAGCAAGAATGATGCAACTACTGAGGCTACCAACTTTAATTATCAACTTGAAGTTCGTACAAACTTATGAAGTATCGACACTCTATGTGCAACATACAATCTATCATTCTTTTGTTGATATGATGTAATGGAGGGAATGTCATGAAATCAAAGCCTAAACTAATTTCAGAAATGGAAGTGTTTCTTTGAAAATAAATTAATCCTACGAAAGAACAACAATTTGTAATTGAAATCTCAAGATCATGAATTCAAATAAAAATACTTAATCTAATTTGAAAAAATGAATGTCCTAAGTGGTGTTTATTCTTCCTAAAACATGTATTTAGTTCCTAGGGGTCATGATTCAAGTCTAAGAGACAAAAACCAACCTTTGGGATCAAATCTGGTTGAGTTTACACATGCTATAAGAGTGCTATATGCAACTTTGTTTTTGCTACAGGAAAGTCAATTTTGGAAATAACTCACCGAATGACTAAGTAAATCAAATTAAAATGGGAAAATAATTTCTTTATTATTAATTATTATGTATTAGGTCTCCATTCCAAGTGGAATCACTCCAAAATACCCCTATTCACACGTGCTAAAAAATAACAGAAAATTACTATAAAATCTAGAAATTCAAGAACTAGTGAGCTAGTTAATCTATAAAATGCCTAACCTAATAAAGTGAAAATGAAATGGGGTGAATTTTGTTATCAAATTTAACATTATTATGACCTAATCCAAGTGGAATAAAGTCAAATGTATCTCATTAACCCCTTATAAAAAATAGCAGGAATTTAATACTATTTTGCTACAAGGCATTTCCAGAAATTTTATATTCATGAACTAGTAACCAAATCCAAGTAGCTTAATGATTAAGATAAAATTACAAAGTTATTATAAGTATGAATAATTATTTTGAACCTGTAAAAAACCTACAAAATAACTCACTTAAATCATCTAACTCAATCCTATAACAAGAAAAAGAAACAATAATAAATATAGAAATATGCAAAACAGAGATAAGAGATGCATGTGAATAAGAAGTGAAAAGAACATAAAGAAATTGTCCAAGAGGGATTTGAGGTTTCTGGGATGGCCAAGACCAAGGAGGACTCAGATTCCTATGGAAGAAACCAAGCCTTATAAGCTAAAAATGCCACCAATATTGATTATTGAATTAGTCCAAGTACATCGCTACAAGAAAAGAAAGTGGAGCTTCTAGAAAACACGTTTTCTCCACAATAAGAATAAACAAAACCTGCTACTATAGGCCAATTCGAATTTGTACTTATAAAAAATGACAAGGAAGCATTCTCCTTGAAATGAGTAAGTTTTCCCCTCCAGAATCCCTCAAATAGTGGATCTGTTTCCCAACACTAGGAGTTTGTAGTAAATGATGTGTACCACATTCCTAGATTTTCTCAATCATCAGAGTTCCAAAATATCTCAAGAATTTATCAATGATTGCATGATATTTTGTTCATTTATTTTCCAATATTGATCCTCTAGTAGTAGGGGAAAGTCCCTAAATGATATACTTCTCCAAATATTCATAATCTGCCCAATATTCTACAAAAATAAATAATATTAGGCACAAATATGAAATTATCTTTAAACCTTCATAAGAACATATTAAAGCATAAAAAAAATTATTAAGTGTAGAAGGAGAGATTTAATGTATATTTTATTTTCCTAAGAAAGGTTATATGTGCCTTAATTTATGTCTAATTTAGAGGCCTATCATATCCCCCTACTGAAATTGTTTCTCATCCTATGAGCAACCTATTCATCCTCCTTGCCTTGTGGTTCTTCATGTATGTTGGACTATTTCATTCCCTGTTTATTGGTCCATGTGTTGCTCCTCCTGCCGATATTATTGCTACTCTTTTATTTTCATTTATTCTTACAGGTGCTACATGGAGGTCCTCAAGTGCCTCTACTAGTGTGTTCATCCTCTTGGAGTCCGCTGGTGGTCATTTGAAGCCATTTTCATCAACTTATCCTCAGATTTTGACCTTGATGTGCCATATACAAAATTGCTACAGTAAAATTTTGAACTTCCTATAACAGTCTTCTCTCTTCTTCTTGGGACTCCAGATTGCTTAGAGATGAAGGGAAGTGGTTTATGGAGTGATGGAGAGGTAAGAGGAGAGGTCCCATGCCAAGGTATAGGTGATCTAGCTGCTAGTGGCGCAACATAGGGTTTAGGGAGTGAATCCTTGTGCATGGAGTGAAGTGAGGGTTAGGAGTGGTAGGTATAGGAAAAAAATAAATTATCATGCTCTTTTGAAAGTTTAGAAACCTTTGAGAAGGCTACTCTCCTTGTAAATAAGTTTCTTGTAGCATTTGCAGGGTTTCTTGTAGTGCTACAGGGTTTCCTGTAGTGTCGCAGGAATCCTATAGCTGCTAGGACTTTCCTATAGAAATTATAGTCAAGAGTAAAAATAGAGTTTTTTTGCCTACTTGAAGGGTGAAATGAGTGAATGGGTGCATGTTGAAATTGTAAATGTAGTGTTTAAGAAGAGGAGAGAGAGAAGAGAGGAAGAAAACCACCTTTGATCAACATAATTTGTCTTGGTTAACTTCTTGTAGAAAATTTGTCTTTCCTGTAGCAAATATGTTTTTCCTGTAGCAAAATTTCCCCTTTAGAATCTCTATTTCACCTGTAGCAAATCTATTTCGCATGCCAAGAGGTGGTGGATCCACCTTTTATTTATTTATTTTTCTTTTTTCAAATTTTTTCTCTTATTGCATGCACAATAAACTCAAAGTCCTCATCACAACTAACTACTTACTACCCACTTTCTCAAGTCCTCTTTACTATTGTCTTGTTCCTCTCCCACGTGTGTTTGTGTATTGGTGGAAAAGTGAAGCTAATTGCTAGATAATGCCAAGGTTGATCTGTTACTGATTTTGGCTATAAAAAAATTTCCTTCTCACACTTTTAATTTTTTCTTAAGCTAGAATAGATTCAAAGAAAGGTTTAGATGATTGCATACCTGAGCCTTACCCTTTATTTTCTTTTGTAGGTGATATTGAAGCTACTGATATGACTATTGAAGTTGTCTTTTGTGGTTTTGAAGCTTCTACTGAAGCTGCATGTGATAATATTTTGGAGGTCCTATTGCTGATAGCCTTGAATCTGGAGGTCTTCTAGGGTTCCTTTTGTTGTTGCTGCTGCTTCATACCCCTAACTTAAATGTTACTGCAGAGATTATCATGATGTGAGTGTTGAAGTTGATGATTGAATTGATGCTTGGATGCTTTACTGATACCTTTGTTGTATGTTTGTAGGTGCCTATCTGATGTATAGGTTGCAGTTGCTGGTGAAATGCCTCCTTGGAGTGCCATACGCTTTTCATATTCATGTCTTCTTGGATGATTGATAAAACCATTTATAATGATTTCTGCACAAGTTTTCTAGAGGAAAATGTTTCATTCTTGTAAAAGGCCTTATTTGTATTTTTTTGACTTCCAATATGCATGGGGTGATGAGGGAGAGTGTGGTAAGGCTAAGGAGTAATGTGGTCTTGGAAGAATGATGTGAAGGAAATCTGTGTTTTTGCAGATTTTTTTTTTTGTTACAGAAGTGACAAAGTGTAGGGTTTGAGTGAAAAATCAATGTGCCTGAGATGGAGTAGTGATGAGAAGGTGGTGAGAAATGATGGGAAGACTCTCCTAATTGATTTTTTACACATCAAGACCCTTTGCGACTTTTTTTTTTCCTTGATCCACCTGCACGTAGCTTGTTGTAACTTCATGTAGCAATTACAGTGTTTCCTGTAGCAGTTCAGGACAACCCCTTGTAGTAGAATTGTTTTAGCCATATCTCTCAAAATGTAGATTGGATTGACCTGATTTTTTTTCATCATGTTACCATCATTATTATACACCTCCCCATAAAACATATTGGCCATTGGATGCACAAATCTCGAGAACAATTAAAAATGGATTTAAGTGACGAAGGTCGATTTCTCACAAACTATGCACCGTAATGTGATGAAATTGCTTGAGCATGTTACCATCATATATATTCATCTCCCCATGAAAAAGTCGGAAAATGGATGCACAATTTTTGAGATATAATAAAAATAAATTTCTGCTAAAAACTAGGAGTTTCCTGTAGCAAAAACAAGGTTTCATGTAGCATTTTAGGACAACGAGGAAAATGAATGAGAAAAGATTGGAAATGATGGGTGGATTTTGGAAATGGATAAGGGTGATGGATTCGCATGACCTTGGTCCTTTTGGAGCATATGAGAAGAGGAGGAGTAAGTTCAAGTTTGACTTCCTTTGACTAGGGTTTTGACCAACTTTTTATTTTTGTGCCATTTTTTTTTTTTTTTTGTTGCTTGCAAATTTTGGCGAGCACCTACATTCATTAGAGAGAGATACATGGAGCAAATACATTTTTTTTCAATTTTTTTTTATTTAGGCCTATTAGCAGCCTCAATGAGGTTTTCAACTAGTAGGTCTGCCTAGGCGCCTCAAGTGAGGTTTTCACCTAGGATCTTTTATTTTTCTCATATTTTCTCTTTTTTCCAACCCATTGACCACTTTATGGAGGTTTTAAATTAGTGAGCCAATCTCAGGCACCTCAAAAGAGGTTTTCACTTGAGATTTTATTCTTTTTACTTTTTTCTCTTTTTCCATTTTTTTAATTTTTTCTAGCCTACTCTACTTGAAAAAACAAAATATATTGCAAGTATAAGAATACTTCCAATGGAGCCATGTGCACATCAAGATGACAAATAAAATCAAGTGTACACTTGAAATACTTGCTTTGACATGTACCTGAATATGAGAGTTTAATTTCTTTGACTGAGATTGTATCAAGTATTGTTGAAGAAGAGTGTGTTGTTGCAACTTAATGATTGTCTGGAACCATATTTAAATATAGCTTTGATGCCCTTGGTTTTATTGCTCATTGGGAACATTCTTCATGTCTTCTTCTACCATGAAATTAAAATATTCCTATTTTTGTTGATTATTCTCTTGGACACATGGAGGAAATCATGGTAAACATGAAGGAACTTTCTCAATATCTAATTCTCATGTCTTCTCTTCATCAAGTGCAGCCCCTGATTCTTTGATCTCCTCACTTGAATATTCTTCTTTTGGATGATGTCCTTCATTGAAATCAAGAAAATATCTTTTTTTCAATAGCTTTCTTGAACTAAGATGAATACCTTTTAGATCAAGAGGATATTTTTGGTATTATTGTACCTCAACAATGTAAGTCCGCTGAGATACTTTATTGTGTGGGTTTGGAAATGGTGGTATATGTAGTTGAGTTGGAGTGGATCTATGAGATGGATGTGGTTGAGGTTGTGGTTGTGGTGGAGGTGGATGGGAGGGATATCATGGAGTTTGGTATGGAGGATATTTATATATTGAGGATATTGTGGATTTTTTCCATAAGGTCCTTGCCAAATTTGTTTCCAAGATTGGTTTTCGGGTTGAGATGGCCAAGGTTTCCAAGGAGGAAGCGTGTCCCAATTATTTTTAGATGGATGTGAATAAGCTTGAAATTGTGAAGTAGGTCCTTGCATCATATCAAGTTGACTAGATTGCCATGGTCTTCTTGGAGCTACATAACATAACTTCTTTGGTGATTGAATTGCTCCATTGTCCTCTTGGTAAACTTCCTTCAACCTTGGTAATGATGGGAAATATTATTCTACATGGACAACACACATATCAACATCTTCTTTCTACTCATTTTTCATTATTAACATTTCTACTTGTTCACTTAGATTTATCAGAATTTATGTTTTAAATTTATCAAGCATATTTTCAAGTTCATCTTGACTTACCAATGTTGATGTTGATTTACTTACTCTTTCCCTTCCTCTTGATATGTGCTTTCATGTTTCACAAATTTCTTCAAATGATAATTGGTATACATCGCCTCTACACATGAGATCGAGGAGATCAATCCATTCATCCCTAATTGTTATAAGTAAGAGGGTTTTTAGTGTGTCAAATCCTAAATGATGTAAATTTTCCCTCTTAACATTATACATGAACCTCTGTATTAGGTATTCAAGGCTCTCATCTTGTTTTTGATTCATTATAAATATTTATTCTTTAAGATCATGATATTTATATTTTTCTAGAAAAATATTTTGCATATCATTCCATGATCTTATTGAATTAGTACCTAAAATCATGAACCATTTAAGAGCTCTATCCTTCAATGTTGCAGGAAACAATCTCAATTTTTGAGTGTGTGACAAGTAGCGATAAGATCTACAAAGTATTTCAAATTCAAAGAGAAAGGTTTCCAGATCCTATGACCTCATACCATGGAAGTTGGGAAGAAAATATGGAGGCATTTTCTTCATATGCACATTGACATCAGTATCTTGAATGGGAAATCTATGAGGATCTTCTTCATTGTCATCATCTCGATCCATTTCTTCTACCTTTTCTTCCATAACTTATTCTTATACCTACAAAAGTTAATGGTGATGAGGTTCTAATTGCACCACGTGATCAAATGGGAGGGGGTTGGTGTTGAAGAAGTATTTTTAATTCTTTTTGAAACGAATGCTAATGCAATGCAATTTTCTATTTTTGAAATGAAATATGCCTAATGCAAATTTTTTTGTTTTTGCAGAAAGAAAAGAAATGAATCAACTAGGAAAGAAAAAATGCATACTTTGACACCTCCCTAGAAATGGTGCCAAAAAGTGAGGAGTCTCAGTATTGCAACAAGAATGTTGCAACTATCGAGGCTACCAACTTTAATTATCAACCTAGGGTTCGTACAAACTTAAGAGGTATTGACACTATATGTGCAACACACAATTTGTCCTTATTTTGTTGATATGATATAATGGAGGGAATTTCATGAAATCAAAGCCTAAACTAATTGTAGAAATGGAAGTGTTGTTTTGAAAATAAATTAATCCTAGGAAAGAACAACAATTTGTAATTGAAATCCTAAGAGAATGAATTCAAATAAAAATACTTAATATAATTTGCGAAAATGAATGTCCTAAGTGGTGTTTATTCTTCCTCAATCATGTATTTAGGTCCTAGGGGTTAGGATTCGAGCCTAAGAGACAAAAAAAACCTTTCGGAGCAAATATGGTCGAGTTTACACATGCTACAAGAGTGCTACATACAACTCTGTTTTTGCTACAAGAAAGTATTTTTTGGAAATAACTCACTGAATGACTAAGTAAATCAAATTAAAATGATATGGGACAAATTTTGTTATTAATTATGATGTATTAGGTCTCCATTCCAAGTGGAATCACTCCAAAATACCCCTGTTCACACGTGCTAAAAAATAACAGAAAATTACTACTCTAAACTCTGGAAATTCAAGAACTAGTGACCTAGTTAATCTATAAAATTCCTAACCTAATCATGTGAAAATGAAATGGAGTGATTTTTTTTATAAAATTTAACATTATTATGACCTAATACAAGTGGAATCAAGTGAAATGGATATCATTAACCCCTTCTAAAAAATAACATAAATTTAATACTATTTCGCTACAAGGCATTTCCAAAAATCTTATATTTGTGAACTAGTAACCAAATCCAAGTATCTTGATGACTAAGATGAACTTAAAAAGTTAGTATAATGATGAATAATTATTTTTAAACTGTAAAAAACCTACAAAATAACTCACTTAAATCATCCAACTCAATCCTACAATAATAAAAAAAACAATACTAAATACAAAAATATGAAAAACAAAAATAAGAGATGCATGTGAATAAGAAGTGAAAAGAACATAAAGAAATTGTGCAAGAGGGATCTGAGGCTCTTGGAATGGACAAGACCAAGAAGAAATCGGAGTCCTATGGAAGAAACCAAGCATTAGATGCTAAAAATGCCACCAATATTCGTTATTGAATTAGTCCAAGTACATCCCTTCAAGAAAAGAAAGTGGAGCTTCTAGAAAACAAGTTTTCTCCACAATAGGAATAAACAATACCTTCCCCTAGAGGCCAATTAAAATTGGTACTTATAAAAAATGATGAGGAAGCATTATCCTTGAAATGAGGAAGCTTTCCCCTCCAAAATCCCTCAAATAGTGGATCTGGTTCCCAACACTAGGAGTTTGCAATAAATGATAGGGAACACATTCCTATGTTTTCTCAATCATCAGAGTTCAAGAATATCTCCAAAATTTATCAATTATTTCGTGATATTTTATTTATTTATTTTCCAATATTGATCCTCCAGTAGTAGGGAGAAAGTCCCTAAATTATCTCCTTTTCCAAATCTTCATAATTTTCCCAATATTCTCTCAATATTCTACAAAAATAAATAATATTAGGCACAAATATGAAATTATATTTAAACCTTTATAAGAACATATTAAAGCATAAAAAACATTATTAAGTGTATAAGGAGAGATTTAATATATCTTTTATGTGCCTAAGAAAGGTTATACGGGCCTTAATTTATGTCTAATTTCGAGGCCCATCACCCAGTATGATGGAGTCCTCAGCATACACAACTCCCTCTTGCCATAACTGTACTGAATCTCCTCTGAAATAAACTGTATAGCCTTGATCCACCAAGGTTGAAATGGAGAGCACATTCACTCTCAGATGAGGAACATATAGAACATGATGAAAGACTACAGTCCATCCTGATTCTAACTCAAATACAATTTAACCCTTTCTTGTACTGACTTTTCCTTTAGTGTGGATCCCACACCTCACCAAGCATCCAGTAGCTACCGAGCCAGGTGGATGAAATAGATCACACTCCCTTATCATATGGCATGTGGCACCATTTTCTATATACTAACCATCTCTGGAAATCTCCTCTAAATCCAAGAGTGAGACATACTCTTTCTTTAACGATGTGGATAGTTTCTTGGCGAGTTGTGGCTCATCCTCCATTGTAGCCTCTTTCAGAACCAAGATTTTTCTCTCGTGCTTGGCCTAAAATAGTGAAATATATTTTCCTTTCACATGACCCCTATTATATGCATATTTGATGGTGATTCTTACTATGTGCCCCATTTTTCTCCTAAATACATTGCTCCAAAATATGGAGAAATCCTAAAAGAATATTCTAATGAATGAGGTTCTGAGAGAGATTTTGGAAAAATCATTGTAAAATAAAGGTTGAAATTATATATATTCAAAATAAAATGTATACTAAACTATTACAACTCTTTTATATCTTAGTATTATTATTATTATCATGCATGAATTCTGAAATATCATCAATAAGCCTAAGATTTAGATCTCTAGATTAACAACATAAATAAACTAGAATGAAAATGATGTAAAATTCAATAAATAGTTAATTGAATTGACTACATTCACAACATTCATATATGTATCATTCACTTAATCATTTTAATAATCAAATGAAATAACTAGTTAACAAACTAACCAATTATACAAGATATCAATTATATCAAGAAAAACTATTGATATTTCGATTTCACTAAAAAATAACAAGCAAACTTATAGCAAAATACCATATTCAGTTGATAAAAAACAACTTGAAAATATGAAGTGTTTCAAGGTATTATTCCAAAATAAACTTTACAATTGTTCAAAGTGTCTACTTCCAAAAAATTAGAACCCATAATATAATCTATGATGATCCTTTAAATAAGCCTCTTAACTTCAAGTGTCTATCCTAGTTTTGTTACAACAAAATTAAAAATCAAATTTTTCTTATCTCCAACAAATTTGATGAATTATTTTTAGAATGGTTGAACTAGAAGCTTCCAGGAAGGATTTAGATTACCCATGTATGCTCAATATGTGAGAAATATACTATGGTTGGTCAAAGAGCATACTGATTTGGCCTGTGTATATCCTATCTTCTAAGAATAATGATTGTTATGCTATAATGGATATGGTCTCTTTGACCATGATGCAATTGCTATGTGGTTTGACAAATAAATTGGAAATTACTTCTAAGTTATATATTTATAATTTTCCAATATCATTTTGTACACCGCTCCTGTGACTTAACACATCATTGATGAAAACATCTTCTTTCTTGGAATACTCTAGGAATGGTACATTAGACATGTCAAATTATCTTATAATTTGGAGCAATGAATCAATTAATTGAGAACAATATTACTCAATTTCCTTGATCATATATTTAGATAGTTGTAAATTCCTTTTACTTTTTTTTATAGGTTTGATTCTTATTATCTTGGCATCTGATGATTTGGGGATTCTTGATGTAGATGTTTTAGTTTTGGCCTGCTAAGAGATTAACTGTAATATAAATTCTTTCACCCTTCTCCTTTCAAAATTTTTATATATTACCTTGTTGTGGATAGTTTTAAATTTATTGTATGTTGTACATAGGAGATTATGTACTTCGAAAATTCTTAAAAATATGAAAAAAATTAAATTTTGAAAAAAAGTGGCACTAAGCAGTATTTGAAGTTATGCGTTAGATAGTGGGACCACCTTTTGGCACATTGCTTTAAAGGACAAGCGCTTCATTTATTGGATGTTGCCATTTAAAAAGTTTTCTCATGATGGAGTGTGAGAAAAGTCACAAAATAGTCGGAAGTTAACCAGTGGGGTGCCTCTGCTAGAATATTTGACCCCCACCGATTGACCAAAATGTGTGGCCCATATCTTCTGCAGGGGTGCTGCCTTGTGATCGAGTCTGTATTGTGGAGTCCCTCCGCAATGAAAATAGCTTGATGATAGTCGACATACCCTACGATGACATCAAGAGAGCTAGTTCACCTTCCACGTTACCCTCCACATCATCCTCCACATCACCCCCAACTGTCTGTCAATCACTTCATCATTTAGTTCGTTTCTGTATGTTTTTCTCCCACCCATTCATTTTCCTTCTCTATAAAAGGAGGTTTATCCTCATTTTCATCCACGTCTACCTCCCGAATTGCTAAAGTCTCCAAATTCTCGTACTAGTGTCCAAATTAGAAGCCATTTTGATGCAACCAGGTAACCCGTGTAACTATTCTCATACAATTGTTCAAAATGATGAAGAAATCTTCCATTGTCAGGTCTTCCATTCATATCCAACTAATGGAAAAATAAGCATACAATGTGTATATTTTCTGCATAGTAGACCACCCTATCTTTTATCAACATGTTGTTGTAAATGAGGCAAAGACCCCAAGTTACTCTTCTTTGATTAAGTCTAGAGTCTGTCAATGTTTGTTCCCCAGACCTACCTGTTTCCTGAGTTTATTCATTGGTTGGTTTACTCCATGTATCCTCAGAAATGATTTGTCGTGAACCAGTTGGGGGAAAATGTTTTCCAGGTGTCAACTCAATTGATAAGGAAATATTTTTGTTATCCCTCTACAGATTCTTATGTGAGTTTCACTGATGAATCCCTCTCTTCATATTTTCAAGAATTGTCAGGGCCTGAATTTACCCAAATTGTATTTTATCTCCTGCCTGAAAAATAAAAATTCTCCTTGGAGTCAGACAATTTTCCTTTGAATACCTTTGCTGAAGATGTATGACCAGTTGTTCAAATATTGGCCAAAGTCCTAGGGGGGCAAGATGCCATTGCGGTAGATAAGTCAATTCTAGGAATGTTTGCTTTGATGATGAAGCCTGAGGTAATTTTGGATATTCCCACTTATCTAGAGAATGTTATCAATAATCAGTTTATGAGCTTGTCAATCACTGACAATTTCAAGTTTCCTTAGTCACATATTTATTTATTTACAGTAATGTGGATAAATTTAATTAGTTGGGGCTAAACATTGTCGATGTAAATAAGAATAAGCAGTTAGTGGTATTTTGGACAAACTTGGTGAGAAAAGAGGTAGGAAATGAAGAACTGTTTGAATTCACCTCCTCTTTCCTTCCTATAGCAGATGCAATTTTAAATGGAGGGGTTGCACCTAGATTATTTCCTGAAGCTCAGTCCTTTTTGAAGTTGACCAAACATTTGAGATATGTAGATTGGTTTTCTCATAAGAAACATACTGAAATTAGAATATTTGGAGCTGATATAGAATCTTTTAGATTGCCTATGTTTTTTCCCATGAGATTGTTTGCCTTGGATTTCATCAGGAAAGGTATTAATGTTGAACAGGTCCATTTTTTTCTAGTGAAGAAAGGTCATATTTTTAAGCTACCTAGGATAGTAGGGCCATTCATTATAAACACTAGACATGCCCTAGAAGTTTCTCACAAAATGCTGACTGGCATGCATTTTTCATTGGAGGGGAAATGGGATTATGACCCATAACATGTGATTTCAAACCATAGAGTGGAAAATGGTTATTCTGCATTTGTTTATGAATCAAGGCCATAGATGGAGAAGTTGGAAAATGGAGGACAAACTTCTGTGTCTGAGAAGATGAAGGTGGAAACTCCTCACCCTACTGAAAAGGGTCTTAAAAGAGGAAGAGAGGAAGTAATTATTTGGAAAGTGATATAGGGAATGAATACAAGAAGGCAAAGGACATGGAAGAGGGAAGATCTTCAGATTTTCCTGCATATTATTTGAAATTGGGAGATATATCTTGTACTCCCTCATCTCCTCTTCTAGAGAGTTCAAGTCATGAATCCTTGTCAAACATTAAGCAAGTTTTCTCATAGATTGAAGAAATAAATAAGAAGATAAGAAAAAACATTGATTCTCAGTTTGAGGCTCAAATTTCTCTTGAGAAAACAAGACTATTGACAGAAATGGACTTAGAGAGGGATCAATTGAAGATATATTTCTCTCACTCTTCAACTATGAATGTGACTTATACTTCTTATTTCAAAACTATTAATTTAACAGTAGATGCCAAGAAAATTCCTCTTCTTGACAAGATTAATTTACATATGCAAACATGAAAATTAATATTTAATGATTTGAATAAGACTACTTCAGCTATTGCTAAAGCTGAAAAAATGTTAAGTAAAGTGATCAAAAAAATTAAGTTGGAAAAAGCTAACTCAAGATCTTATTACATGCAGAATGAGGAATTGAAGAAAATGATTGTTAAAGTTGGTGTTGATCCTGAAGAAAAATCATCAATTCAGAAACTGTTGTAGTTTGTTGAATTTGAAATTCAAAATTTGAAGAAGAAGCTGAAGCTTCAAACAAGTGGGCATCCTATGGATGATGAAGTAGCCTAGGTGGAGATAAAGAAAGATCAGTTGCTGCAAGATCTACTAGCCAAGGATTAA
Source organism: Pinus albicaulis (assembly GCA_034641835.2). NCBI lineage: Eukaryota > Viridiplantae > Streptophyta > Pinopsida > Pinales > Pinaceae > Pinus > Pinus albicaulis. The sequence goes on along the minus strand of CM076584.1, from coordinate 755,377,488 downwards.
TAAATTGCAAAAATGAAGGAGACAGGTGAGAAGTCATAAAAATAAATTGATTCTCATGTTTTTATAGTAGTTGTTTCATCTAATTTAGAAGACCCTGCTGCCCAATTAACTCAAGTATAAAATGAGTTAATATTGACATAAATTTATTTAAATAAACCTTAGAGGGAGTTGGAAGGAGCTTATAAAGTGCTCAAGGTTACAAAGAATGAGTTGCATATGACCAAGGACAATGAAAAAAAATGTAGGCGAGACTGTTAGAATGCCTATTAGGAGATCAAAGAACTAAAGGAGAAGGTGAAGGGAAATGTATCCCTTATTCAAGCCATGGAGATTATTTGGAATGAAATTATTGATGTTGTCAAGAAAATATGGGATTTGATGATCATTATTGGGGAAGAAAATAGTATTGTGAGGGACCTAGAAAATGTCATTTTTTCCAATAAAGATAAGTTACAAAATAGGGCCTTATATGCCACTCGATTAATTAATTTTATTAATTCTAAAACTACTCAAGAGTTGAAGAATTTTGGGATTGAAGATAGGACTTGATGTGTGCTGTAGTTTAACAAGATGATTATCAAAAATTCATACAGGAAGAATACAAAAAAAAGTTGAAGGAAGTCAAAGAAGGAGTGTTAAGGTTCAATGTGTTGTTTGATAACATAACCATAGTTGGTTTTCCATCCTATTGGGACCAGCAAGGAAATATTATCCCTTGGGAGACATTTGAAACATTGCTGGTTGAGGTGAAGAGTAAAATCAACAACACACATGAAAAGACCGCTATTCTGAAGGGAGCCACAATCATGAATTTTTTGCATAAAGACTTTTAGTTATTATGGATGATGAACACTTTGTTTTCAGAAATACCCTTGTATTCCAAGATCACATATTTTAGAATGGCGCATGTCAAGCTTGCAAATTTTCCTATTCTGAATGTAGACCTGTGGAGAAAATGCAAATAATGGATGTCTTCGCAAGAAAATTACTTAGACAAAGGAACTTCTTCCATTCCAGGATCTTAGGTTGCTACCACCTCACGATCCAATAATGTTTCACATTTACTTTACTTTGTTTGACTGCAGATGTTTTTATTTTCCAATTTTATTATAATGATTGAAGAAAAAAGTTTGGGAAGTTGACAGTTCCATAATTTTCCATTTTGTAATAATGTATTTAAGACACTTTCAAATAAGAAAGGAGGTTCCGGACTTTGGGCCTCATAAGTTTTGCAAATTTTTTACTTTGTATTTATGGAATTAATAAAGCTATTTAGAGAATTTTCTAGCAATTGATGAATATGTTGAGTTCCTCCTGTTCCATATTATGTATGTTTCTTCTGTTGGAGTAAATTAATGAGGCTGCTGGTGTCTAACTTACATATGTGAGTTAGAGTAAATTTCCTTAATGATGTGCTCCTTTATTCTGAAGTCATTTCTTGCAACCGTTTTCTTCTAAAACAGAGATAATAGTTTATGTGATTTACAACATATTTTTAATGGTTTTCACTATCATTTAATCTTCTCCCGTTCATGCACATTTATCATTTAATGGAAATTTGAAGAGTTCTGTTATCAGTAAATATTTAAGGGTTTTAATTTATAATTCTGTGGTTACCATATGAAGGGACAATAAACAATTTTAATTAGAAGTGACAGTGAATGTCTTGGGCACTAATCTCCTAACAACCAGAGATTGTCTCCCAAGGAAAAACATACCTCATCCAAGAGTTATCAATTATGTCTTGTTGGGATTGTACCATGCTTAAATATTCAAAAAATATAACTTGTGAATTTAAGATTTGGTCATTTCCCTATTCAACTTCCTTGAATATTTCTACATTTATTAGATTGTTGCTCAGGATTTTCATTTGCATTTTCAATTCAACAATTTGGGAATCCTTTCTACCTAGGATTTTGTGATTTCTTTTCTTGCAGCCTTATTGTATTAGTTCTAGAAGTAGGTGTTGTGTGCAGGGACCTATGAGAATAAATTAAAGAAATAAGCGAAATTGAGCAAACTAATGTAATATTTTAGTGAGTAAATTTTCTTTGATGAAGCTAAATAATTATATTATGAATCCTTGATTTCAATTACATGAGAGAAATTCTTGCTTATGCTTCATAGTATGGAACATTTACACTGTGAAAAGACTAACATTCAAATGCAAGATTCACAGGCGAGTTGTTTAATTACCTTGTTGATCATGATTATTTTCTTAATTAAGGTTTAATTTAAGCCAATTGGGAATTATCATTAATCCCTAGCCTCACAACCCTAAAATGTATGTGAAATTAAATTACAAGAATGGCCTGGGGACCCAGGGATTGAGACAACAATATTGTTGGTAGTTGATTGGGAAAATTCACTACAATTGACAAACGTCATCAGAACCCTGGGAATATGAACCTTAAATGGTTTGTGATGTTGATTTAATGAAATCACCTAGGGTTTTTGGTCCGGGATAACAAAACAATGGGGTTCAATTTATGCAAAAAGGCTTTATTAAGGCACGTGATTGGGGATAGGTTATTGGGCTTGAAAATTTGTAGCACACTAAAATAAATAGTGGTGAGAAAAATTAAATACAAGGATTTAGACATGAAAACATTTAAAAATATGAGGATAACCATTATTATTTTTATAAATACATAAATTGGGTGGTTGTTGTCATTCCATAGCTATTCACATGAAAAATAACTTTCAAGACCCCTCACATGTGCATTTTTTTGAAAATTTAAATTTCAAAGACCTTATTCAAACCTAATTGACCCAACCTAATTAAGTTAAGACCAAACTATAATAACCTAATTGTTATCATGGATAACAAGAGGCAAATTATTACCCAAGGATTAACAGTTGAGTCTTTACAAACATATGCATAACCTCAAACAAATGTTGTTGACTGTGAGAGAGTATACATAAGAGTTCTATAAGGTTAACTTGAGAGTAGGTTATATAGAAGATAACTCTAAAAATACAGCTAGGTACATCAAAGGATTAAGGATGGAAATTCAATATGAGATTAGCATGTTATCTCCTAGCACCATGGAGGGCGCCTATCAATATTCTTTAAGAGAAGAAAAGAAGATAGTTAGGAAACAAACCTTTGGTAGAGGAAAATGATCTTCCAAAGGAAGAGGGAAAACAAATGTAAGAGGGAAGGCTCCAGATTACAAGGATGAAGCTGGTGGTTCTAACCAGCAAGAACATGCAGGGAAAGGATATGAGCCTAGAGGTGGAAGACCCTACTGACAAGGTAGAGGTAGAGGTAGAGGCAGAGAGTCATTCTACAAATGTTACAATTGTAACAAAATAGGCCATCGATCCTATGAGTGTCATAATAATGATAATGTAGGGAAAAAGGGAAACTATGTTGCACAAGGAGAGCAGGAAGAAGCACAAGATCCTATAGTAGAGAATGTACCTGAGGTTGGAGAAACTATTCTCATGAACAAATTGCTATTGAAACCAGCGAAGGAAGTGGAAGAGTCTTCACAAAGGAAACTTTGTTTCGAATGACATGCAAAGTCCAAGGGAAATGTTGCAAAGTAGTTATTGATAGTGGAAGCATCGAAAATTTGGTGTCCACTGAAATGGTGGAAAAGCTAAACCTTAAGAAGGTCAAGAATCCAACACCCTACAAGGTGTCATGGTTGCATAAAGGACACCAATTGCTAGTTACTGAGAAAAGTGAAGTGGATTTCCAAATAGGCAGATATCAAGACAAAGGGACTTGTGATATCATGCCTATGGATGTGTGCCATGCGTTGTTGGGTAGACCTTGGCAATTTGACAGGAAAGTAGTGCATGATGGAAGCACAAATTGTTATAAGTTTTAGATGGGTGGTATTCAACATACTTTGCTGCCTTTGTAAGAAGGGAATGGAGCTTCAAAGAGTGAGCCAAAAGCTCTATTTCTTGGTGGAAAAGAGTACTTAAAATAGATGATAGAAGAAGAGGTGAGTTATGGCATTGTTTGTAAGCCAAAAAGCGAATATGGTAATACTGTCATTTCAGATTTGCCAATAGAAATAAAAAATATATTTAAATAGTAACACATAAGCATGGTTTTTGTGTTTCGGTTGCCACATAGTTAGTCTAAATAAGTAATGAAACTTACCATGGCCGTTGGTCGAATATAGAGTGGGGTCTGCTGATGCGGTGAGTCCTTTACTGAGTGGCTAGATGAAGCACTGTCACAGTGTGGATGAAGCACGATCACCATCTGTGGCTAGTACTATGTTGAGTAACTATTTGCAATGCACTAGTACTAAGTGAATCAGGTTTCAGTGGGGTATTTGTGTTGAGTGCAGGGAGACCAAGCTGACACGCATGATGAGTTAATGTGTTGAGGGGAAGGGTGTGGGGTTCGGAAGAATTCATAGCGTGTGGGAATTAGAGGTGGTTTTAGATATTTTTTTGTTTTATTTTTTTATTTTAATTTGTGATTTGTAATATTGGTTATTTAATATATATAGATATATTTATGTTTAATTTTATATATAGTTATATTTTGAATATAGTTTAATTTTTTCATTCACTAGTTCTTCCATTGCATTGTTTCCTCTCACCTCTAGTTCGATGAGTTTCCATATGAAGATCAAGTTAAAAAAAAAATTCCATAAGAATATCTTAGAAAAAGTTCTTTACTATTGAAGGTAAATGAAAGAGAACAAACCAATTGAAAACATATAAATACATACCTCATATATTTCAACATTTTGATATCATTAATGTTCTTCTTAATCCAACTCATCATCTGTATCATCATGTTCAAAATTCATGTTCAAAGGATTGGCCATGTCAGCATAATGATCATCATTATCTATATCATCATCGAAAACATCCTCTCCCACATTTGGTTCGACCTCTTCAAGTTCTTTGTCTGACATATTGTCAATATCATCTAGTTCATCCAGAACATTATTTGGATTAACATATCCTTGAACTTCTTCAACGTATTCTTCTGACGCATGAACCCCTTGCTCCTCTATATCATCTTCTTCTTCAATATCATATTCTTACGCTATACTTTACCGACCTTCCTCTTGGATCATATCTAACAGGATATGACCAACCTACTTTACCATGAACCTCTAAGTAAAATACTTGTTTGCATTGGCTTGGGAGAACATAGGCTCTGAGCCTTGATCAACATTCCTTGTATTAACCATGGTAAATCCCTTATAATGTTGAATAACATTTTTATTGGGATCATGTTCATTGATTCGTAGCGTGTACCATTTGACATCGAACACAACTATTTTGAAGGATTTAATGTCACACTCAAGTATATCATCCAGATACCCTGTAGTATCGATTTTTAGATACTTCTGGATGTCAATCACCTCTAGTTTCAATGTTCTATACCTGAAATAATGTATCTATCCCACTATCTAAAGTTGTCCTCTTTTCATCCAACCTTTTGATGCAAAATTTGTGGCCATTACAACACATTTCCTTGCGGTGTTTCAACCGCAATATGAAAAAATGTAAAAAATACATTGTCATTATTTGATAAACATATTTATACTTGGAAATTTTGAAAATTAATAAAAAATCATGGCATATGCATCAATATAATTGTAAAAAAAATAAGTAGTATAGGTGAATTATATGCTTGCCTGGTAATGTACTAAACCATGTGCTAAATCAATTTCCCTCTGTGTAATATTGATATCTCCACTACGTTCAACTTCGACCAATGTAGACACACCATACCATGATAACCTACCATTATTAGCTTGTTTTCATTGCTCAATCCATACCTTCATCCAATCAACATTTTTTGCAATGTATAAATGTATTGCATCCCACTCTCGACTGGCTATATTAAAATAAAATAATTCAGATGCGTATATATAATTAGTTAACACATTATACCAATATAATATTGGATTGTGCATGAAGACTAAAAAATAAATAAGTACAATATACATAAAAAAAATTCAAATGTACTATAAATATCCACTATATACTTACATCTCACTTTCCTCATTTTACCTTTCCCTGATATGTGCTCCCCTTAAAATTTGTTCATGAGGTTGACATCCCAAATGCGATCCAATACATTGATACTTTTTCCTATTGTTAGACTATATTGACTAATATAAACCATGGTTTGATATACCATATATCCCTCCACCATAGAACCCTAAGGACATTCTCTTTTTCTGACCAAAGCCTTCAAAGATTTCAAGTGCCTCTCAACCATCCGCATTGATCTTGTGTGTACAGGTCCACACTTTTCAATCTCCTCAACTTGGTGTATGAGGTAGTGTTATTTTGCATTGAAAAATTCTATAGGTAGATACTTTTTCATTTCACACATTAGACGAGGAATTTGTTTCCTCCAATACTTTATATATTATTTCTCAATTTATTTAGATGAAAACCATCCAGAAATGAAACAAGAAAATCAAAAGTTTCAACAATAAGATATATATTACATTAAAAGTAAAACACATGCAATCAAATATAAGTTAATGTAAAAAAAATTATTAAAAAAATTACACTTTGCATATAAATCACCACTTACCTCATGCATTTTCCAAGATCATATATAACTTGTTTGAAATTGTTGTCAAAGTTGTTTGGGAGAGATAGAGGTAGAACATACTGTAACAAAAATAATAATCAATGATTACTTATTCTGAAATAAGTATAAAACAAAAATAATAACAAGATGTTTAACAATTAATGTACAAATATATACACCAAAATAATTATCTTAATGAATGTATGCCAATCATGAGTCTTTACCCCATTTATTTCTCCTTTCTTTATTAGGATATTATTTATGTTTGAGGAAAATTTAGTGGGAAATTTATTTTTTTCAATAACATCTTTAACATCTTTGGTTTGTTGCTCCATCAATAACCATGGAAGGGCGCTTAAATTTTAGTTGGCTCTATCGCTATTTGAATGAGTCTCATTTTGCATGATTTTCCTCCTTAATGTCATTACAGATCTTGACAATTTTTTCTTTATCTCTCCTTCCATCTAAGATTCACCATAAGGTTCCGGATGTGGATGTTTGTCTTGGTTTATGGGACGTCAGTCCCTGGGCGACTCCCGATGGAGCTCACATGGGGTGGCCATATGGCCCTCTGCAGCTCCATAATCACGACATTTACTTCTCCAGCTCGTATGGCATTAAATCAATCTGCCTAGATTTTTCACCACCCCGCTCTGCTCGTCTGGTTTGCAATGGCATTTGTCTTGGGCAGCTCAAATTGCTCTTGTGTTGATTGCAGCTCTCTGCCTCCTCTGTGTGGAGCTTTCCCTTCTGCTTGTGCTGAGCCGAGTGCTCGCACTCAGACAGGGCGCCGCTGCATGCTCCTTGGTTGTCTGGAGACGCTGCCGGGCCATCACTTCACCTAGAGTGCTTTCTGCTGTTCGAATTATTATTTGCATGCTCAGATTGCTGATTCCTGTTGGTTGTCTTCACTCTCTGCCTGCTCTTCTTGTCTCAGGCATTACCCGTACACCTCTGTGTCAGTGCCACGGCTTCATCATAGGATGTGGTGCCATCGCGGAGCGAGTAGAAGTCGTGTGACCTGCTCTCGGCCTTCTACCAGCTCTGATACCGATTATTCCTTTGAGGATGTCGCGTGGGTTCATTAGCCGGATACTTGTAGCCAAAGGGGCCGCGCTCGCCATTTTGGAAATGTTCATTTCGCCTAGCCCAGCCCGCCTCCCTCTGTTGACCCTCACAGGCCTGTCTCCCCTGCCTCCCATGCGCCTGCCAGTCATTCCCTTCGCCAGTCCTCCCAGAGAGTAGAATTCTGCTTCGAATGCTCTCTCAATAAGCCAGTCGTTACTGATTTTGTCACCGTAACCCTTAGAGAAGAGTCAGCTAGCCTTTTTCCCTCCCCTGTGCCTGACCCTAATCCCACTCCGCTTGGTCCTAATCCTTCTCTGGTTAAGACTGAAGCCTTGAATCCTGATGCGCCCATTAGAATTGTGAATTCCAACCTGGGCAAGGAACACATGCAGGTGGATGTCACTAACAAGGATAGCGCGCCAAAGGAAGACAATGAAGATACAAGCGATGAGTATTGGTGCAGAATTGTGGAGGAACCACCTTCCCCAGCTCATGAACAATGAATTTCGCACCCCTCGGCTTACCATGGTATAGTTGCTCAATCATCTTGGGAGAATTTTTGGTTTTCTGTATTCCTCTTCAACTGGAAAAGCTAAATGCTACTATATTATGTTTTTTTCTGTTATGTTAAATGGTATAGACAATGGACCAGTTTCCCTTTCTAGGGCAGCGAAACTTTTTCCAAAAGAACTGGTTTCCCACTCTGGGCAGTTCAGAATTTTCGTTAAGCATGGCTATCAAGCCAGTTTTCAGGCTCACATAGCTGAAACTGAGGCAGTTTTGTACCAGTATGTTTTATAAATAGAATTAGTATTATTCAGAAAAAAAGAAGATTCACCATAAGGTATCTGTTACATTCTTCTTGATGAGAATTGTATCAAACAAATGAAAAAGCTTTAGGTGCTCATAGTAGGGGAGCCTATTGAATTGCTTAGAATGAATTTTCATTCCTCGTGGTAGTGCGCTATTATTAATACCTTGCCGCCTTGCAAGGTGAATCATAGTTTAAGATATTATAACAAAAATAACTATAAAATAGTACAATGAAGAAAATGCAATAAAAATATAGAATAATCCAAACATTTCATGTATAATGACAAATAGATGATTTAATCCATACCTTGTGAGATTCTATTATATTGCAACTTCCATAGACCAGGTGTCATTATATGTGGTATTAATTCAATCCCTTCTTTCCCATCGAAAATATTTTTTTAGTTCTTCAGTACCTATGGTTCTTAGAGAGGAAATTCCTATACTCATCAAACACCTCCTTTCCTAGGCTTCTTGAACGATGAGATTTCAATTTAGGACCACAAACTGGACAAGAAAATTTACCGTTTGTTTGAAGACCTGTAAGAGATGGATTAATTTTTCTTTCAATTATTAAATGAAGTATATATAATGAATGGACTATTTACAGAAAAATGCATGAAATGAACTTCATAAAAATAGTAAAAACTATTAAAGTGCATGGTAATGTTATAATATACCACAAAATTGTGTTAGCCTCGGGGCATCATGAATTGTTCGTACAATTATTGCATGGAATTCAAATTCCCTTTGTTCATCTCCTAGTCTAGAGATATCATACATAGTGATGCCCTTCCATAAGTCTAGTAACTCACCGATAATAGGTTCGATATATACATTCATATCTTTGACCCGATACTTACCTAATTGATTGAAAATACAATACATAATTCCCAAATATATGAGTAAAAAAAATAAAATAAGACATAGTTATAAGACATGATTGAACATACATGAGTAAACAAAAAAATATAAGACATAAGTATGAAACAAATAAGACAAATCATGATATGTTATTGTGTAAATGAATATATTTATTCTAAACAAAATAATACCTAGAACAATTATTTCCAACATTATGTGCTCCCTCTTTATTGACATCTAAGGAGGAATGTTATTGTTGATAACAAAAACGGGCCACACCGAGTAAATAGATATTATCTCTCCAAATGGATTGACTTCGTCAGCTACTAATGAAAGCTTAAGATTACGAGGTTCTTCTTTAATTTTGGCCATCTTTCCTCTATATTCATAAATTCAGATCCATTTGCAGGCATTCGAAGAACACCACCTTGACTTATTTTCGTTGCATGGTAATCCATAAATTATGCTATGCTTTTGTACCTGAAAAATTGTGGCAGACATCGAATTATGGGAATATAACGAACAACCTTGTGAGGCACCTTTTTTGTTACTTTATTGGTTTGATATCTACTCTCATTACATTTTGGGCATTTTCCTTTCAACGCATGTTCTTTATAATAGATAATATCATCATTGGGACATGCATGAATAACTTGATACTCAATTCCAATATATTTCATAATGGCATGTAAATCTCAGTACGTGCGAGATAAGACATTTGACAGTGGTAACATAAATTCACCTAACATTATACAACATCAGAAATTAGTAGTGCTATTAATGTAACCAATATACATAGTGCATCAAAATAATGTTACAAATTGTGATCGCATACTAACATTTAAAACAAAGGAAAAAATAATTGCTTTATCATGATGTACTAAATGTCACAAAATATATTACATAGCTCAGGAGCTGTGTTACACATTTGTTTGACAAACCATTCACCACCTTTAAGTTGACCAGAAGCAATACAACAAAGAGAAGAGATGTTTTTGAGCCTTCATAAAGAGGTTGACTTCCCCTCTCAATTACAGGAATATCATAACCACCAACATATAGGTCGTCATAATCATCCCTTCCTGCAACATTATTAAATGTCTCCTAGATCAATCTATTCATCCCATCTTCATCCAATGTGTTGTCAACATCATTATCTTCTTCCATAGGATCATTAGCTTGATCAAGCTCAATATTTGCTTCATGTTCGTGAACAAGTGCTTGTACTACAATGACCTCTTCCTCGTCGAGGAATGCCCTAGGAGCACCATACTATAAAATTACAATCAATAAAATAATATTAGTCAGCTATCGCAAATATTTAAGAGATAGAAATTTTTACAAATATAATATATGAAAACAAAGACAACAAAGAGCTAGACAAAGACAACTTAGCTAGTTAAATAATCATAATTTTCATATGGCTCAACTTAATTCTTACACGCTCATGATAATCAAAGTAAAAATACCCTTAATGGGAATGCTTCCATTGAATATATTAAAAAATCAATCTAACTGCATAGATTTAATGAGTTTAATAATATGAACATGTAATAGTGAAAATAAATAGAAACCAATACAGACCCATCTAACTCTCGTTCTATGAAGCCTCGAGAGGGATAAAATCCCTTGAGGTGAAAACCCATTTTTTGAGTAAAAAAGTGAGGAGAGGTTTGCACCTCAAGGGATTTGATCCCTCTCGAGCCTTCGTAGAACCAGAGTTGGATGGGTCTGTTGTACCTTGACAATCTCTGGCTAAAGGAGATCAATGCCCAAGACATTTATCAATAAACATGATCAAAATATATTAGTGTCCCAATGCTCGTAAAACCCCCAGAGATCTAATCCTTATCAATCTAAAATGTGAGAACAATATTTCAAGTGGCCTTCTAGTGATGAATACAAATGGAAAAGATAATTCATGAAGAAGTGATATGGAAAGTATTTGATAATAGGCTGCCTGTGCAGAATCTCTTGTTTCAAACTTTAGAAGAAAATTGGCAAAATTAGGAGGTGAAAAATAGAATAGAGGAGCACATCATTAAGGATTTTAACTTTAACTTAAAAAACTGTAAATTTAAAGACCAGAAACTTCGTTATTCAATTTTAAAGGAGAAAGACATAAAAAATATGATGCAACATGGAAAGACGAATCATATTAAACAAATTATGGAATCACTATAAAAGGTTTATTCATAAACACATGGAGATCCAAAGTCCAAAATTTCTACCTCTTAGGCCAAAAACTTGGAACCTCTACAATGCCCTGATTTTCCATTTTTATTTCCCCCATTAGTCTAATTGACTAACTTTCCTAGAATTGGTTATGGAACTAACTCATAGACAATTTCCTAACTATCTCTATTCACTAATAATAACTCCTCTTAAATACATGAGATATTGTTATGGAATAATTTTATAAACTTAATATATATATATATATATATATATATATATATATATATATATATATATATATATATATATAACATAATATATGTAATATTAATTTATATCCTTTGTTATCTCTAAATTGGTATTGATGGGCTGCTCCACCAGACAACTCAGAGTAACTCTTTCAAACTAGCTTTTGACTGAGGATTAGCCTCTTTAGCCTGAGAGGGCTCTCTCAAATTAACTTATGATCTTCTCAATTAGGATTCAACCAAATGGTTGACTCTGTGATAAGTTATTTAATTTATTTGATTGCAGGTGAAAAATGAAATAGGTTTCACTACCATTGGGCTTATGGAGCTAGTGTGAGGGAATTCAATAACAAATGGATCTCCTTGTGGAAGCTGAGGCTTTTACTGTTTCAATGAAAGGACAATACTAACACATACAAATATTCAATAGCTCAATGTTAAAAGGAAGTCAGAGCATGCATAACATGCATTCCGAGTAATTCAACATCAAGATATTGGAAAAAAACATATTAAGAAATGTAAGAAATAAGCTCATTGAAACACTCAAAGAATCTTAGGTGAAGTAGAAACGTAGTCACTGTATATTACTAATGATAAAAATTTACAATAGTGGTAGTGTAAAATAACATTCTTCAACCCCTTCTCATTCAAATTTCTTCCTATTAATAAGATTTTGTTCATTACATTGGATCTGACCATCTGGATAGATCATCAAACCATCATCTTTGACACCTATCATAAACATAAAATATATTCCTGGAACTGAAAAAGACACCTAATAACTTAAGAATTATAAGCCTATTAGGAGTCTATCTTTCATTTACTACATTATTTTATTTGCAAAATGGGATAATTAAATTGATCATGACCAGGTGCTCGAGTGGAACTCACCATAACCTAGACACAAATATACCCACTGGATTGAGGAACTAACACCCCTACTTTTAAGGAGAAGATAAATATAACTTTTGATCACTGTCCTCATGCTGAGATGGATAGGTGACATCTTTGTTGAAGAGTGAATCCCTGCTAGAGTTTCCCATTGCCACCTTGACTCCACGTGGTTGGCTTCCCTTCAATGCACTTTCCAAACATCAAAATAAAACTAAAAACACTTTGATTCAAAAACAAAGTGCACTTGGCAGTTTCATAGTGTGGTTCGGTAGCAAATTAATTTCAACCATCTAAGTCAACTTTTAGCCTCTCTTTCTGATTGGGATATGTTTGCTTGATAATATAAGCTAAATAAAACTCTTTCCCTCATTTGATTTCCAGCCAAAATGATATTTGCTGCAAAAATTATCCTATAAGGATTTCATAGCGAAATATGGCCTTCAAGCCTGGGCTTCGCTACGAAATTACCTAATTGGCTCAAAAACATAGCTTTCTCATTTTTCTTCATAATTTCACCTTCCAAACTAAAAATGATGTTTCCTAAATGCTGCAAAAATTGTCAAAAAAATTTTAGGCCAACCCCTCAAACTTTGGGCACTCCATCCTTAGCAGTAGAAGGCTGTACCTCCTTAGGCTCATTTATCACTTTAATTTTCAACCCTCTGTTCTTCAATTCTTCCCGAATCATCTCCATTTGGTATTCTAGCTCTTTAACCTGTCCCTTGAGATTCTTCCTTTCATATTGTAGCCACATGTTTCTCTTTTTGGTGTTTTTCATTACTCTTCTCAAAGGAAGTGTTCTTCTCAGCAACCTTTTGGAGTTTGTCAGTGTTTTATCATATTGGTTCAACTTATCATTCATTTTTCCTTCAAAATATGCCATCAACTGTCTATCTACCTTGGCCTCCTTTAGTTCCAATTTGACTTCAATGACCTCTTCTATGGCCTCTCTTAACTATTCTTGCAATACCTGTGCTTCAGTCTTTTCCACCATATGCTCCTTTCCTTTCCTTCCCACAAAAGCCTCTTCTGTTGCTGGAGAGAGTTCTATGTTTTATTTTGTGATAGGATTCTTTCCTTTGTCAACATTTTATGTCATCTTTTTTTCCATGACACCGTTTGTAAGCTATAACCTAGTAAGTGGTTTCCTTGGATGGAATATGAAACCTGCATCTTCTCCTGCAAAATATATCTTTTTAAAAATATTACCTTTCTGTTTCTTCCACTTGTTCCCTTCAATGTATTCTGATTGGACAATTGGAGTCTCTTAAATGTCTATTTCTTGTAGGATTTCTTCAAGATTTCCCTTGGCAATGGTTTGGCTTCTAGTTATCCTCCTGCTACAATGTTTACTAATTTTATGTTTGTTTCTCGTAGGTGATGGTTGTGGGATATTTGCCTCTAGTATAGGTTCTGATTCAAAATCGATTGGCTACAAGATAGGCTCTGCCTCTTTTTCATTAACACTTTCTGTCACAACTAGACATGAAGTTGTTTTTGGCTTTGAAGTCTTCTAAGGTGTCATTGAATCAACTTCATATCCACTGAGGAAAAGGAAATATGCCCAATCTCTGCTTAATTTATTCAATTCTTCTAGCACTAAGAGTTTAATTAGACCATGGTGAAAAAATGATGTCTCGTTACCTTTAGCCATGGCTTGGACCTTATCAGAAATCTTCCCTAAGCTCCAAAACAAAAAAGAAAGGAAGATCAAGGGGCCGCTTACTAGTGAAATGTAAAAGTAGTTTGAAATGGTATAGGTAAACCATATGAAACCTCCCCTCAGAGGTAAAGTATTTCTAGATCATAAACAACAACTTAGAATAATTTTCTTTCATAAAACTCCATGGAATTTCAAATGCCATGTCAGCTCTAATGTGTTCTGGTTTGACAAATTCCTCACAACTTTGCATTTTGAATTTAGTGGCTTTTAACCGATCTTCACCTTCTCTTGGTATCTCTATAGCCTGAGAAATGGTATCAGGTGATACTATGAAATTTAAAACTTCCACCTTTGATGTTGTACTTATAAAGTTTACTGCAAAATCCTTTGACATCTAGGCATGAAATCCTTGAATCTTCTAAAAGAACTGCAGACATCCAAAATTTCTGAATGCATCCATGAAACTGGGGTCTTCATTCAATAGCTTAAGGTCCATAGGCTCATATCTCACACAAGAGCCTCCCTTGTTCACCTTCTTCTTCATTTCCATTCTACTTTATAACCTCGTTGTCTCCCTAACTGTGACATCTACAGAAAAAAAACTAGACAACAAGCTGCTTGCGATGTGAATCATCTCTTCAAAGATGATGCTAGACTGCTACCTGCAAGGCTAAAACAATAGATGGAAGAGAGATTCTTAGAGATTAATTTAAAAATGTAATTCGAAAGTTGGGAGAATGATGCCAAATGTGAGAACAAAAGGAAATGATGAGGGTAATTACAATCTTGCATGCTTTAGTGATCATGATAACTAATTGGGTGACCTCACGTTGACCCCTGACCATAAGAATTTTGACAGCTCACCATGCTCTGTTTTTTCTATAGAAAAACACGATTCCACAGCGAAGACAATTATAAACCTGGAAGATTTTCTACGGAATTTTCAGGTGATTCCATAGCGAAATCTGCCATTCTGTAGTTATATTTGCTACCGAATGATGAAAAAGTAGACAAGTGGCATATGTTTTATTTGAGGCCATGCATGCGAAAGATAAGTGGAATGGAGTGGATTTGACTAAAATGATATGACTCATGGGGTGTTTTAGACTTAGCGTAAGGTTTTTTTCATGGGGTTTCCATCAATTTCATGAACCAATATATGAATACAAGGTGAAACCTAGGTGAGTGAGGTGAGTGACCCTATCAATGAACATTTAAAAATTTATGTGTGATAATAGTGGCTCCACTGGGGATGGTGTGCCCCTATGGTACAACAAAGAACTTTTAGTTCCAGTGCCTTCTTTCAAAGAAAACAAAAATTTGTGAAATTGATGAAGACTTCTTCAAACTCTTATGGACTTCTCCTCAGGCTCAAGCTTGATGATGAAATCATATTTATTAGCAAAACATGATAAAATTAAATGTATAAATTATACAACATGCATGTATATCTTTGATTCACTCGATATAACAATGTACTAAAGTTAAATATTGAATTTCTTCTACAAATATTTTTTGGAATTAAAAAAACAATCGCTAATCACGTGAACATGAAGAAGAATCAAATCACACGCAACACAGATAATTTCCTGGGGAAAAATTACAGCTGAAAACCCCAATATCTTCTATTGTGTATTCAACATGGATCGTGAAACAATTACATACAAAAATCTTCTCACAAGAGCCCTCCAGTACTTAGCTAATTGTCTCACACTCTCATGAACAAAACTGACTAGCACATAGCCAATTCTCAGCCTCTAGACAACCTGCCTTGCTTTTGCAATACCTGATGAATGAAATCCCTAAAAGGTAAGAATTTCCTTGACTACGTAAGTATCATGGGAACTCCAATGGGTGTTTGGTTGCATGTGTGCAACCCAATAATCCTAAAAATGATAGTCAACTTCCATTTCACCTAGAACTCAACTGGGTCTCCACTGGATATGACATGCATGCAGTTAATAATAGTGAATGCTTAGTTGCATGTGAGATCACTGATTGTGAATTAATTAATATTTAATTCACTTGATCTCTCACTAGTGTATTTTTAGTTATAACTAGAAAAACTGAGTTTAACTCACTTAACTGAGTTAAAATGATTACAACATGCATTAACTAATGCACCACTGCACTTCCAACTATTTTACAACTATAATTACTCTGCATGCCTCACCAACTACCTCTAACTCGAAATCCACTAGCTAACTGAGTTTATCACTCTCAATTAACTATTTCAAGTTTACATTGAGAATAGATTACAGTTTATTCTCCATCTTAATTAAGGGATAACTAAAATAGACATGCACCCAAAAATAGAACTGTGGGCCCCACCCTATTCTGGGTGCATAATGCAACTAGGCGTGCGTGTTGAAATTTTCTTGTTGAATCTCAACACTCACTCTCAACAAGAAAGGGATTATCCTTCACCCCAATCCTGTCTCTATGGTATTCGAATTTCCTCCTGGTGAGTGCCTTCGTCAGAATATATGCTTTTTGATCTTCTGTGGGAATGTACTAAAGCAACATTATCCTTCTTTGAAATAATATCAGAGATGATGGTACTGGATATCTATATTCTTGGACCTATCATGAAACAAATGATTAATTGAGAGTTTAATGCAACTCTGATTATCATAATGAATCACTCTCGGATCCATTTGAGAACCAAACAAAATAACCAAGATCTTTCTCATACATATAGCCTCACATGCAGCTTGACTTGTTGCCATGTATTTTTCTTCCGTTAAACTGAATTCCATAGATCATTGCTTCCTGATGTACTAGGAAACTGCTGTTGATCCTATGCTAAATATCCCTCCTGATGTGCTATTTCTGTCTGATGGAATACCTGCCCTATCTGCATCCGTAAAGCCTTGAAGCTTCACTCCCTCTGTACATCTGTACCATAGACCATAATCTGAAGTTCCCATGAGGTATCTCAGGACATGATTCCCTGCCTTCCAAAATAGCTTGGTAGGCTTAACATAGCTTGAATCAGCTGGTTAACTACGTAGCAAATGTATGGTCTCGTGTTCACCAAATACATCAGTGAACCCACTAACTGCCTATATCACTACCTCTCTAGAAGTAACATCATCTTTCCTCCAATTTCCTGGAAGAGGAGTATCCATGGGTTTGCAGCTCTCCATGTTAAACTTACCTAGTATCTCCTGTGCATACTTTCCTTGAGACACAAAAATTTCACCATCCCGCTACCATATTTCCAATCCAAGGAAATAATGAAAGAGTCTCATGTCCTTCATTTTGAACTCCCTTGCAAGATCCTCCTTGCATGAGTGTATCAGCTGCTCATCACCAGTTAAAATTATATCATAAACATAAAGAATAATGATCAATAACTTACCCTCAACCACAATCTGGTATAGGTTTTCATCTGCTTCAATTTTGGTGAAGCCCAGTCCAGTGAAATAGTTGTCTATCCGAGTGTACCAAGCATGGGGTGCTTGCTTCATCCCATACAATGCTCTTTTAAGTTGGAACACATGCGACTCATTGTTGAAGATATCTAAACCTTCAGGATGCTCTATGTACATCTCTTCCTCAATGATCCCATTGAGAAACACAATTTTCACATCCATCTGATGAATGCGCCAGCCCATCTGTGCTGAGAGTGCAAGGATGGATCTTATGAAAGAGTACCTTGCAACAGGTGCAAAAGTCTCATCATAATCTATCCCCTTGATCTGTGATAATCCCCGACCACAAATCTGGCCTTGTATTTATCCACACTCCCATCAGCAACTTGCTTTACCTTGTAGATCCATCTCGATCCAACCACTGATTTTTCGACCAGTCTTGGGACTATCTCCCATGCACTTTTCTTGACAATGGAGTCATACTCCTCCACCATTGCATCAACCCAAGTTGGTTGCTACACTGCTTCTTGAAAGGAAGATGGTTCAGTCACAATACATTTTCTCATAAGAGCCATGTATCCAGTAAATAGGTCAGGAAACTGTCTCTGCCTATGCTGTGAAGTAGGGGCTCCTACATTCTCTACAACATCAAGTCTCAATATATCAGTTTCCGTGGTGCGCCTTCTGCCATTTCTGATGGATGGATCTGCATGAGTGTTTTCCTCCACTCCATGAGCCTTCTCATGTAACTAATCCACATCTTGAGACTCATCCTTGGGAACCAACAGTTCCTCCTCTGCATGTAAGTCTAGCTCCCTCTCAAGGGACAACCACATGGATTTCTCCTCATCAAATTTTATATCCCATTGCACAACAGTCATTCTGCTGTTTGGAAAATACACGCGATAATTATGGGGTGTTTCAGTGTACCCCACAAAAATCCCAACCTCAACTGTTGGTTCCATCTTCTTCTTGGTGTCCTTGGTCACATGCACATAAACAAATGAGCCAAAAATATTAAAGTGTGAAACATCAGGTTTCTTACCAGTGAAATCCTCTTCAGGTGTACTCATGCCAAGCACTCTATGAGGACAACGATTTTGCACATGTACTGATGTGTTGCATGCTTCCACCCACAGATGCATCAGTAGGCCTTGATCATGCAACATCACTCATGTTTCACCCACAATAGTTCTGTTCTTCCTCTCCGTGACCCCATTCTGCTATGGGTTATGAGGCACAACGAATTCTCTTCAAATTCCTTCTTTGTTGTAGAAGTTCTAGAATTCGTTAGAGATGTATTCTTCACCATTATCACTCTTAAGAGCCTTCAATTTCTTCCCAAACTCTTTCTCCACTAGTTCCTTAAACTCACACAAATTAGAGAATGTCTGATCTTTCTTCTGTATGAAGAAGATCCAACACTTACGAGAAAATTCATCAACAAATATTACATAGTACTTATGTTTTGTTGTCGAAGCAATAGATAAAGGACCACACACGTCTGTCTGAACTCTCTCAAGGATCCCTTAAGCTTAATTCTCCTTCTCATGAAAGGTGGTATTTACATATTTTCCCATAGTACATCCCTTGCATGTGTCTGACTGCACAAGTGTACCCCTGGGAAGAATAATAGAAATCCGCTGCATGAATTTCAAGGCTCCATGGTGAAGATGCCCCAATCTCCTGTGCCATAATTCACCCTCATCCTGACTCACCACTTGATCTACCTTGTCGGCCATCATTGTTGCGCAGCCATTTACCTCCAACTTGTAGAGATTCTTAACTCAAACCCATATCCTCTTGGCTTGTCCTATTTTTTATGTCATATGAAATATTTTCGTTCACTAAAAACAACATCATAGCTTCTATCCTCCAACATTGCGACTGAGACTAAATTTTTCTTCAAACCTGGTACATGCATTACATATTTTAATTGAAAGGGTTTACCTAACTACCTTTGAAAGGTAATGTTACCAATCCAGGTAGCACTGTATTGCCCATCATCGCCCATTTCAATATGCATCTAGAGATCCTTCTCCTCCAAGTCACTGAAAAGTTCCTTGTCTCCTGTCATGTGAAAGGGAATGTCACTATCCAAATACCACACATATCCCAATGCACTGGACACAATGCATGCGATCAATGAGAAGTTAGCTAAAATTGTGAGGTAAGGGCCTCACTAGTTGTAGATCCTCCAAGCTTCTTTTTCTTCTTCTTTATTGGATAGTTAGTAGAAAAATGCCCATGCTCGTGATAGTGAAAACACTTCACCTTGGACATGTCCTGCTTCTTTCCATTCTTGGACTCAGATTTAGAATGGAATTTATTCCCCTTTCCCTTCCTCACCTTGGCAGCCAAAGCATAATCTTCTTCATCCTCATTCTTAGATTAAGGTCCATCTCTGGTGTTCCTGGTAATTTTTCCCATCCATTGACAGAGTCTAGATAACTGTGCCAACTCTTGGGAAGTCCTAGGAGAGCCAAGCTCACCAAATCATCATCAATGAATGTTATTCCAATGCTCCCCAATTCATCCCGAAATTGGAAAAACTTCGTTAGATATTTTGGAATCATGTCATCCTTTTCCATCTTGATCTTCCTGAGTTTATCTTTGAGCGTAAATTTCCTATGGTCGCTGCTGCTTTGGAATAGATCCGTAAAATCCTTCCACATTGCATATGGTGTGGATTTCCCATGGAGACTTGAGAAAATGTGGTATCGTACTCCCTCCAACATGATCCTCCTCACCTTTTCCACTTTCTTTTGCCATGCATCGTGATTTGCAGCATCTGCCACAATGGGTTTAGGAACATCATTGTCAATGAATTCCTTCAAGTACTACCTCCATCCTATCCTTATAAGAAATATAGTTTGAGTTTCCCTTGAGTGCATACTCCAACCTAAAGCCATTGAAATCCATTTCAATCTTGAATTAACTGTAGCGCTAAGAAAGTATTTCTGCAAATTCGAATTCTATCTAGTCACAAACTCAACTCCTGGTTTAGTTCTAAAATTTCCTGTGCTCTGATACCATGTAGAAATTATAAAACATGCATGTATATCTTGGATTCACCTGATATAACAATGTACTAAAGCTAAATACTGAATTGCTTCTACAAATATTTTGCAAAATTAAAAACGCAATCGCTAATCACATGAACATGAAGAATAATCAAATCACACACAACACAGATAATTTTTCGGGGAAAGCTTACAGCTGAAAACCCCACTATATTCTATTGTATATTCAACATGGATAATGAAACAATTACATACAAAAATATTCTCACAAGAGCCCTCCAGTGCTCCGCTAATTGGCTCACACTGTCATGAACAAAACTGACTAACACATAGCCAATTCTTAGCCTCTAGACAACTTGCATTTCTTGCACAATCCATGATGAATGTAATCCATAAAAGATATGAATTTTGGCCTTCCTTAACTGTGAAAGTATCATGGGCACTCCAATGGGTGTTTGGTTGCATGTGTGCAACCCAATAATCCTCCAACTGATAGTCAACTTCCCTTTCACCTAGATCAACTCAACAAGGTCTCCACTGGATATGACATGCATGCAACTAATAATAGTAAATCCTCAGTTGCATGTGAGATAAATTATTGTGAATTAATTAATATTTAATTCACTTTATATATCACTAGTGTATCTTCAATTACATCTTGCACAACTGAGTTTAACTCACTTAACTGAGTTAAACTGATTACAACTTGCATTAACTAATGCACCGTTGCACTTCGAACTCTGTTACAACTAGAATTACTCTGCATGTCTCACCAACTACCTTTAACTCGAAATCCACTAGATAACTGAGTTTATCACTCTCAGTTAACTATTTCAAGTTTACATTGAGAATATATTACAGTTTATTGTCCATCTTAATTAAGGGATTTAACTAAAATAGACATGCACCCAAAAATAGAACTGTGGGCCCCACCCTAGTCTGGGTGCTTAATCAACTTAGGCGTGGGTGCTAAAATTTTGTTGTTGAATCTCAACAGTAAATGAAATATATACAATGGAGTGAAGTTCAGTAAAAGAAATTTAGAGGAATAGTGATTGAGAAACCTGCGATTGACATGTCCTCCTCCACACAGCTATCCATCCATATCATGAATCATAAAAGTGTTTTTTCCATGATTTGAAACTATCAAAAATGGCCCCTTCCAGATGTTCTAAAACTTTCCATGCTTCCCCTTTTCTTCAATTCTAGCTTCCCATTTCAGAACTACATTTTGAATCTGGAAAGTTTCCTCTTTATCTTTTCTGTCAAAGGTTTATTCACTTTGTTTTGTGATTTTTTATGGTTGTCATACACTTATTCTATTTTTTTCTTGCAAATATATAAGTTGTTTTATCCTCCTTTGGATAGCATTTGGCTCCTCTTCAAGTCCTTGCAATAGTTTCATTACTGGAACTTCGAAAGAAGTGGGAAAAATAGCTTCATCTCCACACACTAATTCATATGGAGATGTACCAATGGATCACTTTGTGCAAACTCTATCAACCCACAGAGCAAAATTTAACTTTAGATGCCACGATCTCTTGTTTTCTTGCAACACCCTTATGATTATCCTCACTATGCTTTTATTGGATGATTTTGCAAGGCCATTACCTTTAGGGTAATAGGCCATTGAATGTCCAAGTGTAATATGATACTGATGACAAAAGCTAATAATTTTTTTGGATTTAAAATATTGTGCATTATCAGTAATATTCATAGGAAAACCAAACCTGGAAAAAATATTGTTCTCCAAGAATTGAATTATGACTGAGTCAGTGGCTTGCCTTGTTGGGATTGCTTCGATCCACTTAGTGAAATAATCTGTGGCTACCAAAATCCAGCGATGCTGCCATGAGGATGCTGGGTGTATTTCACCAATGAAGTCCAACCCCCATCATTGGAAAGGCACCTCAACACATATTGACATCAAAGGTAAAGGAATCTATTTCTTCTTACCATCAAAAACTTGGCATTCATGGCATTGAGCGATCTTCTTGTAGATGCCCTTAAACATAGTAGGCCAATAATAGCCTTCCCTAAGTATCTTGTTGGATGTAGATTTCCAATAATGATGTCCTCCACAATCTCCTTTATGGAACTCTTCAATGAAATTTTCAGCCTCATCTTCTAGCAAACAAGTCAAAATAATTCCACCGGTATCTTTCCAATACAAATTCTTATTCAAAATGCAGTATCTCAATGATTTCAGCTTCACAAACCTTGATTTAGACTTAGTCAACTAAGGAGGATATTTTTGCTGATGTAGGACAAATATTACATCTCTGTACCATTTAGATAATATGAATTTCTCTTCAATAGGGACCAATTCTTCTTCTTCTTTTGTAAGCTCTGAAATTTCTGCAATGAAATTCATGTCAAGACATTCAAAATTTTCTTGTACCATCAGTTTTTCTAATCCATATCCTTTCACCAAATTTGTAGGCTTAATTTCTATGTAATACTCCAACAAGGTAGCGATCCATTTCCTTCTTTCGCCATCAGGATCATCTTGTGTCAAAATATCTTTAACCATAGTGTTAGGCATTAATGCAATAATATGAGAATGCATAATGTAAATTTTGAAATATTTAAGAGCTTTGAATAAAGTGTATGCCTATTTCTCCAAGATATTATACTTTAATTCAGAGTTGGCAGGAGTCCTTCTTGAGAAATGAAATAGGCTACTCACCACCTTGTTGCCCTTTCTGCAATAAAACTCCAACAATGGTATTTTCAAAAGCAAATGTGAAAACCATAAATTCACTGGAGAAATTGGGACTTATAAGCACTGGGGCTTAAGTGAGGGCTTTCTTTATCTCTTCAAATGATTTCTTAGCTTCAACAATCCACTTAATATCAGATCCTTTCTTTAACATCTTGGTAATGTCTTTGACAATGTCATCAAAGTTTGGGATAAACCTTCTAACAAAATTTACCTTTCTAGGAAAAGATTAAATCTCCTTCCTATTCCTTGGAAAGTATATCTTCTGAATTGCACTGAATCTATTAGGATCAATTTTTATCCCATATTTAGATATAATATGTCCTAGAAAATTTCCAGAAGTCAGAGAAAAAATAATTTTAGTGGGATTAAGAGAGATACTAAATTTTCTACATTTCTGCAGAATTTTCTCCAAATGTTTCAAGTGATATTCCTCCTTTCTTGAAAACACAATTATGTCATCCAAATAGACCACAACTGATTTGTCTTTATCCTCAACAAAATAAATGTCCATTTCTCTATGAAAGGTTTCCCCTACATTCATCAAACTAGAAGGCATCTTGGTGTAAATGAATGTTCCCCATCGCATGGTAAAGGCATTTTTCTATTGGTCTTCTAGATGTACCAATATTTGATTGTAACATGAAAATACATCAAGCATGGAAATTATTTGAGAGCCAACAATATTCTACAAAATCTGATCCATCTTAGGAATAGGGTAGTTGTCCTCCAAAGAATCCTTGTTGATATTTCTAAAGTCAATACAAATTCTAATCTCACCACTCTTCTTTCTCACAGGTACTAGATTAGCAAGCCATTTTGAAAATCTTATAGGGAAAATGATCTTTGCAACAAAAAGTTTCTTAATATCTTTCTCAATCATAGGCATGAGAAAAGGATTAATTCTTCTCAACTTCTGCTTGAAAGGTTTTTCATTCTCTTTGATGGGAATAGTATGTTGTATAATGATAGGATCATACCTTTTCAGATCAACATAGCTCCATGCAAAAACATCAATATATTTATTTATCATATCCACATACTTATGTCTCATCTCCATAGAAATAAAATTATAAATTTTGACCATTTTAGGCACTACTGCTGTACCAAGATTGCAAGTATCTACCTCCTTATCATCAGCCTGCATTCTAGGAGACTTGAAAACATCATTTTGATCAAAAAAATTTTCAAGGGGAATAAGGACTTTTGGGATACAATTGTTTTTCAACTGCAAGACTTCAGGATTGACCTTAGTTTCAGCAAACATATTTTGCTGATCCACTTGGATGTTCTCAAACTCCTCCTTCAATTCAAGGGAATTTCAGACTTGCTAATCATTCTCAAACACTTGCCAATGAATGATGTTGTCAGGGATTGCTGGCCTATGTCTGACCTCAACCTCATATTTCTCAGTAGAATTTGTGGGGATGACAAATAAACTTGTAGAGATAGCTAGAGAATCAACTACTGAATTTTGGTCCCTAGTTTTCACAATGAAAGCATATTCTTGAAAATTTTCAAGCATTTCCATGATCAAATTTCTGTATGCCCCGATTCTTACATATTTTGTTTTATATGACCCTTCAAATTGTTTAATCACTAAATATGAATCACCACACATTGATATATTTTTGGCACCTAGTCTTTTCAAAATTTCTAGACCCAAAAACAATTATTCATATTCTTCCATATTGTTTGTGTAATCAAAGTTAAGTTTAAAAGAGTAAAAATTACTTTCATCATTAGGAGTATTGATCCATATCCCTGCTCCAACCCCCTCTCTTCCAACAAACCCATAAAAGTGTAAAAGCCACCACCCTTCTCATTTTTCCTCAACACATCCCTGATTTTCTATTTTTTCTTCAATTTCTACCTCATCAGTGAGTTCATTGAATAAAATTGAGGACCCCAATTTAGTTTCAAATGCATAAATTGGAAAATTTTGAGGCTTATCCTTACTACTTACCATGTAGGCCATCCTACTTTCCATATAAAACCTTCTTTTCTCACCAAAAACCAGAATGGTAGCATATGTCATATCCATATACATAGTCCCTTTAATTTTGGATGCCCAAGATCTGGATAAAATCATACTAAAATTTGGAGGAATTTCAGCTACTACTATGTCCCTCACCAATGTTTTAGTAGGTACTTGTGTTAGGCCAACAACAACATCTTTAATAAGACCTATTCATTGAAATATCTTGGAGTAAAAAGAAAACAAATATTTGTAACGTCTAGTGATTTCTAAACCCATCCTCTCCATGATTACTTTAGACATAAGGTTGTGGGAAGCACCTGATTCCAACATGTCATTGTGCAAAGTCATATCATGAATATTTAAACTCACATAAAAATGAGGAACCTCTTAATTTTGTTCATCTTCTACCCTTGGTCCTAGGAAAATGGTGGGATGAACCTCTTGCAAATTTAGGATGTTTGAAGGTGAATATGGTGGTGAGGATGATGGTGGAGTAGATGGTGACTTATCACCACTTCCATTACCTCTTCCTCCTGGAGATCCCTCTTGTTTTGGAGGCCTAGAGCTTTCACCTGCAACCTTGTATTCCTCTCTTCATAGAGGACCTTCACCATATATGTCATGTCAAAGAAAGCCTTCCTAAAATACTTCTCATCCTTTATCATGTTACCTTTCCCTCCATCATGAGACATGCTTACTAAAGCCTCAGGTACAATAGGAGGTGAATCTTGTGGTGGAGATTGTGGTAATTGTACCCTCCTTCTCCTTGCTCCAACTTGAGAACTTGCACCCACAAGATTGCCTTCTCCTCTCTTGAGCTTCAACCTTGTAAGAATTTAAACACATGCAAAATAATTAAATCCTCCTTGCACAAGTAAAACTAGTGCCTTGATACCAACTTTATTTGAATGGGAAAATTAGTGTTTTTTTTGCTAAATTCCAATTCAGAATATAAACAAAGTGCTTGAGGATTATTATGTAAATTGGAAGCTAACCATGAGTTTTATGTGTTTTTATGTGAATTTATTAATCAAATTAACATAAAAAAAACACCAAACAATAGTATCTAACAAACATGAAAATCACCATAAATAGTAAGACAATAGCACATGATGAAGGAGGTCACCCTGACTAGGATACGTCTCCTTGTCCTACTTCCAATGGCTTGGACCTCTTATATTATGCTCAAAAGTGTTATTACATACATTTTGAATGCTCAAACAACTCTGAAATTTTCTCCAATGGCTCCGGAATGCCCAAAAATTCATGTATAGCTTCTTTCTGCCTCAAATTTGGTAAAAAACTAAATTAGTTATGTCTTCCCCAAGTTTTGGCACTAATCACACCTCAAATTCCACCAAATACGACACCATCCAACAATTTTTCCCCGAAATTCACTAACCGAGTGCCAAATTTCCCAATTTTCGGGAGAAATTATTGGGGCATTAATTTTCCCAATAATGCCCAAAGTACGGAAATCCAAATATATAGTTTTGGCACATAAATATTTATTTTTATAAAAAACACACTGGAAGGTTAGCTAAATGCTGATAGTTAAGGTTGTGGTGGTCACTTGAAATAGTTTGGTAAGCAATTAAGGTAGTGAAGTTTCTCGGCGGCTTAGAACTTGCAGTTTCAGAAAACTTGCCACAAGGTGTGGTAAACTTGGCTATTTGGGTGGCTAGCTCTGTGCCCTTAATCCTCGGCCGTGGTCACCTGCATACAAAAAATGTGGGGGCTGGCCCCCTCCACCCCCAACTGCACCACATAATTACTTTAACATAAAGTTTTAAATGTATATATAATAAGTAACATGTGTGGCTCAGTGGTAATCCTCGGTGCTATAGACTATGAGGTCGTAGGTTCAACCTTCACCCGCTCCTCTCGGACCTCAACCAAAATTTTGGTGACCCTCGGGCTGCCATGTGGCAGCCCTTGGCTGGGCCATGTGGTAGCCTGTGTTTGGCCACCATAAAACCCAATCAAAATTTTCCATTTCAATCCAATGACGTGGTGCCACTTGGCACAACATAATTTGATGAAGAAATATTCCTTTGACTAGTCAATTTGCCACATCACATGTCCAGTCAGAAATACAGACTGCTGACTAGGTTGTCCCTGCATTTTGTTTCAAAAAATTTCTTGTTTGACAAAGTGGAAAAAACATGTTTCTAGGAAGATATGGTGTCGGTTTTCTGCAAAACGATTTTCACTGGATTCAAAACGATGAGATATATGCGGTCGTTCAAGTTCCAAACCATTCAAAAAAATTTAATTTTTGAGCATAATTTTGATCGC
This sequence comes from Pinus albicaulis, assembly GCA_034641835.2. Lineage (NCBI taxonomy): Eukaryota > Viridiplantae > Streptophyta > Pinopsida > Pinales > Pinaceae > Pinus > Pinus albicaulis. The sequence continues at coordinate 755,349,818 of CM076584.1, read as the reverse complement.
TTGATCATTAATACGCCATCTACACTAAGCAACATATGACCATAATGCAATTAAATGTGAGAAAGAGAGACTAATAAGGCTAAAAAGGTGACAATTAACCCCTTAAAATGTACCTAATGATGGAGCTCATCACTCGGTCTGGTCATATGCACTGGTGGTGTAGCAATCATGATATATCAGAGCCCTCTCCTGATAAATTCTACGTCAAGCTATTCAAAAGTCTTTCCAGACATTCAACGAGTATCTCGACTCTCACTTAGGCAAAAAATCACAAATCTACTTCTTAGTGAGAAAAGGGTCTAAATACGGAGCGAGATGCAATATTTATAACCAATTTTAATTTCAAAATCCATGATCCTATTCAGATTCATTTCATTAATGTATATTTGGTAGCATATTTTCCCAGCTATGCTCATTAAATGCATTTCCCCACTCCTTTCAACAAAAAATTTCCTGTCAAATCCGTTTTTGCACCCCCAACGGTCATATTTTTAGTGGACTTCGATGAACCTTGCTTCATGTCGTAGTCATTCCTCCCTTGTCATAACTTATTCAAACTCCACCATATTCCTAAAAACTGCACATTACTTCCACTACGTCAAAGCCCTTCTGTCGTAGAGTAATTTATAGTCCTATGCTCTCTTACAACTGCTTGTAGCACTACGACTATTTATCCCTTCATATAGACAACGTGACGTTCCAGGGACATATTCATCCCTCTATAGTTTCAATCTACTTCCATTTACTCATCCTGGCATCATATGACCATCCAACTTCGCAAGTTGAACTGCGCCTCCCTCCGAGACGTATCTAATAATATATGGTACCAACTAATGCGTTTGGAAATTTACATGGAACTTCACAAGCTTACTATCATACATCAGCAATAGGTCTCCTTCCTTGAAAATTTTCTTCTTTATATGCCTGTGATGCCAAGATTTTTCCCTTGATTTTTGTACATGCTGATGATATCCTGCAATGAATCTATCTTCCTCAAGAGAAAATAATTGTTCCAACCTTTCTTCCATGATATCACTGTCATAAATATCTGTTACTTCTGCAATTTTAAGAATAGGCACAATATATTCCATAGGCATAACTACTTTTTATCCATAAACCATCCTAAAAGGTGTTTGTCCCATCAACTTATTGCAGGTTTTTCTATATTCCCATAATACTGCTAAAATTCTAAAATCCCAATCATTTCTGTTGACATTGCATACTTTGGTGAGAACATTCTCAAAAATCTTGTTAAAATATTCAACTGTTCCATTATCCTGAGGGTGATAAGGTGTGCTCTTCTGATGATACACTTGGAATTATTCAGTCAATGCATCAATGGTTCTATGCAAGAAATGTGACCCTTTATCACTCATCAAAATATTGGGGCACCCAAATCTTGACAAAATGTATTCAAATATGAAATTCGTAGCAGTATCTACATTGCAATCCTTTACTGGCTTAGCTACAACCCATCTGGTCAAATAATCTGTGGTAGTGATGATATACCTCGTGTCGGTCTTCTTCCTTGGTGGATTAATCGGTCCAACAAAGTCTATTTCCCACTTATCAAATTACTGCAAGGTCAATTGTGGGTTCAAGGGAATTTCATCTCTCCTAGATGGTCTTCCTGTTCTTTGACAAGCATTTTAGGGTCTACAATATTATTTTGCATCCTTATGCAATGTAGGCCACCATAATCTAGCTCTCAAAATATTCTGCGCAGAGGATTTTCTTGCATAATGTCCTCCTGCAACTCCGCCATGATCTTCTTCCATTTTTTTTTTCATTCTCAGAGAAATATCTGTGTAGTATTTCATCTAGCCCCATTTTATACAAATGTCTTACAACAAAATAAAATAATATGCCTTGAATACCAACTCCTTTTTCTTCTGCGTGGTATACTCCGCAGGTGTGATCCCTATATTAAAAAACTAAATAATTTCTACGAAGTGATCATCTGCAACATTTATTGAAAATAACTGCGCATCTGGAAGGTTCTCTTCAATGCTCATGGGTTCTTCGCAAATTTCTATCCTTAACAGATGATCAGGTCCCACAATCAATCTTCCTGGCTTAACTATAACTTCAAAGTCATACTCTTGAAACAATAACAACCATCTACAAATATTCCCTCCCATCACAAGCATGTTCACGAAATAATTTATCACAGAGTGATCTGTGAACATCTTAAAGTGTGCTCCTAATATGTAATTCCTGTATTTTGTGCTGACTGAATTTTTTTTAAATTTTTCTTGCTTTTAAACCCATACGCTACTTTAATGAACACAACTCGCGTATACACGTGGATATCCTTAAGTAAACTCGTGTATGATCAGAGATCCAAATATGCATTTAATTCTTAACTTAGATCGTTGCATCATTCATTCATCAGATGTTTAGTAAGCAGTAAATAGGTGCAGTAAGAACAAAATAAATCACCACACATAAGTAGCACACATGAACACCAAGATTTAAGGTGGAAACCCAATTCGGGAGAAAACCACCGCTGCCGTTGTCTCAGTCTTCAATATTTATTATATAAAGAAAACTTCTTACAATTATGTACTGGCGTAGAATTATACCAGCACGCAAGAACCCACCTGCAGAAGGATACAACCTTCTCTCATTTACCAGCCTCTCCTAGAAGGGAGCTACAACCCCCTGCTCTCGTTTACCAGCCTCTCCTGGAAGGGAGCTACTACCCCCTGCTTTTGTTTACCAGCTACCACTGGAAGGGAGCTACTACCCCCTTACTGAAGGCTTCAACCCTCAGCACTACTGCTGACCACGTTTCATCAATTTTCAAACTGGATCAAACAGCTTCAACACAACCCTTCACTTATCAACCAAATATACTTCGCCCAATGCTTCAAACAGAACAGTGAAACCACTGTAACCAGAATATCAGAGATAACCTAGACTTCAGAATAGATATGTAGAAACACATTCAACCTTGAGTAATCATTAGTTTAGATACCATACGCGCTTTTATTTAATCAGACCCGCGTATACACGCACTTTTCATGAAACGAACCCGCGTATACATTTGTGCATTTTTCAGAAAACCATAACTTCCCATACGCGCTTTTATTGAATCAGATCCATGTATACACGCACTTTTCATGAAACGAACCTACGTATAGATCTATAAAAGATAAACTTTGAAGAACAGATTAGATCTATGAACTTACCCAGATTTCTTCAATTTCTTCATCAGATTTGTGCCAGGTCTTCATCACTTCTTTTCAGATCATCTTAGAGATTCATCATTTCTAGATCTAGAGATCTTGAACCTTCATCATATTCATAGGTGCATCATAGATTTAGATCTATTAATTAAGAACAGAGTTCAACCATGCAGATATACTTTAGAGTGAAGTATTCATTAATGCCCAGACACTTGCACACCACCTTGCACTATGATTTTCTTCTCCTTAAATAGATTTGGCCTTTATCAACACCATGAGTCAAAACCACTCAACCAATGATGGTATTCCTGGATGGGATCAAATAGATAATCAAGCGCTCAATACTTTGGGCCAATACCATGGTAATGCCCCTTGGTTTTATAAAAATAGAGCTCAAATTGGCATACACAACTTGGAACGTTCATTTCCGCGTACATACGCGACTTCTCCTTAATAAAACCGCGTATGCCTTGTGACATACCTTGTTCAACATTATTCTGCCACTTTCTGAATTTCTTTCTTCTGCTACTTCTGAACGGATCTGTAGATACATCAGATTTACATCATTTCCATCAAGGACAACTTCATCAAGAGGGTTCCATCAAAGTCAATACATTGTATCATATTGCCAACAATCTCCCCCTTAACTCATCAAGTAGGTTTCCATCAAGTTCAACAACTTCATCAAATAGGTTGCCATCAACTTTATCAAGTAGGTTGCCATCAAGGACAACACTCTGCATCATATTGCCAACAATGTCCTGCAACAAAATAAAATAATATGCCTTGAATACCAACTCCTTTTTCTTCTGCATGGTATACTCCGCAGGTGTGATCCCTATATTAAAAAACTGAATAATTTCTACGAAGTGATCATCTGTAACATTTATTGAAAATAACTGCGCATTTGGCAGGTTCTCTTCAATGCTCATGGGTTCTTTGCAAATTTCTATCCTTGACAGATGATCAGGTCCCACAATCAATCTTCCTGGCTTAACTATAACTTCAAAGTCATACTCCTGAAACAATAACAACCATCTACAAATATTCCCTCCCATCACAAGCATGTTCACCAAATACTTTATCACGGAGTGATCTGTGAATATCTTAAAGTGTGCTCCTAATATGTAATTCCTAAATTTCTGCAGAGCATATACCATAGCCAATCCTTCATGTTATGTTGTAGAATAATTCTTTTTTGCCTTGGAAAATTTCCTACTTTAAAAATAAATGGGGTGATAAATATCTCCATCACCTGGTTGTGCTAGTACTGAGCTTAATTCTATGCAAGATGCATCAACATGCACGTGAAACTCCTTGTTCCAGTTCAGAAAAACTAGGATCGACACAATTACCATATTCTCCTTTAGTATGTTGAGGCTTCACTGGAATTCTTCATCCCAACAATAAGTAACATCCTTCTTTAATATCTTTTCCATCGACGCAGTTATCTATGCATATGCCTTGATAAACTTACTATAGTAGCTAGTATGTCCCAGTGTCGTGTGTAGTTTCTTTGTTTTCTTAGGTGGTTCCAAGTTCACAATAACAACAATCTTCGCGGGGTATATCATCAATCCTTTTCTGCAAACCAAATGCCCCAATAGTATACATAAAGGTACAAAAAATATGCATTTATTCAAGTTCAATGATATTTCATACTGTGTAATATTCCAAAATGGACAAGACGGGAATATAGAACATCTATAGCATTCCAAATAATCAAAATAGGAATATAATAATAAAATATGGAAAATGTCGAAAATATGCTGCAACATCAAGAGATTATAACCATGAGCAGAAAAAACTAATTAATATCATTATAAACAACAACAAATATAAGTACATGGTGCTCCAAAAAAGATGCACTCAAGTCAACAAGAAGTGGCTGAAATACTCTAATGAAAACTAGCACTAGAAATGTTATGCTGCTACTGTTGTTGCTACTGGAAACTACTTCTACTCAGAAGAAGAACTATGTGTAGGAGGCTGTTGGATTGCTCTGAATGATCTGGGATTTTAACCACGTCTTCTACTCACAAAGCCCAGAAAACCCTAGAAATGGTTTGGCCATATTTTAACTTTGGATTTTTGGCCCTTTTTGGGTTGCCAACTACACCCCTGCCGACTGACTTACACACTCCTCCTAGGTCACTACTGATATGGGGCTAAAACTACTAAAATAGCACCCAATCAGCTCAAGACATGAAGGGATAGTTCGTTCTCTTTATCTCCAAGCTAGAGGCTTAAGATCTAGCTCCTCCTTCCTCTGCTCAAGTTGCAACTACACATTGCACAACTACTGGAATGAATTGCACTGTTAAGAGGGCTAAAGCTGTAGCCTGCTACTAGGTGATGGAATATATCTCATATCTGATGGAAATAATCTCTCCAAAGTGAGGGGATGATCCATTCCAAGCTGAAATACTTAGAACTTCCTTCCTCCACTAGATATACCTAGCTAGACTGCACAATTCCTAGAGGAACTGCTACTGCATGGAGGTATTAACTGGTGGCCTGATGCCAAATATCACAATGATACTCCTGGAAGATTGAAATGGAAGCACAAGATGAAAGGATGAACCCTCCACTATTTTCTTAGCTGAAATGCTAAGAACTACCTTCCTCCTCTCAAACCCTAAGACAAGAATGCGTAATTCCTGAAGATATATATGCAGAAGAGAGGGACTTAATGTGGCACCAATGCCAGATGATGAATAGTTGCTCAAAATAACCTTCCCATAGTAGGCACTCGAATTCCCCTGTGGGGAAGGGTGGGATTCCCGCTCGGGAACACTCGTGTGCTAAAAAGCACAACAGACTTAGCTAAATAGCTGAAGTGTGCAAAGAATGTCAAATGAAAATACAATATCAAATTCCAGACTGATTTTGTTTGTTTCCCTCACCTTCCTTATATCGTTGTGAGCCTTCCCTAGCCTTGGCCCACCTCATAACTGCGCTGCACATGTGGCCACTAAGTTCCAAGAAGATTGCACTATCTCTCCAAGATCTCCATCATCTTTGCATTTCATCTCCACTCCCTCCATCATGTGTGCATTTACTGCACCACTTCCTCCATCACTGTATCATTAATGATCTATGATCTTACTTTTATTCCTCCACTATCTCCATCATCTTCATCATTATTGCTCTATGACCTCCACTCCTTCTTCATTGTTAAGCTGCTCCACTACTCCACAACGCTGATGTATTATCTAATTAGCCCAAATTCAAACAAAAAAGTGGATTTTATTCATCTATGGGGTTTATGGGTCCCTCCACGTTTTTATTTACTTAACTCATTAAGAAAAGTAAGAACTCTAATATTCCAATTAACTGGTGGAAAATTTGGAATATCACAGTCCTCCTCACCAAAATGTTGCTTGTCCTCAAGCAATTATAAAAGTGATTGCTACAGAAATCCTCCTCCCTCCAAATGGCATCCTCATATGGAAGGTCTCCCCATCTGCTCCACTGTGTAATGAATGCCCAGCTCCATAGCTGCCTCTCTAGAATGTCTATAATGGCTTCCAACTATATAGCTATATGCCTCTCCTCATCAATGAACTTCCAAGTGGAAACCATCAGCTATTTCAGAGCCTCTTCTCTGCATGAGACATAAGAAGTGAAGTGGTTCCTGCCCCCAAAGAAAAGTCCCAACTCATGAACTATCTCTCCAACCCATGCTAGATGGAGTAGGATGTACCTCTCCATGCTCCCATCATTAACCCTGTTGGCCTTGATTGCTCCAAGAATCCTCTCAACACTATGCAAAATAGGAAACAGAGACATATGGGTTGACATGTGAAATGTCGAACCATACTCTCTCAATAACAGTCACTGCAACAATGACTCTTGCTACCATACCACCCCATCATCATACCAAGTATGGTGGCCATACTCTCCCAACAGAAACCAACACAGTAAGGCCTCCTATTTCCATCCTCCCTCCTCATCATGCAAGGTATGGGAGAAAGTCAACCCATACTCTCCCAAGAGTAACCAAAGCAGCAATGACTCTTGCTGCCACATCACATCATCATCATGCAAGCCATGGAGCAAAAACATACTGATTGACATGTAGAATGTCACATCATCCCAACATAACCAAGCTCCCTGCTACCACCTCATTTGAGTGCCATGCAATGTTCCAAACAATAACATACCCATTGACATAGGATATGTCATGTGATGGAAAAAATCTCTCAAAGTAGCCAATGTAGCCATATCTCCTACTACTACATCACATCAGTACTGTGAAAAGAATGGAACATACCAATCTAAAATGTTGGGTGGTAACCATACTCACCCAAGAGAAACCAAAAAAACCATGCTTCTTGATGCCCTATGTCATAGATCTGCAAGTATTTCACCAACCACTTGCTCATCATCCTCACCCATCTATCCAAATGTGGGTGATGACTCATACCATGCTCCAACTTGGTATCCGTCCAATGGAGAATACCATCCTCCCCAATTTGAAAATATTTGCACTCCATGATATGTTGAAGTACATCCTCCTGTTGAGGCCTCAGAAATCCATGGCAACAACAAAGAGGGATAACCACCCGGTCCAAACCTTAAAGCAGCTCCTTTTCCGTTTGAGGTAGTGGCTCCGACTAGAGGTGTTGGGACCAGTTTCCTAGTTTTGGTGTTTGTGTGATGATTTATGAGATTTCCACCAAAAAATTTTAAAAATAATGGATTACTACAAACTACACAATTTTACTTCTAAATGCAAGACTTTAAAATAAACTTAATTTAACCTGGGTAAAGTATCTCAAATGTGATTTAGAAAGATAACTATCTATTCTGTTTTGAAATCATTGCATATTAAATAGAATTATAATGGTGTAAAATAATTCCTTTTGAAAAGATTGATTAATAAAAAAGAATATGAAAAACATATCGCATTTATGTAATGACCATATAAAAAATAACTAATTTCTTCCTGTATACTGTATGATTAATGAAACAGATACTTCAGACATAAAGAATTAATTCTACATATGATTCATGAAAGTTGTGTTAATCATTAATATTAAAAACAGTAATAACATACATGATATTAGTACTAGTTGTTTTCTGTCCTGTTTATCAGATAAATGATAAAAGGTCATATTCAATTCTTCAATAAAAAAGCCAAGCCAAAGTGAATCAAAATTGATCAACAAGATGATTTATATAATTGAATAAGGTCGTGTTCCATTATTTCATTAAGACACTTGCAAACCTGCTTGCAACTTAAGCGTTCTTTGCAAAATGTTCTCAATAAAATTCAGGACCCTTCTCTAAATGCATGAGAAGGGTTTAAATACTATAATTAACTACTTAACTAAATAAATACTTTAAAAAATATATAGGAGGTTTCAAACAACCTCTGTCTATGAAACCTATCTTGAACTATAATCTAGGAATTTAAACAACCTGACAATCTTGATTTAAGGATCCTTCTTCTTCTGCTGAATGTGGTCACGTAACTTGCAAATATCTAGCATAATCTTGAGCCGAGGTGGTTGAGATATTCGTGAGCGAATATGATCCTTGAATATGGCATTTGAAATTGTTGATTGTGACCTTTGGGTTGATTCTGTGATTAACTGAAGTGTTTGTTGTTGATGATATAGTTTGATCAGAAAATTCAAAGAAATTTCTTAATCAAACTTGTCAATTTTCTTGATCATCACTTCTTGATGATTTTCTTGTTGAATCCATCTTGATTCTACTTTTATCGTTGAAAAAAAAATCAGACGTGTTTTCTTCCAAAATTCCTATTTTGAATAATTGATCACACAAATGTTGTATAATTTCATTTGATTTACTAGATGTTTTAGCTGCTGCTTTTTCTGCTCTGGAAATTTGTGTTTTCCACTCTGTAAACAATAATTCCTTATGAAATTTATCTACTTGAGGTAGATTAGCCTTCTTTCCAGCATATGAATCTTGCCATTGCACATATTCTTCAATTTGGCTCTGAAGTTTTTCACATTCAAACTTTTGGATAATGATTTTTTGAATCATTATTCTATTTGAATCACAGTAAGAATAAATTATGGCTGTTTGATAACAAAATACCTTTTTTTGTTCTTTTAACATGGTATTTATATCAAGTGCTTCTTTAACAAATTTTTCTGTCTGTGATTTCTTTTGTAATTCTGCTAAAGTCTTCTCCATGTGTACTTGTTTCTCTTCAAGCTGTGCATGATGTTCGAGCTTAAGCCTCTCAATATCTTTAAGGAACTGCTCTGAGTTCATTCTGATCTGTTCTGTAGTCTTAACTTTCTCTGCATCCAATAAATTTTCCAACTCTTGTATCCTGTAATCCCTTTGTATTAACAAAGTTTTAACTTGAGTGGCTTTGTCTACAATGGTTGTAGCATAAGCTCCTGCATACTGAGATAACTTAGTTAAATGTTCAGTATGATCTTCAAGTGAATCCTTCCAGAGAACGTCAACTGATTCATCTGTAGATTTAAGAGTTTCATCAACTCTTTTCCTTTTATTTGTTTTCACTACAGCTTTATGGCTAGGACTATAGAAGACATCTAATGAAGGAATGAATTCTATTTGCAAAATTATTTGATATGCTGAAAAAGCTGGAATGATTTCTCTATTTTGAGTTGCTGGAACTATTTGAAAAGGATTAACAGTCTAAACTATCTTTCGAGAAGGCTCAGAAGTTTGGAAATATGCTGCTTGATCAATGATAGTATTTTCTTTGGAGGTGTTTATTGCTTGGGAAAATTCTTCCCATTCATTTGAAAGGTCTTTTCCTTTAGATGACTTGGACTGATCTGTTGTGCTTTGATCCTTTTGAAATTCTCTTGATTTCAATTCAGTGTCATTTTTCTTTGACTTTTCATGCAACTCTAATTCATGAATAACCTGATCAATTTCCAAATTCATTTTTATGACTATAGACTCATCCTCAGATTTTTCGGATTGCTGTTGAGATTGATCGGATTCATTTCTTTATCAATGCTAACACTTGGAGTATTCTTTTCATCTTCCATGATAAATAAATTTAAAGGGACATTTTTCAGTCTCTCATTTCTGTATTCTTGAAAGGCTTGAATATCTTCTTGACTTGAATCATTTGAAACCCTTTTAATAACATCTGAAAAAACTTCAACTCCTTGAAAGAAGTCATCAAATAGATATTCTTCCTTGACAAAAGGCTTTGTCTTAAGTCTTGCCATAAAATTTTTAATTTCATCATTAGGATCATACAGTCTCCCAGACATAAATGCAAGATTTAATATCTGCACATTAGACACTTCTTTGCATGTGTGACCAATGTTGGAGAGAGCGAAAGAACCACATTGTACAGGAAAAGAAGGCCAAATTGACTTTTTGTCATCTTTCAATTGTTTAGTGACACCATTAACAAGATGACAAGTGATCTCTCTCCTGAACAACCTGTTTGGAACGTAGTATGGCAAAACATGTGGAAGAGCAGAGCTTCCAAATACTCATAAATATGTAAATTTCTCCTCAGAAAACCACCGAGTTGTAGGAATAATATCCCTATTGACTTCTTTGGAAACCCTAGGGATATTTTCATTAAAAATATTCTGATACATTGGCATCATAACTCCATAACAGACTTTATAAAAATACAGGTGGTATTTGGAATCCAAAATTTCTTCGTGATAAATATGAATTGGGGTAGGTTCTTTGGAAGTCCATTTCCAACCCATAGTTGGAAATGTAGAACGAAAACAAATGGCATCCATAACATAGGCAGACATAAAAAAGGGTGAATTTTCTTGAGACGAGACATTTTTCTTATTCCTATACTCAGTAATGTGTTTAACTAAGTAATTGGATAATAGATCCGCCCAATTCAAAATGGATGAGTTGACGATTGCGTCAATCAAGGGAACCCAATCTCTAGCAAACCTAGTACTGTCTGGTTTACCGAATAACCTACATAACATACTGGCAGCATAGCAAAAAGGTTGCGGGATCTGTGAAATGGGGTACGTACCAGACTTTTCTTGCTTTAGTTTTCCTTCGTTTTCCTTCCATTCTTGAATGAATTTGATTAGATCTGGGTTCTTAGCTTTAAACATTTACACATATAAACTGTCATACCTCTGTTGTGGAGATGGTAAATGATACATAGTTGCCAAGTCTTCAGCTTTAAAAGAGCCCATGACTTCTCCTCTGCAATTATTAAACACTCTGTCTTCAATATTCAAATTCTTGATTACCCATTTGATCATATCTGTGTAAGGTATGAGTTTTGGCCTATCTACTATCTTATGAATGAATGAACATGCAACGTCGAACAAAGTCACGTCAAAAGTGGAATCAGTGCTTGTTGCAGAAATATTCGTTATCACCTTTGGCCCTTGATCTTCAAATAGCTTATACATAGCTTCCCATGATGTGATGCTGCAATATTTGTGACAAACATTATCAGAAAACAGCGAGGGAATTTCTATATCTTCTGTATACAATGCTCGAGACACTTCTTTGCCTTTCTTGCTCATTTCAGACTCTTTAGATTCAATAACTGCTTTCCTGAAAGTGAAACAAAATATATCATATAACAGAGACTGTGAAGAGATGTTTCACACAAAAAATATCAATTCAATCAGTCATCTCTTCATAATTTCTTCATGATTACAAAATTAAATGCTAGGCATGGCTTTACGTGGCTTCGCATGCAATACTTATCATTTGATTAAATCTGTTAAGATCAGAATTCAATTTGAAATGACATAAGTTACTTTTTGCACGCTGGAAACAATAAATGCGCAAATCAAAATCATATCTTATAATTTTCGTGATTGTTTCTTATCAATTGCAAAATGCGATTTGCGCAAATCACAGATCGCAATTTTTAAGAAATACATTGAAGTTTAAATCATAATCCACGCGCGGTGTGATTTTCAAAAGCTAAAAAGTGGACGCGATGTGAACGAATTTATATATTCGATTTCATTAGTTCTGTCGGGTCCGCAGCGATTGCGACTTTTATTGTTTTGTTCTAATATTTAACTAAATCGAGTGCAATGAAAAAACATAGAGTAAGGACTTTTAAGAGGGCGTATTTTTCAAATTGAAAGATTTATAGATTCTTCTTTGAAAGTGATATGTGATAAGAGATGCGCTTTGAGATAAATTTATTTCCTAAGTGTTTTTTAGAAGGAAATTTTACGAAGGATTTTTTCCTAATTATCTCTAAAGGGTCCCTATTTACGAAAATAAATGGGGGTAGTTGTATAGCACAACACCTCCTTGAGGTTTCTCACTGAGAACCTCTCATCGATGACCCGGTAGAATCCATAAGATTCTGAATATGCTGTAGGCAAAAAATTCTCTTTGATATGTGAGGTGCTCAACAAGAAAGATCTATCATAATAATGGGAGATGTTATCCACCAGAAGATGTATATCATCTACCATCTTCCCATTAAATGCTTCATGAGTGAAGCAGGCATCAGAATGATCCAAGAATAGTTGGGCCCCCAACTCATCATTGCTCCTCAGTGATAGCATTGCTGATCTCCATGATGGTGCATTTGTTGTCTCATGACCACACACAATGTTGAATTCATAGCCCGACATTATATTGATTAGAAATATACTTATCCCATCCTCTGAAACTCCACACTTCAACACATAGCGTTGTGTGTAGCTCAATACTGAGCAACTATGATGGCTATATATATCCTCCTTGAACAAGTCAAGGGCCCTTTGCGTAGTGATAGTTTGCTGCTCCAAATCGGCAAGGTGCTATAACCCTTGGTTATGAAATTTCCTTGATGGCATGATCCCAAAAATCTCAAACTGAGGTGCTAAAATAACATGGGATGAAAATGTTTGCAAACCTTGGATCAGCTGAAACTTGGTAGCATATTGAAAAGCTACAAGAGTTTCTCCAACTAATGCAATGGCTTCTCTATATTCTAGTGATGGTGATGGCTGCTCCTCTACTACTTCACCAACAGTGGTATCTACCTCCTCCTTCTCATGCATCTCCTAAATCATGCATGGGACTCCCAATGTCAAGAGCTCAATATCACCTTGCAAGGATGCAAGTGCTCTTTCTCTTGATGTAAGTAGTTCTGCAACTGGTGGTGGTGGAAATTTCTCCTCTTCCAGAGTGATAGTGTTGACATCCTCCCTTTGTTCTTCATGTGCTATCTCATAAATGTTGGGAAATGTCTCTATGGAAAGCACCTCTGATTTCCTTCTATCAAAATTCTTAATTAAACTTTGAGTGAAGTCTACAGATGTAGTCACTCTTGCATGTTTTATATGTCTTAACCACCAATCCTTTGCTCCACCCTCAAGGTGCAGCGCTGCAATATCAACATCCTCTCTTTCTACTACTGGGTGTAGCTAGAAGAAATGATCTAACTCCTTCATCCAAGCTTTTACTGTGCTTGTGGATTATCCATCGAATGCATGCAAGAATAACCTATTATGTATATGCCTTCTTCTTCTATTGCTGCTGCGGGATCTCCGATTTTCTTTGATTTGGATAAACTGTTGGAGATTTAGATTCTCCTTGAATGCCCTTGATTGAGATTTGTACTATAATTACTCAAAGTCTCAATCTCTAAGTATCCTCCATCTCCATGCCATTCATGTCCTTTTGCAAGGAAAGTGGACATAGAAAAGTGTTGTGGAGCTCTTTGCATTACCGGTTGTTTATGCTGCTGATAGGAAGTGCTTGGACCTTCCTCATTTTGAAACCCTCTTGGGGTTTCACTTTGTCTTCCCCTTCTCATTTATTTAGTCTCTGTGGAGAGATCTTGCATAGATCTAAATAGAAGTGTGGAAAAACTTAATCCTTCCACCATTTCATACTTATTCTTTTTCTGCTTCTTCTTCTTATTCTTCTGATGTCATGAAGTGCCCACAATATGAGCCAAATATCATGCTCTGATACTACTGTAATATTCCAAAATGGAAAAGAGAGGAATATAGAACATCTATAACATTCCAAATAAGCAAAACAAGAGTATAATATTAAAATTCGAAAAATGTCAGAAATATGATGTAGCATCAATACATTATAACCATGAGCATAAAAAACTGAGTCATATCATTATAAAAAATAACAAATATAAAGTACACATTTCTCCAAAGAAGATGCACTCAAGTCAACAAGAAGTGGGTGAAATTCTCTAATGAAAACTAGCACTAGAAATGTTGTGCTTCTACTACTGTTGCTGTTGGAAACTACTGCTACTAGGAAGAAGAACCATGTGTAGGAGGCTCCTGGAGTGCTCATAATTATTCAGGATTTTAACCACGGATTCTACTCAAAAAACTCAGAAAAACCCATAAATGGTTTGGCCATATTTTAACTTTGGATTTTCAACCCTTTTTGGGTTGCCAACTACATGCCTGTTGGATGACTTATGCACTCCTCCTGGGTCACTGCTGAGATGGGGCTGAACTAATAATATAACTACTATAATAGCACCCAATCAACTCAATACATGAAGGGATGGTCCCTTCTCTTGATCTCTAAGCTAGAGGCTTGAGATCTAGCTCCTCCTTCCTCTGCTCAAGTTGCAGCTGCACATTGAACAACTACTGGAATGAACTGCATTATCAAGAGGGATGAAGTTGTAGCATGTTTCTAGGTGATGGAATATAGCTCACAACTGATGGAAATAATATCTCCATAGTGAGGGGATGATCCCTCATAGGATTCCAAGCTGAAATACTTGGAACTTCCTTCCTCCACTAGATCTACCTGGTTGGATTGCGCAATTCCTGGAGGAATTGCTACTACATGGAGGTATAAACTGATGGCCTAATGCTGGATATCACAATGCTGCTCCTAAAATAATAAAATGGAAGCACAAGATGAAAGGATGAACCTTCCATTGGTTTCTTAGCTGAAATGCTAAGAACTATCTTCCTCCTCTTAAACCCTAAGACATGAATGCGTAATTCTTGAAGCTATATATGTAGAAGAGAGGGGTTGAATGTGGCAGAAATGCCGAACGATGAATAGCTTCTCAAAATAACCTTCCCAGAGTAGGCACTCGAAGTCCCCCGTGGGTAAGGGTGGGATTATCGCTCAAGAACACCCATGTGCTAAATATCACAACAGACTTAGCTAAACAACTGAAGCGTGCAAAGAATGTCAAACCACAATACAATATCAAATTCTAGACCAATTTTATTTGCTGCCCTCGTCTTCCTTATATGGTTGTGAGCTTTCTCTAGTCTTGGCCCACCTCATAACTGTGCTGCACATGTGGCCACTAGGCTCCATGAAGACTACGCTGTCTCTCCATGATATCCATGATATCTGCATTTCATCTCCACTCCCTCTATCATGTGTGCCTTTACTGCACCACTTCCTCCATCACTGTATCATTAATTCTCTATGATCGTTATTTTATTTCTCCACTATCTCCATCATCTTCATCATTAATGCTCTATGAACTACACTCCTTCTTCATTATTAAGCTGCTCCACTACTCCATAATGCCGATCTATTATCTAATTAACCCACATTCACACAACAAAGTGGATTTTATTCATCTATGGGGTTTATGGGTCCCTCCACACTTTTATTTACTTAACTAATTAAGAAAAGTAAGAAATCTAATATTCCAATTAACTGGTGGAAAATTGGGACTATTACATACTGCCTGCAGGTATCTAACATCAATATTAAGTTCAAAACATGGTTCTTCAGTAGTCTAAAGTTTTTCCAATCATCAAAATAAACTTCCAAAAATTGTGTATGTACTCATCAAAAGCTGCGATTACTATTCTAGATAATATTGTAGGAGAATTATTCAATCCAAAAGGCATGACTGTATACTGATAAGATCCCCATTCAATGGAAAAATTTGTCTTACTCTATCTTCTGGTGCAATTCTAATCTGATGGTAGCCTAAAAATCCATTTGTAAAAGAGTAGGCCTTCTGCCCTCCAACATTATCCAGCACTTCATCTGTAAATGGTGTAGGGAATGGATCATTCACACATGCATCATTTATCTTCCTCAAATCAACACAAATTCAGATTTCACCCTTTTTCTTCTTCTCCTAAACAACCATAAAACTTACCATTCTGACTTTGCCACATGTTCAATTATGCTAGCTTTAAGCATATTTTCCAATCCCTCCTTTACCTTTTCCTTGTACTTTGGGTTCAGTCTATAGGGTCACTACTTTATAAGCTTCAGATATGGTTTTAGAGTGATCCTCATAACTCCAAGTTCTCCTAATATTCCCTTTAGTTCAAAAAAATTCGTGGCAAAGAGCTCTTGATATTCATGGAACAACTCTGAAACCTTTCTGACTGTATCTGCATCCCAATAATCCCCAATCAACGCGAATTTTGGCTCCTCTTCCATCCCTAAATTCACCTTATGCATATTTAGTATTTGCGTTATGTCAAGGAACTTAGGTTCTATTCCAACAACCTCGCGTTTTCCTTTTGACTCTGGGATATTAATGTTGCATGGATCTTCCTCATCCTCTTATATTGTCACATTATAGCATTCTACTACTTGCTCCAACTGTGCATCCCAATCAGTCTGTGTCTAGATTATCACAGTTGAAGTCTTGAAAATCCTTTCTCTGATTTCTTGAAGATATTCATCTATGTACTGACAGTCATCTTCAAAACTAAAAGTCATTAAAAATACTTCAACCATCTCTTCCCAATTCACTGTTCCATGTCACAATTTGGTTTCAACGTACCAATTCATAGGTACCACATCTAATGTGTGAAACAATGTATGTACCCATTCTAGTGCTGAATCTTCACCCCACATCATAGTCCAGTGAAAAATATGCCCTCGAGGGTCATCCTTGCCATCATATTTCACTTTGAGTCTAGTATCTACTTGACCAAATATGATCTTCACCAATCAGCATTATGCTCTCCAACTCTCAATATTCCCTTTATGAGTACCCCACCATCTAGCAGGTGTAGATCTCAGTGCTATGTCCAAATCTTGAAACCTTTGTTCTTTGGGTACTTCTCATTAAAATTAATCAAGAAAAATATTTACATCTCCTATCCCATCATATTAAGGTAAATTACATACCTATGCAGTGATGCAATGAAGTGATCTTGTAATGCTATTACATCGCTTAGTAGAAACTTCATGCAACCTATTCTAACACTTCTCTAGTTCTTCATCAAAATATGAAATACATGAGTTGTCCCTTTCCCAACTTATCCTTCCATATGTAGTGGGATTGATCCAATATTCCTATTTAGCCCTTAGCTTGTATATATTATCAATATCTACATCTCAATAATAATCCCGAATAGTCTCTGTATACCACACTCCTTCGAATGGGTCCAGGGGAATGATGACTCTCAGATCACATTGTTCAAACACCATATTTCTCTTCTTCAAATTAATTATTGCATTAGTATTGAAATCCAAATCCAATCCAAGCATAACTAGATATGGGTTGTTGTCATCTACAATCTCAATTACTTCAAAATATGCCATAGCATGCACTCCTTCAATGTCTACTATTATACCAGGAAAAATTCCCATAGGAATAATATTCTACTAATTATCCATTATTAAATGGATTGGTGACCATTGCAGCTTTGGTTTTCCAATGCAATCCCATGTTTTTTTAGGTAGTACATTGGTATCAGATCCCAAATCTAGTATTACATGATCGCAATTTATTAACTTTGTGCTGCTTGTTGCACAGATCTTCCCTTCTTGTGTAGGAGTCTATCAATGCTTGGAGACTTTCAAAAGCCTTATAGTCTCTCAATAAATTCATGGAGGTATGCAAAAATGACTTCAATATAGATGGATCAAACTCCTTTGTCACGGTAATCACCTAGGTGTTGTCCTTCTAAGGCATCAACTTATGTTAAGTTTGTCGCTGCGTCCTAGATGTCGAAGCTCCAGGATCCATGAAACCATTCTTCACCTCCAAAAATGTCTCATTTTCTCTTTGCATATTGAACCTAGTATTCTTATCTCCAACCATTTTGACCCATGTGTCCTTCAAAGGCTTTTTTCTGCTGCGTTATATTCCATCGTATTTTCACCACTTCGGGTTACTATTTTAAGACTATGCTATTCTTCGTGTGGCTCCGCAATCATCATCTATAAGTTCTGCATAGGCTGCTAATTTATTTTCTCTTGCATCTTCGTTATTAGAACAAGACAATCTTCTATTACATGCTCAAAATATCTACAATACCTACAAGAGGGGGTTGTGGGATTCTGACAATCCCTCGCAAGATGTACTACTTCACCACAATTTTAACATATGATCTAAACACATCATCGACCAACGTCTCCTCCTCGTCCTTTTCCTTGGCCTTGGAAGCCTCCATGCTCTATTGGTGGACCATGATATTCATATGTGCACCCTTCAACTTGCATTCTGTATGTATCTGCAGTCCGCATTAACTTATAATTGTGAAAATTATTCTCATCATGCCCTATGGAGCTACAAAATTTAAAAAACAACTACTTCGAGGTCTACACATACTTTTGCATCAAATATAATTCTTCCATGCGATGTCGACCATAAATTTTACACATGTCACACCATACACTGAGTCTTGGGTGCAACAGATTAGGTCCGCCACCATTGATGTAACATCTAAACACAAGGTACTGATATTTATAATGGCCTTCTACCTTAAATTTGATACACCATACCTCTGAGTGAATTTTTGATCGTATTTCCCTACCTTTCTTCAGATATTGCAAATCTAAATGCATTGCTGCTAATTGGCTCTGAATATTCTGTACCCCTACTTGGGTATCTGCGACGGGTGAAGCTTCCAACTTCATAGAAATTTCCAAAGCTTCGGTCTGTGTTGTTATCTTCTGTTTTGTCAAAGGTAGCCTTATATGTGGAAATAAAGCAGCTATAAACCACTCCTTATGCTGCTTGTCAGGAATTTGGAAGTTAAATTGTCCTAGTAACATCTTGAACCTTTCATATAATTCCAAAACAGATTCAACTACCGGTTGTTTGATCTCTTTTATCGCCATAATACACTATGACTATGATTTTGGCTTCTTAAATTCAACATTTGGCACAGTATTTGTCTCATCCAACATGGCATCCTGGTGCATCACAAAGTACTTCATATACCATGCAAACACCCTTTCCTGCAACGTTATGACTAGCGGTGCCTTATTTGTGTCATCATCTGTGATCTGTCATGCTTTCCATGCTGCTTCATCGAAAAACCAAAATTGATCAGGATCCTTTGATCCTTGACATAAAAAATTAGGCATTATGACCTCATTAGCCATGTTTCTTGGGGAAGGTGGAGGTGGAGGTGGAGGTGGTGGGGGTGGAGGAAGTGTGTGAGGATGGGGGTGTGGAGTGAGGGGAGTGGCAAGATGGGGAATCCTAGAGGCGCCCTAATGATCTCAAAATTATAATTGTGACACACCTTTAGGGGTTGTGGGGTTACTTACTCCTTCTTCACTTTTAGATCCACTAAACATCAGACTGTAATCAGTCTGAATGATGTTTTCTTGATATACCCTAAATATTTTACCACTTCACGTAGACCGAGAATTACTTCTTCCAAACATCAATATGAATGCATGCACAATACACCATTTTCACATAAAAGCATCTTAATCCATATATTTAAAGAATTCAAGTACTTACCTTGCAGACCCTTGAAAAATATTCGCTCAGCTTCACTGTAGGATACGTATGTGTCTATGGCGAACTCAGTTATAAATCCTCCCAAAATACTATCGATTCAGAAATCAACAACTCTTGAGATCTTATTATTAGTCTTCTTGAGTTATTGCAACAATTCAAAGCTCCACACCGTGGGATTTTCGTTCTCAAAAAATGTCTTATTCTCAGCCAACCTTATAGCCATTCGTGCAAATCATTCACAAATGATGAGAAAAAAATATCTTGTTGATCTGTAAAAATATATCTCTGCAACCAAGATTTAGTCAACAGTCATAGATTTAGGTTTTCTTGAACTATGAACTCCCATTATTTTAGGTCTACCCAATCTCAGATCTCTTTTCTTGTCATATGCCACATCCATATATCCCTCAATAATATCTCGGTCCTTACAACATAACCATTTTTTGGATTGAAGGGTTCTAGACCCAGGTTCAGAGTAGCTGCGCTAACAAAAAACCATCTATTACCAGCACCTTCGACAACGATCTACTGCGCATATCACAATCTCACCCAAGGTAATATTAAGGGATGCTAGAACTAGGTTTCTACATCCAGAGGGACTATGGAGTGTGGCTTTAAGGCTTATCTCTACTCAAGTCTTAATCCTAACTTTGTTGAATCATTGACTTTCTATGACATACGTTGTTCAATTTCTCTATTAATCACCCTACACACTATGCATTTCTACTCTAAAATGTAGTATTCAAAATATAAAACAATATTCAAGCCTTTGTGATGCGATTGCTGAGTAAATATACATAAAATCCCTAATCCAGCGCAGTTAATTCATAAAAAAAATAACTTAAAAATACATAAAAAAAAATGCACAAATATTCCTTTAAATCATCCTTTATTATGCTGAATCCTTCAAATAAAATACTTATGACCCCATGCACATAACTTCAGGCTTCCTAAGGCCTTCATGAACACAACTACAGAGCCTTCCTTAGACCCAAAACACAGAAAAATAGAAAGAATTCAGATTTAGTTCATGCTCATTTCATTACAAAACATATCACGACTTTACTTCCTAAGAAATATCCTTATATAAAATTATTTCTTACAATACCATGGTTCGTAAAACATGGGTAGAGCTCAAAATAATAAGAAAAAATCCAGTCCCTTTACAAAAACAGAGGCTTTGACCCGCCCCAAAACCCCTAAGACTTCTAAAATGTCGCATGAAGCCTTTAAACTCCATGCGATTGTATTATTTCCGTTGAATCACTCACTCCACTTCCTCAAAATGTGGATTATTTTACTCAAAATTATACCAAGTTGGGCACTTCCCAACAATTACATTCTTAGGGGGAGCATGCTTAGTTTTCAAAGTTTGCATGGTATTGGCTAGAGGTGTTGGTAGCAAAGTTCCTTTCTTCACATTCTTATCTTGTAAGAGAGACATGTTTGAGTTGCATCCATATGGTGTTGATTATGATAGGGGAAGGCCTCCTCTATTCTAGAACATTATTGTCATTTTTATTCAGTGTTGGTATGGCCCTTTTCCATTGATTTCAAAGGGGGAGAGAAATTGATTGTTGAGTCAGCCTCATATTTTGTATTAAGGTTGAAATCAATGCCACATGGGGAGTTTGTTGGAATTATGTTGTTGGCATTGATGTCAATAGGTTTAAGATGATGTTGGTCATATGAATGTGTGATGAGTGTTTGGTTATGGATGATTGGCTTGATGGTATTGTTATTTGGCATTGATGTCAACATATTTATAACTATACCTAGTGGTCGTGATTTGATGTTGGTTTGAGGTTGGAATGTTGTGTTGGTTGGAGATGATGCTGCTGCAAGAGGTTGGAGAGATGCTCTAGATGCTGCATATGTCTCTACATGTCTTGGAGACACTATTTTTCTACTACATGTGATGAGAAGAGGTTGTATGTGTTGGAGGTGCTTCCACCAGTGTTGGAGGTAGTTATATGACATGATGTTGTTGTTACAAGAGTTGGATATGTTGCTAATGGAGTCATAGATGTTGATACAAGTCCTAGAGATGTTTAGAGAGGTTGTGGTTGTTTCTTTAGGAGATGGAGGTGTTGGTCATGGTACTAAGGTTGGAAGAATAGGTATTGCATGTAATAGAATTTTTCTTAGCATATTTCATCAGTTTTATATTGACACAGTGGATTGGAGGAGTGTCTAGGAGTAGAAGAATGAGATCCATAAGGTGGCAGAGGTTCATGACTGAAGGATTGATGTTTTACCTTAGCATTCACCTCAGTTGCATGGAGACAAACTTGTAGCATCACTTAAAGAATCCTTTCATTGGCATGCAAGCATGTGGGGGCATTTATAGCCTCAGTCACATGGATTTAGTGTTATGGGAGTTGTTATCACTCCATAAATTTTTAGGTTTCAGAGTAAATCACATAGGTAACCTTAGAACCACTTTGGAAACTATGAATCTAGCCTTTTTAGTTTTATAGAGGGATCTCTCTTTATAATTAAGCTTTGTTTGGCTGAAGGTTTTAGGCTAGTTATTAAGTTCAGGTTTGAGTTTTTGTGTTGTTGGGTTGAAACTCAAAAGATAAGCCATTGGGAAAATGGAGTCACAGGTTTGGATTGATCAAATACAACTTTTACGGGGTAAAATTACATGGAAGGGTAGGACAATTCATTAGATCCTTTAAGATATGTGGTTTGGATGAGAGGAAAAGATTTAGAAATCCAATTAAAAACAGAGCAGTTAAGAATTATGATTTTCATCTTTAGTAGAAAACATAAAAATTATTCTTAAGCTAGAGACATAGTGTACATTTAAACAAATTATATTCTTTATCTTCTTAGAATAATTCAGATTATAGAAAAACATATAATAAAAGAGAAAAAACAAATTGACAAAGAGAGATGCACTTCACCAATAAAAATGACACAAGAATCCTATAATGATTGCATTGTATTACTGAAAATATGATCAATGGTGCTTTGAGAGCTGCTTTACAATACAATTACTTTCTTCAAAAAAGTCTCAAAATCTATTACTTCAAATTATGAAGTATTTATACAAATTATTCATCAAATATCTTGATCGGAAATATCAAGATTTATTACAAATATCTCAAAGTTGTGTTACAAAAAAAGAACTAAAATATAGAACAACTAAACTATTGAAGTTTCTTAGCACTATCTTTAAGGATTTCTAGTGGCAAGGAACAAAAATTTTAATTTTATAGCAAGTCTAATTTGATGAGGTGGCATCCAAGTCACTAACTATATATGAGATTTTTCCTCACGAAATCCTAAAAAATAGGTCCAACGATCCCAATGTTCACTCGGTGTTGGATTTAATTTCCAATGTTCACTATTGATTTGGTCGGAGTGGGATGAAATGTATATATGACATGGAGGCAGGAGGTGACATGGAGACGAGAGCGGGGAGGGTACTTGGCACTCAGTGAGTGGATGGGATGAAGGTACATGGTAGGGGAAGATTGGATGGGATGGGTGACGTGAGAGAATACGTGGTAGATGGGCGTTGGTATGGGTTATGCATACAACAGGTAGGAGGAATTTTTAGAGGGGGGGAGGGGGTGCAAAGTTATGTGGAGGCAACATGTACTGTCATGGGTCTTGTCATTCCAACCCCCCCCCAACAACAAATAAAGCATGAAGGAGCTTGGGGGGGCCCGAAAGCGATCCCCTACTGTTGATTCGGGTGGGGTGGATCGTGGCCATTGAAAGTGATCTAGTGTTATTATATACCATAAAAAATTATATTTAAACTTTATTACAATTAATATAATCTAAATTTAAATGTTTCAATATAAACTAATATAACACATGCTTAATTATCCTATAAAACCACTTAATTATCCTCTAGTGATGCATTTTTATTTGCAAGCCTACTTTTTCTTTCTTGGAAATAATTTTCAAAATAAAAAATTATTTACAATATCATCATATGAAAATCAATAGTCATCAATTGATCCTATGAATCATAGGACCCTAACATAGGCTCCAATGGGGATGGCATCCTCCTTGTGAAGTGCCAAGGACATCATAGACTAGTAGCCTGATCCATTGGGCTGACCCCAAGCCTGCAACATGATTTTCCATGAAACATTTATAGCTGAAACCCATTGGTAATCCATTCCAATCCTCAAACTGAACCAAATTTTTTCTATAAAATGATCTGGGTTGTATACTGGAAGCTGAAAAGAATTCTCAAAGAGTGGAGCTTATTCATCATACCTACTCACTCTAATAACAGATATCAAATACTGAATTAAGTGACAGAAAAGTGCCAATGTATCTAATCAAGCAAGTGGTTGCTCGATTTCCCTCTACTCACATTGTCTTCAAAGAAAAATAAAAACTCAAAGAATAGAAACTCAAACTTCAATTTAGATCCAATACTTGTATTAATGAACCAAGAAAATTCTACCTTCACCAATGACTGCAGTAAAATGAACAAAGGATCATGGAAAACATGCAACATAAGATCTTCTGGATGATTTAAAGCAGGAAATCAAACCTCATTCCAAATTGCTAGTTTGTCTATGTGTTGAAATTGATCCCCTTTGAATAGAATGGTAGTAAACTATTTTTCACTCTCATCATCCATAATGAAAATATGTGTTGTATACTATTGAATATATTTATATGAAGCAATTTCATGAAATGTTTGAGGAAAATTTGAAAATGTCTCCTCATGTAGTTCGATGGAAATATTGTTTTGAAATTCAAAAGAACCAAGGAAAATTGTTTCTTCTATTTTATTAGGGTGACCATTATAAAACTTGTGATCATTTTCAAATGAAAAAACATTGGCCAGTTTATTGTCCTTTCCATTCACAATAGGTAAGCACTCTGAATGTTATTGAATCTTATCAAATATAACAAAAATATCATATGCAATAGGGTTGTCTAAAAAATACCCTTTATTGAATTCAATAGTAATTTCATATTTATCTTCAAAAGGATTTGAGATAACATATTCTCTTTTAATGATTGAGTCAGAAAATGAATTAAAAGTATAAAGAGTTGATTGACTACCCTCATCACTAACTTGGTCACACACAAGCTGGAAATATAGATGCAAACCTTCTTCAAATTCAAGTGAAGGAACATGAATTCTAATAGCATGTTGTCTTATCTCATCAAAAACCAAGGAAGAAACTAATGTTTAATAATTTTCATGATTATTATGGCATCTAGCTTCTAATTTCTATTCATCATGTTGAAAATCATTTTCATCCAATGCTTCTAGTATCTCTTCATCCATGAACTGATCATCTTCATAGTAACCTTCCAGATATTGAATAAACCTTTCAAAATGATCACAACAGATTTGAACTAGCAAGAAATATGGATAATATTCTATGTATTCCTCATAAAAAAGAAATATGAAAAAGCTTTAAAGAACATATACTAGCACCAAGAAAATTTTCATACCAAGATATTGTGTTTCCCTCCAAAGTTGCCATAAACATCTTCATCAGGTAGTCTTCAGGAAAATGAATTTTTAGCCTATGTACATGCATGTGAAACTTGAACAAGTGAAGAGCAACATCCTCTTTTTCCTGATCCTTGAATTATGGTAAATACATTTTCTAATCTATGTAAGGCATTCGATTTGGAAATCATAGAATATGATATCGATTCATAGTTGCATACCTTATAGATTTAGAACTCATATTTATTACTAGATTCTAGTGCCAGTGGAGTCTTTATATCAAATTTAAAATGTTTGGAGTCATCAGGTGAATGATTCAACCTTCATATGTCTAATTATTTTCCACCATAAAAAACCAGATCTAAAATTGATACTCTTTCCTCAAGAAGATTAAACCTTGTTCCCTAGTATGGTCGTCATGATGTTATCACTCTGTAATTTTTGAGGTTTTGCTGCTACATGTGATGAGAAGAGGTTGTATGTGTTGGAGGTGCTTCCAACAGTGTTGCAGGTAGTTATATGACATGATGTTGTTGATACAAGTCCTAGAGATGTTTAAAGAGGTTGTGGTTGCTGCTTTAGGAGATGGAGGTGTTGGAAATGGTACTAAGGTTGGAAGAATAGGTATTGCATGCAATGGAATTTTTCTTAGCCTATTTCATCAGTTTTATACTGACACAGTGGATTGGAGGAGTGTTTAGGAGTAGAAGAAGAAGATCCATCAGGTGGCAGAGGTTCATGACTGAAGGATATTGTTTTACCTTAGCATTCACCTCAGTTGCATGGAGACAGGCTTGTGGGATCACTTAAAGGTTCCTTTCATTGGCATGCAATCATGTGGGGGCATTTATAGCCTCAATCACATGGATTTAGTGTTATGGGAGCTGTTATCACTCTATAAATTTTAAGGTTTCAAAGTAAATCGCAGAGGTAACCTTATAACCACTTTGGAAACTGGGAATCTAGCCTTTTTAGTTTTAGAGAGGGATCTCTCTGTATAAGTAAGCTTTGTTTCACTTAAGGTTTTAGGCTAGTTATTAAATTTAGGTTTTAGTTTTTTGTGTTGTTGGGTTGAAACTCAAAAGATAAGCCATTGGGAAAATGGAGTCACAGGTTTGGATGGATCAAATACAACTTTTACAGGATAAAATTACATGGAAGGGTAGGAAAAATCACTGGATCCTTTAAGATATGTGGTGTGGATGAGAGGAAAAGATTTAGAAATCCAATTAAAAACAAAGCAATTAAGAATTATGATTTTCATCTTCAGTAGAAAACATAAAAATTATTCTTAAGCCAGAGACAAAGTGTATATTTAAAAAAATTCTATTCTTTATCTTCTTATAATAATTCAGATTATAGAAAAACATATAATAACAGATAAGAAAAAATTGACAAAGAGAGATACACCTCACCAATAAAAATGACACAAGAATCTTGTAATGATTGCATTGTATTACTGAAAATATGTTCAATGGTGCTCTGTGAGTTGCTTTACAATACAAGAACTTTCTTCAAAAAAGTCTCAACATCTATTACTTCAAATTATGAAGTATTTATACAAATTATTCATCAAATATCTTGATTGGAAATATCAATATTTATTACAAATATCTCAAAACCGTGTTACAAAAGAAGAACTAAAATATAGAAAAACTAAACTATTGAAGCTGCTTAGCACTATCTTTAAGGATTTCTAGTGGTAAGGAACACAAATTTTAATTTTATAGCAAGTCTAATTTGATGAGGTGGCATCCAAGTCACTAACTGTATATGATGTTTTTCCTCACGAAATTCTAAAAAATAGGGTCCATCGATCCCAACATTCACTTGGTGTTGGCTTTAATTTCCAACGTTCACTGTTGATTTGGCAGGAGTGGGATGAAATGGATATATGACGTGAAGGTAGGAGGTGACATGGAGGTGAGAGCGGGGAAGGTACGTGGCACTCACTGAGTGGAAGGCATGAAGGTACATGGCAGGGGAATATTTGATGGGATGGGTGATGTGAGAGTCAACATGGCAAATGGGCGTTGGTACAGTGACGGCAACAAAACTGAAGGTCGGCCCCTAAGGAGAGCTGGTCTGCTTCAGTAACTCTGTTAGCATTTCCCCCGTAATTAACTTAATTCTTCACCACGTGGTCTACCCAATTTCTTTGCGTTTTATTTATCAAATTCGAGGAATTTGATAAATGAACATGATCAACAAACTTTGTAATTTTAAATATCTCCCGAGCTTTTATTTCATCGCCAAACCTTATAACAAATGTTTAACCTTTCAAGACTTTGTATTAATACCTGATGCTTTCTTTTTAAAAAAAAACTTTGTAATAAAAATTTCGCTCCGGGCCCCACATATATATATCAATAGCCAGTCAAATGCACACCGTACTCGGTTATCCTTCGCACATCTCCATCAAATGACCACCGTCATATGACATCCCCCCAGATCGACGGTATCCAGCGATATCGCTCCGCCTCCTGGTACGAATGTTAACGTGCGATGGTGCTCGGGAAAGCGTTTTTCGCGGTCCCACCGTGTGCTACGTGTCCAGCATTCAATGGAATCGCTCCCCAACCAGGGAATACCACTCAACCCGCAAAAGTGGTGCGATATGGCCAGGGTGGTTTAACAACTCCACTCGCGGTTTTGAAACAGTGCTTGACCAAGGTTTAAGTCGGGCTACGCTATTCTTTGACTCTTTAACTCAGGGTCTGACTCCGGTTAGGAATTTCAATTAATAATAAAACAAATTTATCTCTTGATTTAGCGGGATTTCCACCATTGAACAGAGTCCAACGACCATGCTTTTCTATATAGACTTCGCCTGCACTTGAGTTTTAATTCACAGAGTTCGCTCGGATAATTCACAAGAGAACAATGACCGGGGAAACACGACAATTATGCTACAACCCTATTCACGATTTCACACAGACCAATGTTCAATCGCCTCACAGTTAACCAATTTCTTCACAAATAACGATTCAATACAGTTGGATAATCGACGGAAACTGAAATTCATTTAACTGGAAGCAATTGCTCAGTATACAGAGTTTTATTACAGAAATCTCTTCTTTTCTCCCCCTCCCTCTTAATACGTTCGAGGGATTAAATTTTTATACATAAACATTTATCTGTTCGGTTCCTCTGTGAGGACCGTTTAGTAAATCAAAAGCCTAACTACAATTATTCAAATAACTGAAACATGACAGATGAATCGAATCCAAACCTATTCGACTTCTATGGACTCTAACTAATCTAGATGAAACAGTCAGCTGAGGTATTGACACCTAGCTGTTACAATTCGATGATTTTGAACTCTCCTAGCCACAACATGTGGACCAAACCTCTTACATTGCTGGCTAGTGTCTAATGCCCCTGCATCAGACTCCCGAGGGAAATTTTCTTCATGGGCTCCTGTCCATGAGCTCTTCCACTGATTTTCCTATCTTCTGCAACATTCTTTCAGTCATCCAAGTGGCATCTTCCTTTGGCTTGTCCTTCCATTTGATTAAGTATTGAAAGTACTCTTGTCCTCTGGTCTTCAAGAACACTCTTTTGTCCAATATCTTCTCTAGTTTCAATGGTTGTGCTGGAGGTAGCTGCTCCTTCCACTCAATCGGTTCCTTGTCTACTGATATTTCTTCTGCACCATCATACTTGTACAAATATGCAACATTAAAAATGGGAGATATTCCAACATCAGGTGGCAATTCAATCTCATAATCATTTGCAGAAAAATTTCTAAGTATCTTGGATGGCCCAATCTTTTTGAACTTCAATTTTTTATAGTTCTTCTTTGGGAATCTCTCCTTTCTCAAGTGTGCCAAAACCAAATCTCCTACTTCAAAATGAACTTCTTTTCTGCTCAAGTCTCCTCTGCTTTTGTATCTGATGCTGCTGCCTTGTAGTTGTTGTTTCACTTGTTCATGTATGGCCTGGATCTCTGAAGCAAATTCCTGACCATCTGCACTCCTTAGTTCTGCCCTTCCCAGATTTCTCAACTCTGATATTCCTCTGGGGTGCATTCCACAAACAATATGGAATGGGCTCTGCCCTGTTCTCCTATTTGGTGAGTCATTATATGCATATTCTGCCTGGGGAAAAATATGATCCCCCTGCTTGGGATGCTCTCCTGCAAGACTTCTCAACAAATTTCCCAGACTCCTATTCACTACCTCAGTTTGTCCATCAGTTTGAGGATGGTAAGCTGAGCGGAAAATCAGTTTGGTACCAAGTTTCTTCCATATTGTCCTCCAAAAATGGTCCACAAATCTGGTGTCTCTGTCTGAAACAATACTCTTGGGCAACCCATGCAATCTAACAACTTCTTTGAAAAACAAGTTAGCAACATGGGTGGCATCACTAGTTTTATAGCATGGAATAAAATGTGCCATTTTGGAGAATGCATCCCTACAAAATGCATCATTCCCTGCAGCGAGTCTGGGCAATCCCGAGAATAAAATCCATACTACTTCATGTCCAAGCCACATGCGAGTATAGGCGAGGGTGTATAATCACAAATTACGTCTCCTTCTTTATCTTGAGCATATTTTTGAATTCTTCTCAAACTTCCCTTGCTCTCATCTTGGAGCCGATAATAGAAATGGCTAGGTTGCTCTGGGTTTTATTAGTACCAAAGTGTCCGGCAAGTCCACCACTATGCTTCTCTTTGAGTCAAATTTTCTCTCATGGAACATTTTGGTACACACGGTTGACTTCTTAGGATAACAAGTCCTCTGTAGTAATCTGACCATGGCTTCTATCTGTTAGAACAGGGTTACTACATGCTTCAAATGCTTCTTTAAAATCAGGATCTGTTTTATACAATTCTTTGAGAAAATCAAATCCTGCAACTTCAAAATTAGTTTCTTGAACAAGCAAGTGTCTCCTACTCAAAGCATCAGCTACTTTATTGGCTTGGCCACTTATATGTTTCAAAACAAAATTAAAACTTTGGAGATACTCAACCCACTTAGCATGCTTATGTTTCAACTTGGGCTGCTGTACAATATACTGCAAATCATGATTGTCAGAATATAATACAAATTCCCTGGACATCAAATAATGTCTCCACTTCTTCAGTGCCTGAACAATTGCATAGAATTCCTTCTCATAAGAGGAATACTTTCTCCTGGTGTCATTTAGCTTCTCACTGAAATAGGCTACAGGCCTATCATCCTGACTCAACACAGCTCCAATGGCCTCTCCACTGGCATCACATTTTACTTGAAATGGTTTAGTAAAATCAGGCAGAATCAAAACAGGCTTCTCCATTATCTTTTGCTTCAAAACTTTAAAGTTTCTTTCTGCTTCAGCAGTCCACTTAAATGGTTGTTTTCTCTTCTTTATTGTCTCAATTATGGGTGCATTGATCTTACTGAAGTTTCTTATAAACTTTCTATAAAAACTAGCAAGTCCATGGAAACTTCTTACCTCAAAAACACTCCTGGGTGAAGGCCACTCCACAATTGCCTTAACCTTTTCTGGGTCCATCTTCAATCCTTCTGCAGAAACAACAAAACCCAAATACACCAACTCTTCCTTCATGAATGAGCATTTCTTCAAATTTATCAGCAGTTTCTCTTGGTGCAACTTCTTCAAGACATGATTAAGATGCCTTAAATGTTCTTCTTTAGTTCTGCTGAAAACTAATATATCATCCAGATACACTATCACAAATTTACCAATGAATTCTTTCAATACTTCATTCATAAGTCTCATAAAATTGCTAGGTGCATTTGACAACCCAAAAGGCATTACCATCCATTCATACAGTCCTTCATTTGTTTTAAAGGCAGTTTTCCACTCATCACCCTCTCTTATTCTAATCTGATGGTATCCACTCTTTAAATCTATCTTTGAGAAATATCCAGCACCACTCAAACAGTCCATTAAATCCTCAATTCTAGGAAAAGGGAATCTGTACCTGATTGTGATCCTATTGATTTCTCTGGAATCAGTACACATCCTCCAGCCTCCATCTTTCTTTGGGCTTAATACTGCTGGTACTGCACATGGACTCAAACTTTCTCTGATCAGTCCTTTCTCCACCAATTCCTGTACTTGTCTCTTGATTTCCTCATTTTCCTTGGGAGTCATTCTGTAGGCTGCCTTATTTGGCATATTTGAACCAGGGATAAAATCTATCTGATGGCTGATCTTTCTCATAGGTGGCAGCTCATCAGGTAAATCATCCACAATAATGTCACAATAATTGTCTAACATCTCTTGGATTTCTACTGGAAAATCAGAAATCTTTGTAGAAGTAAGAACTACCTTAGGTTTGCAAACTAAAGCAAAGCTTACCTCTTCTTCTTCTATCTACTGCAGATATTCCTTCCCGCTCAGCAACAAGGTCTTTGGATCAATCACTCTGCTGGATGGCTCTCCTTCTTCCATGGGTATCAATGTATGATGTACCCCATCTTTGAAGAACTTGTAAGTGTTCTTCTTGCCATCATGCACTGCTGCTCTGTCAAATTGCCAAGGTATACCCAGCAGTATATGGCACACATCCATGGGCATTACATGACATAGGACCTTATATTTGTATTTTCTCATTTGAAGCTCTATCTCACACTGTTCTTTTACAACCAGCTGGTGCCGTTTATGCAGCCAGGACACCCTGTAGGGAGTTGGATGCTCCTTGGTCTTCAACTTCAACTTCTCTGTCACCTCGGTGGAAACCAGATTGTCTGTGCTGCCACTATCAATAACTAGCTGGCAGAATTTCCCTTGGAGCTTGCATATGCCCCTAAACAAAGTCTTCCTTTATGCAGGTTCAGTGACCTCTTTGGCTTGCTTCAACAAGACCTTATTTACCACCAAGGACTCTCCCCTCTCTAGAATAATTTCTTCTTCAATTTCTGCCTCTTCTCCAGCCTGGGAAACAACAACATTTCTTGGATCAGCACCCACATTCTCTGGGCACTCATAGTGCTTATGCCCCACTTGCTGACATCTGTAGCACCTCAATTATCTACCTCTTCCTCTGTCTCTGCCTCCTCTTCCTTTTCCTCTATAAGAACCCCTTCTGCCCCTTGCATCATCTTCTACAGATGCACTTTGAGGTGAGCTACTATTAGCTCCATCCCTGGGTGTAGTAGGCTTTCCTCTACCACCCTGACTTCCCTTTCCACGGAAAGTACCTCTCTTCTTGGAAGACTGTTTCCTCAGAAGTTTCTCTTCTGCTTTCAAGGCCATCTGATGGGCCTCTTCTACTGTCTTAGGAGACAGAAGACCAATCTCATCTTGGATCTCCAGCTTGAGACCATTCACATATCTGGCAGTCTTCTCTGGTGTGTCTTGGAATTGCCTAGCCCTTATGCTTACTCTGTAGAATTCCTCTGTGTATTCTTTTACTGTCAGTAACCTCTGTCTCAAGTTTTTCATTTTCTTATACAATGTCAGCTGATAATCACTAGGCAAGAATTTACCTTTTAATTTATCCATCATTCTGGTCCAGCTCTTGATAGGTTTCTTGCCAACTCTCCTTCTCTCTTCCTGCACTCCATCCTACCAAAGTGCAGCATGTCCTTTTAGCTTTGTCACTACAAACTTGACCCTTTTATCTTCGCTTATTTATTCATAATCGAAGCACTTATTCATTTCATTTATCCAGTCCACCAGTTCCTCTGGATTCAGCCCTCCTGCATAACTCGACACTTCAATTTTGGGCTTAACTGCAGACCCCAGAATAGTTCTAAGGAGCCTCATGTCAGGAGGAATTTCAAATTTTTCTTTCGCTTCTTCTGTTTCAGGTTCACTGATGTCTTCAGGATCTCTGGGCTGTCTTCGCTCCATGGCATCCATTCTGGCCTCGACCCTCTGCAACATCCCCAACACCTCTGCGTTGGCAACAGGTCTCCTTCTGCCAGCACCTCTACCAACTCGGATTGCCATGTCAATTCTCTGCAAAACAACTCAAAACACGCTCTGATACCATAAATGACGGCAACAAAACTGAAGGTCGGCCCCTAAGGAGAGTTGGTCTACTTCAGTAACTCTGTCAGCATTTCCCCCGTAATTAACTTAATTCTTCACCACGTGGTCTTCCCAACTTCTTTGCGTTTTATTTATCAAATTCGAGGAATTTGATAAATGAACACGATCAAAAAAATTTGTAATTTTAAATATCTCCCGAGATTTTATTTCATCGCCAAACCTTATAACAAATGTTTAACCTTTCAAGACTTCGTATTAATACCCGACGCTTTCTTTTTAAACAAAAACTTTGTAATAAAACTTTTGCTCCGGGCCCCACATATATATATATATATATATATATATATATATATATATATATATCAATAGCCAGTCAAATACACACCGTACCTGGTTATCCTTCGTGCATCTCCATCAAATGACCACCGTCAGATGACATCCCCCCAGATCGACGGTATCCGGCGATATTGCTCCGCCTCCTGGTACGAACGTTAATGTGCGATGGTGCTCGGGAAAGCGGTTTTTACGGTCCCACCGTGTGCTACGTGTCCAAAATTCAATGGAATCACTCCCCAACCAGGGAATACCACTCAACCTGCAAAAGTGGTGCGATATGGGCAGGGTGGTTTAAAAACTCCACTCGCGGTTTTGAAATAGTGCCTGACCAAGGTTTAAGTCGGGCTACGCTATCCTTTGACTCTTTAACTCAGGGTCTGACTCTGGTTAGGAATTTCAATTAACAATAAAATTTTTTTATCTCTTTATTTAGCGGGATTTCCACCATTGAACAGAGTCCAATGACCATGCTTTTCTATACAGACTTTGCCTGCGCTTGAGTTTTAATTCACAGAGTTCGCTCAGATAATTCATGAGAGAACAATGACCGGGGAAACGTGGCAATTATGCTACAACCCTGTTCACGATTTCACACAGACCAATGTTCAATCGCCTCACAATTAACCAATTTCTTCACAAATAACGATTCAATATAGTTGGATAATCGACAGGAACTGAAATTCCTTTAATTGGAAGCAATTGCTCAGTACACAGAGTTTTATTGCAGAAATCTCTTCTTTTCTACCCCTCCCTCTTAATACGTCAGAGGGATTATATTTATATACATAAACATTTGTCTGTTCAGTTCCTCTACGAGGACCATTTAGTAAATCAAAAGCCTAACTACAATTATTCAAATAACTGAAACATGACAGATGAATCAAATCCAAACCTATTCGACTTCTATGGACTCTAGCTAATCTAGATGAAATAGTCAGCTGAGGTATTGACACCTAGCTATTACAATTCGATGATTTTGAACCCTCCTAGCCACAACATGTGGAAAAAACCTCTTACATTGCTGGCTAGTGTCTAATGCCCCTGCATCATACAGATTATGCATACAACAGGTAGGAGGAATTTTCAGAGGGGGGGAGGGGGTGCGAAGTTATGTGGAGGCGACACGTAGTGTGGTAGGTCTTGTCGTTTCAAACTTACCCCCCACAAATAAAGAATGAAGGAGCTAGGGGGGCCCCGAAAGCGATCCTGATGCACGCAGCAGTAGCGCTGGACTTTTCCTTTTTATAAAACCCACAAAGGATTAATTAAACCCCAAAAAAAAATCCCTTTTATCCTTTCTATAGGAACCCAATTCCTTTAATAAAATTAAGGGAAACCCATTAACAACCTTATAAATATCGAACCCCTTTATATGAGCGCTTTAACGCTTTTCACAATGAAATCCATTATTTCGATGCGATAATAATAATCGCAATCGCAACTCGATACAATATTACAACATATATATAACATATATATGACGTTTTACAATGTTCTGATGCGATAAAATCACAATCGGAAATCGCAACAATTGAATGATGACAAACAATAGTTCGCAGCTCCGATCCGATTAATCGGAAATCGGTAATCGGCAACTCAAATGGCTCTCCCTTTCCTCTGCTCCAAAGTTCCGATCCGATCCAAATCGGAATCGAAAATCGGTAGTTGCAATACAGCCTTCAATTTCAACTTTCCAAAGTCTCGATTCACACAACGTCGATTCAGACTTTCGGACCCGATTCACTTCACAACTGGAATACAATATATTTCAATTCCGCTCACAGAGATTTGTAGTCTTTTAAACTGTTTTACTATGTTAAAACTCTGCCTTCTGCACTAATTTTAACACGGCCCAATTTCAATCGATCACAGATGTACTTATGATTTAAAACGAAATCATGCCCAGACTATCACGAATTCAAACTCCATGCGCATCACAGAAAAGACACACGAATTTTATTCACACTGTTAAAAAAAAAACCAGAGTTCACTCTTGGCTAGTTTCAAAAAGAGAAAACCTCTGTTACAAAGAAATACAATCCTCTTCACCAATCTGAGCTTTCGCTCCACTCGAAAACCACACTCTATCCACTCTCTCCTTCTACGAAGAAATCTCTTCGTTTATTACATTTTCTCTATCTTTTTTCCTAATTCCTCTAACAAATGGATAATAAATCTTCTATTTTAAAACTCCTAACAGATAAGATCTCCTATCATTTGACTCCCGTGCACACCTATTTAACAACCTTATCACTAAATCTAAATAAAGCAATTTCACTTATTACAATAATAACAAACTATTTATGAAATCGACTTCGACAATAATACTAAAATTGACCATCAGTAAATGAAATTCATGCCGTCAAGCCACAACATGTGAACATATTTTTCACATTGCTGGCTAGTTCCGATGCTCCTGCATCAGACTCCCGGGGAAGAAAAAAAAATTGTTCTTTAAACTTTTCAGGACTGACTCCATATTTCTGTAATTCAGCTGTTGTTAACCAACTGGAATCCTCCATTGGTCGTTCCTTCCACTTGACAAGATACTGGAAATATGTCTGCCCTCGAGTTTTCTTGGATATTCTTTGATCTAAGATGTCCTCCACTTCCTTCTTGGATACTTTTGGTACCTGTTCCTCCCAGTCCACAGTTTGAACTTCATCACCTGTAGCTTCAGTTTGTAACTCTGTTTCTGCCTCTCTGAATGGATACAAGTCTGCAATATTAAAAATGGGGGATATTCCAATTCCTTTCGGCAACTCAATTTCATATGCATTGGTTGAAAATTTCCTTTTAATTTTACAAGGTCCTATTTTCTTCATTTTCAGCTTATTATAAGTCTTTGTAGGAAATCTCTCTTTCCTCAAATATGCCATGACCAAATCTCCCACTTGAAATTCTTTTTCTCTTCTTTTCAGATCTGCTCTTTGCTTGTATTTTCTGCTGCTCTCTTGCAATTTACCTTTAACTTCTTCCTGTAGCTTCTGCATTTTCTCAACAAAATCTTCAGCACTTGCACTTCTGGCTTCTTGTTTCCCCAAGTCTCTTAGCTCATATACTCCTCTCGGATGCATTCCAAAGACAATCTGAAATGGACTCATTCCAGTGCTTCGGTTTGGTGTGTCATTGTAAGCAAATTCAGCTTGGGCTAATGCCAGATCCCACTATTTGGGATTCTGATGTACCAAACTTCTTAATATATTCCCCAAGCTTCTGTTTATAACTTCATTTTGTCCATCCGTTTGAGGATGGTACGCTGAACTAAAACTGAGTTTAGTTCCCAATTTCTTCCAAAGTGTCCTCCAGAAATGCCCTACAAATTTAGTGTCTCGATCTGATACAATACTTACAGGCAAACCATGCAATCTTACAATCTCTGAAAAGAATAAATTTGCTATGTGTGTGGCATCATTAGTCTTCTTGCAAGCAATAAAATGGGCCATTTTAGAAAATCTGTCTACAACAACATAAATAGAATCGTTTCCTCTCTAAGTTTTTGGTAAACCCAGAACAAAATCCATACTCACTGCATCCCATGGTCGATCTGGTATGGGCAATGGCTGATATAGACCGGTATTTTGACTCCTTCCTTTGGCATACTGACATACCCTGCATTTCTCAACAAACTTTTTAACATCAGTTTGCATTTTAGGCCAATAATAAAAAGCATTCACCTGAGCGAAAGTTTTATCTTGTCCAAAATGACCAGACAATCCTCCACTGTGCTTCTCTTTAATGATGTTCTCTCTCATGGAACATTTAGGAATACATAATTTGTTGCTTTTAAATAACAAGCCTCCTTGAATAAAGTAATCCATCCATTGACTTCTGTTATGGCTCACCGGATTCTGCACTGTTGTGTAGATGTCTTTAAAATCCTCATCATCCTGGTACATTTCTATCATTTCATCAAAACCTACAACACCCACTTTAAATTCTTGCAAAAGAAAACTTACCCTGCTTAATGCATCCGCCACTTTATTAGACTTACCACTTTTATGCTTTATTACAAAAGTGAAACTTTGCAGAAATTCCACCCATTTAGCGTGCTTCTGATTTAACTTTGGCTGATTATTAATAAACTGCAAAGCGTGGTTGTATGAATATAAGATGAACTCCTTCGGCAGCAAGTAATGTCTCCACTTTTTCAATGCCTGCACAATAGCGTAAAATTCTTTATCATAAGAAGAATATTTTTTCTTTGCATCATTTAACTTCTTGCTGAAATATGCTATCAGCCTTTGCTCTTGACTTAGCACCGCACCAACTGCTTCTCCACTTGCATCAGTTTCCACTTGAAAGACTTTCTCGAAATTTGGCAATGCTAGAATAGGCTTTTCTGTTATCTTCTTTTTCAGCAAATTAAAATTCCTATCAGCTGCTTCTGTCCATCGAAATGGCTGATTGACCTCCTTGATTGTCTCAAGGATTGGTGCACAAACTTGACTAAATCCCTTTATAAATTTTCGGTAGAAACTAGCAAGTCCATGGAAACTTCTTACCTCGAATACACTCCTGGGAGTAGGCCAGTTTCTGATTGCTTGTACCTTCTCCGGATCCATTTTCAAACCGTCTCTGGAAATCACAAATCCCAAATATACCAGCTCCTCTTTCATGAAACTACATTTCTTCAGATTTATTAGTAGTTTCTCTTTCTGCAGAGTTTCCAAAACTAACTTCAAGTGTTCCAAATGTTCCTCTTTACTTTTGTTGAAAACTAGAATATCATCAAGGTAAACAACAACAAATTTACCTGTATATTCTTTCAGAACCTCGTTCATTAGTCTCATGAATGTGCTGGGCGCATTAGTGAGCCCAAAAGGCATCACTAACCACTCATACAGTCCACTGTTGGTTTTGAAAGTTGTTTTCCACTCATCGCCTTCCCGAATTCTGATCTGATGATACCCGCTTTTTAGATCTATCTTAGTAAAGTACCTGGATCCACTTAAACAATCCATTAAATCATCCATCCTGGGCAAAGGAAATCTATACCTCACTGTTATCTTGTTGATAGCTCTGGAATCGGTGCACATGCGCCACTCTCCTCCCTTCTTCGGACTAAGCACTGTTGGCACAGTACACGGGCTCAAACTTTCTCGAATTAGCCCCTTGTCCATCAGCTCCTGAACTTGTCTTGCAACTTCTGCGTTTTCCTGGGGAGTTAGTCTATACGCAACTTTATTAGGTAAACTTGCTCCTGGTATTAAGTCGATATGGTGACTTATGCTTCTAATCGGCGGTAATTCATTCGGCAATTCATCCACAATGATATCCATGTAACTATTTAACACAGATTGAATTTCTTCAGGCAAATCATTTAAATTTGTGGAGGTTAAAATTACCTTTGGCCTTCCCACGATAGCGAAATGCACCTCTTCGCTTTTATCCACCTCCTGTAGCAGTTCCTTACCACTCATCAACATAATACTATTTTCAGGCAGCTCTTTATCAACATCATTCTTTACTGGCAGCAACGTATGTTTAACTCCATCCTTTTCTATGGTGTATGTATTTCTTCTTCCATCATGAATCGCCTTTCGGTCAAATTGCCATGGTCTCCCCAATAACACGTGACATACATCCATGGGCATTATGTCACATAAAATCACATCTCTGTATGTGCCAATCTGCATTTCCACATTACACTGTTCTGTAACGATGACTTGATGACCCTTTTGAAGCCAAGATACTTTGTAAGGTGCAGGATGCGCTTTCCTTGTTAACCCAAGCTTTTCCACCATCTCTGTAGACACAAGATTGTTAGTACTCCCGCTATCAATTATAACCTTACAACACTTACCCTTTGATTTGCATGTAGTCCTGAACAAGTTCTTTCTTTGCGCAGGTTCTCCAATCTCTTTTTCTGATCTCAACAAAGTTCTTCTGAGCAGCAATGATTCACCTTCTTCCGGTGGTTCTTCCTTCTCTACAAGTCGAGGTGGTTCCGGCTCTGCCTCAGCCACATTTGCACCCCTCTGGCTTGCTGATTTGTTATGAGGACAGTCCCGCGACATATGTCCCCATTCTCCACAAGTATAACACCTAACATCTCTTCCTCGCCCTCTTCCTCTGGGCGCGAATCTCCCTCTACTAGATTCACCCATCTGTGGTGATCTGCTGCTTGAACTTCCTGCTTCAAACTGATGTTGTGTTCCTCTGGATCTGGCAGCTCCTCTACCTTTTGCTGAGCTCTTTCCTCTGTTTCTTTGACTCTGTTTTCGTAGTATTTTCTCCTCTGCTTTCAAACTTGCTTGATAGGCATCTTCCATAGTTTTTAAACTTAACAGGCTAATTTCATCTTGAATCTCATATCTTAGCCCATTAACATATCTGGCTACTTTCTCCAAATCATCTTCTACATGCCCTGTTCTGATGCTTAACCTGTAAAATTCTTCAGTATATTCTTTAACAGACATTCCTTTCTGCTTCAAATTTTGCATCTGCTTAAAAAGATTCAAATGATAGTCTTTAGGCAAAAACTTGGCTTTCAGTTTGCTTACCATTTTATCCCACTGCTTGATCTTAGATTTCCCCTTTCTCATTCTTGATGTCTGTAACTCGTCCCACCAGATGGCTGCGTGACCTTTCAATCTAGTGACTGCAAATTTTACCCTTTTATTTTCTTCAATCTCTTCATAATCGAAGTACTGATCTATGGATCTGATCCAATCCATGAGCTCCTCGGCATTCAGAATCCCTTCATACATAGGAATCTCCACTTTGGGTTTGCTTCCAACCTTCGCCAGCATCTTCATGAATTTAACATTTTCATTCTCTTCTTCTGCTTCCACATCTTCCTCAGATTCTTCTGAAGAACTTTCAGCTCCCTCATCAGGCGCTCTTCTCTGGGCTGTTTCCATTGTCTCCATTCGTTCACGCAGTCTTCGCACTTCTTCTATCAGGACTGCATTTGGTTCGGGTCTCCCTCGACCAATTCCTCGACCAACCCCTCTCCTTGGCGGCATCTTTGCTGCACACACCTGTCTCTTTGGCTCCGATACCAAAAATTGATGCACGCAGCAGTAGCGCTGGACTTTTCCTTTTTATAAAACCCACAAAGGATTAATTAAACCCA
This sequence comes from Pinus albicaulis, assembly GCA_034641835.2. Lineage (NCBI taxonomy): Eukaryota > Viridiplantae > Streptophyta > Pinopsida > Pinales > Pinaceae > Pinus > Pinus albicaulis. The sequence goes on along the minus strand of CM076584.1, from coordinate 755,309,190 downwards.
AAAAAAAATCCCTTTTATCCTTTCTATAGGAACCCAATTCCTTTAATAAAATTAAGGGAAACCCATTAACAACCTTATAAATATCGAACCCCTTTATATGAGCGCTTTAACGCTTTTCACAATGAAATCCATTATTCCGATGCGATAATAATAATCGCAATCGCAACTTGATACAATATTACAACATATATATAACATATATATGACGTTTTACAATGTTCTGATGCGATAAAATCGCATCGGCAATCGCAACAATTGAATGCTGACAAACAATAGTTCGCAGCTCCGATCCGATTAATCGGAAATCGGTAATCGGCAACTCAAATGGCTCTCCCTTTCCTCTGCTCCAAAGTTCCGATCCGATCCAAATCGGAATCGAAAATCGGTAGTTGCAATACAGCCTTCAATTTCAACTTTCCAAAGTCCCGATTCACACAACGTCGATTCAGACTTTCGGACCCGATTCACTTCACAACTGGAATACAATATATTTCAATTGCGCTCACAGAGATTTGTAGTCTTTTAAATTGTTTTACTATGTTAAAAACTCTGCCTTCTGCACTAATTTTAACATGGCCCAATTTCAATCGATCACAGATGTACTTATGATTTAAAACGAAATCATGCCCAGACTATCACGAATTCAAACTCCATGCGCATCACACAAAAGACACACGAATTTTATTCACATTGTTAAAAAAAAAACCAGAGTTCACTCTTGGCTAGTTTCACAAAGAGAAAACCTCTGTTACAAAGAAATACAATCCTCTTCACCAATCTGAGCTTTCGCTCCACTCGAAAACCACACTCTATCCACTCTCTCCTTCTACGAAGAAATCTCTTCGTTTATTACATTTTATCTATCTTTTTTCCTAATTCCTCTAACAAATGGATAATAAATCTTCTATTTTTAAAACTCCTAATAGATAAGATCTCCTATCATTTGACTCCCGTGCACACCTATTTAACAACCTTATCACTAAATATAAATAAAGAAATTTCACTTATTACAATAATAACAAACTATTTATGAAATCAACTTCCACAGTAATACTAAAATTGACCATCAGTAAATGAAATTCATGCCGTCAAGCCACAACATGTGAACAGATTTTTCACATTTCTGGCTAGTTCCGATGCTCCTGCATCAGATCCCCTGTCATTGATTCGGGTGGGGTGGATCGTGGCCATTGAAAGTGCTCTAGTGTTATTATATACCATAAAAAATTATATTTAAACTTTATTACAATTACTATAATCTAAATTTAAATGTTGCAATTTAAACTAATCTAACCCATACTTAATCATCCTCTAAAACCACTTAATTATCCTCTAGTGCTACATTTTGATTTGCAAGCCTATTTTTTCTTTCTTGGAAATAATTTGCAAAATAAAAAATTATTTACAATATCATCATATGAAAATTAATAGTCATCAATTGATCCTATGAATCATAAGACCCTAACATAGGTTCCAATGGGTATGACATCCTCCTTGTGAGGTGCCAAGAACATCATAGACTAGTAGCCTAATCCATTGGGCCGATCCCAAGCCCGCAACATGATCTATCATGAAACCTCTATAGCTGAAACCCATTGGTAATCCATTCCAATCCTCAAACTGAACCAATTTTTTTCTCTAAACTAATCTGAGTTGTATACTAAAAATTGAAAAGAATGCTTAAAGAGTGGAGCTTATTCAACACACATACTCACTCTAATAACTGATATCAAATATTGAATTAAGTGACAAAAAAGTGCCAATGTAGCCAATCAAGCAAGTGGTTGCTTGATTTCCCCCTACTCACACTGTCTTCAAAGAAAAATAAAAACTCAAAGAATAGCAACTCAAACTTTCATTTGGATCCAATACCTGTATTAATGAACCAAGAAAATTCTACCTTCATCGATGACTGCAATATACTGACCAAAGGATCATGGAAAACTTGCAACATAAGATCTTCTGGATGATTTAAAGAAGGAAATCAAACCTCATTCCAAACTACTAGTTTGTCTATGTGTTGAAACTGATCCCCTTCGAATAGAATGGTAGTAAACTATTTTTCACTCTCATCATCCATAATGCAAAGATGTGTTGTGTACTATTGAACATATCTATATGAAGCAACTGCCTGAAATGTTTGAGGAAAATTTTAAAATGTCTCCTCATGTATTTCGATGGAAATGTCCTTTTGATATTCAAAAGAACCAAGAAAAATTGTTTCTTGTTCTATTTTATTAGGGTGACCATTATAAAACTTGTGATCATTTTCAAATGAAAAAACATTTGTTAGTTTATCCTCCTTTCCATTTACAATAGGTAAGCACTCTGAATGTTATTGAATCTTATCAAATATAAAAAAATTATCATGTGCAATAGGGTTGTCTAAAAAATACCCTTTATTGAATTCAATAGTAATTTCATATTTATCTTCAAAAGGATTTAAGATAACCTCTTCTCTTTTATTGATTGAGTCAGAAAATGAACTAAAAGTAGAAATAGTTGATTGAATACCCTCATCACTAACTTGGTCACACAAAAGTTGGAAAGATGGATGCAAACCTTCATCAAATTTAGGGGAAGGAACATGACTTCTAATAGCATGCTATCTTATTTCATCAAAAACCAAGGAAGAAACTAATGTTTAATAATTTTCATGATTATTATGGCATCTAGCTTCTAATTTCTGTTCATCATGTTTAAAATAATTTTCATCCAACGCTTCTAGTATCTCTTCATCCATGAACTGATCATCTTCATAGTAACCTTCCAGATATTGAATAAAACTTTCAAAATGATCACAACAATTTTGAACTAGCAAGAAATATGGATAATATTCTGTGTATTCCTCATAATAAAAAAATATGAAAATTCTTTAAAGAACATATACTAGCAACAAGAAAATTTTCATACCAAGATATTGCATTTCCCTCCAAAGTTGCCATAAACATCTTCATTAGGTAGTCTTCAGGAAAATGAATTTTTAGCCTATGTACATGCATGTGAAACTTGAACAATTGAAGAGCAGCATCATCTTTTTCCTGATCCTTGAATTTTGGTAAATACATTTTCCAATCTATGCAAAGAATTCGATTTGGAAATCATAGAATATGATATCGATTCATAGGTGCATACCTTATAGATTTAGAACTCATATTTATTTCTAGATTTTGGTGCCAGTGGAGTCTTTATATCAACTTTAAACTGTTTGGAGTCATCAGGTGAATGATTAAACCTTCATATGTCTAATTATTTTCCACCATAAAAAACCAGATCTAAAAATTGATACTCTTTCCTCAGGAAGATTAAATCTTGTTCCCCAGTATGGTCATCATGATGCTATCACTCGGTAATTTTTGAGGTTGCAGAGTAATTCACAGAGGTAACCTTAGAACCACTTTGGAATCTGGGAATCTATCCCTTCTAGTTTGATAGAGGGATCTCTCTTTAAAATATAGCTTTGTTTGATTGAAGGTATTAAGTTTAGGTTTGAGTTTTTTGTGTTGTTGGGTTGAAAATGGGAAGATAAGCCATTGGGAAAATGGAGTCACAGGTTTTGATTGATCAAATATAACTTTTACAGGCTAAAATTACAAGTAAGGGTAGGAAAATTCACTGGATCCTTTAAGATATTTGGTGTTGATGAGAGGAAAATATTTAGAAATCTAATTAAAAACAGAGAAGTTAAGAATTATGATTTTAATCTTCAGTAGAAAACATAAAAATTATTCTTAAGCCAGAGGTAGAGTGTACATATAAAAAAATTTTGTTCTTTATCTTCTTAGAATAATTCATATTTTAGAAAAACATATGATAATAAAGCGAGAATAAATTGACAAAGAGAGATGCACTTCACCAATAAAAATGACACAAGGATCCTATAATGATTGCACTGTATTACTGAAAATCTGATCAATGGTGGCTCTGTGACCTGCTTTACAATACAAGTCCTTTCTTCAAACAAGTCTCAACATATATTACTTCAAATTATGAAGTATTTATACAAATTCTTCATCAAATATCTTGATTGGAAATATCAAGATTTATAACAAATATCTCAAAATTGTGTTACAAAAATAGAACTAAAATATAGAACAACTAAAACTGTTGAAGCTGCTTGGCACTATATTTGAAGATTGTTGGAGGTAAGGAACAAAAATTCGAATTTGATGGAAAGTCTAATTTGATGAGGTGGCATCCAAGTCAATAACTATATATGAGCTTTTTCCTCATGAAATTTTGCAAAATAGGGTTCAACGATCCATTTAAATACATCAATAAATGATAACTATGAAAACCATGAGATATGTTTTTGTATATGAGTATGTTAACAACAAAAACATCTTTCAGGTTGTGAAAATTCATTTCCACCTATTTGGAAACCAACTTTAAAAAAAGTGACTAAAAATAGGAAAATTCTAGAAAATATGGCTTCAAAGATGCATTTCAATCTCCCAAACCATAATAGGTGTTGGAAAAATGAGAGAGCTTGTTTAAAATGGGTATATTATGGACAACAACCTTTTTTTTTTTATAAATTCATTTTAATTTGTTTCTAAACCATGCTTGAAATTACTGTGTTGTATAGCAAAAAATTTAGTTTTAACTTACCATTTTTCCAACTCGGTCCTGACATTAATTGCCAACTTTCACTATTGATTTGGGGAGAGTGGGATAAAATGGATATATGACGTGGATGAAGGAGGTGAAATGGAGGCAAGAGTGGGGTGGGTACGTGGTATTTTTTGAGTGGATGAGATGAAGGTACGTGGAGGGGTAATATTGGAAGGGATGGGTGATGTGAGAATCAACGTGGCGGATGGGCGTTGGTGCGGTGTATGCAATCAACAGGAAGGAGGATTTTCAAAGGTGGGGGGGGGGGGTGAGATGAGAAGAAAGGAGGGGGGGTTGTGAAGTTATGTGGAGGTGACACGTAGTGGGGTGGGTCCTGCTATTTCGGACCCCCCCGTAAATAAAGCATGAAGCAGCTCGGGGGGCCCGAAAGCGATCCCCCACCGTTGATTCGGGCTGGTTAGATCATTGTCGTTGAAAGTTCTATAGTGTTATTACATACCATAAAACCTTATGTTTAAACTTTATTACAATTACTATAATAAAAATTTAAAATTTTCAATTTAAACTAATCTAATACTTAATTATCCTCTAAAACCACTTAATTATCCTCTAGTGTTGCATTTTGATTTGCAAGCCTTTTTTTTCTTTCTTCGAAATAATTTACAGAATAAAAAATTATTCACAATATCAGCATATGAAAATCAATAGTCATCAATTCATCCTATGAATCATAGGACCCTAACAGGAGATTGAAGGATTTCATGAGAATTTCTCCACATTCCTTGCACTGATCAACTAATTTTTTTATTGTGGCGACATCCTTGCTCGAAACTCTTTAGTTTATGATTGGAAAAGTTTACGAGGCCTCTAGAATCTGATTAAAGTTGAAAATACAAAAAATTATAGTGGAGTTAGTGGTTGATTGATTCAATGAGCTAAATCAAAATTTAATCAGGCATATGAGCATAGTTATGATTCCCAATAGTTCTGTGTAATTATTGAGTTGAGCACTTGAGTTCATCTTCATATTGGAGGAATCTCAATGCTAGTATGGTCGATTGTCTAGTTGTGTGTGTGGAGAAGTGCCTGTAAGATGCATGTGTTCTCTAGTATAAACAATGTAGCACTAGAGAATAATTTTACCTGATTATGATTACCGTATAAACAATGTTCACAAAAATAAAAATATAGAAATAAATTATACATTTCATCTACCATACCATTACAATCATAATAATCAAAGGACATTTTCTCCAATTTGTACTACTCTTGGATGCCAAAACATAATATTTTCTCTAGATACTATAATTTTTTTTTCTCATTAAGCTCCACTCTCAGGAAAAATAGGATCATTTCACCCATCATTAATAGTGCTTCCTAGTAGCTTATATATAGTTCCAATCCCAGATCCCTTGATAAATACCATTTCTCCTTGAACCATATTGCAAACATATTTTAAAACATTGGTTTTACACCTTCATCATTCATCTTGCTTGCAAAACTCAAATTTCTAGCCAGTACTGGGATGCATGTGCATAATACTAGGGATTTTTCTAAACCTTCTGTTATCACTCCAATAATTCTCAAGGGTTGTTAATATTTTTGGTTAAAAGAATATTAAAGTTAACCACAAAACTACTTTGAAGCCTTAGGATCTAGCCTTACTAATGCTCAGAGAGGGTTCTCTCTATATGATTTATCTTTGTTGATTTTAGTTTATTTTAGGCTAGTTATGTGGGATAGATTGGGATTTGGTTTTGGGTTTGGTTTGGTGGTGGAATCACTAGTTCATATGGATAGATGTAGATATGTATTCCATTGGGCTAATGGATTCAAAATGTCAAGAAGTTAGAGTAGAATCAAGGTTCTAAAGGGAAGTGTTCACAGGGCAAGATAGCTGAGTAACTTCAGATCCTGAGGCTCATGGTGAAAATGGTTTCAATCGGGATGAGAGAGAAATTAAGGGTTCTTAGATCTGGATAATAAGGGAAATGACAGAGGTCAATTGAAAATAGGGAGAAATTAAGAATTCCCTAATTTGGAAATCAGTAGAAAACATGAAAATGACATAACAGTTCAAGACAGAGTGTTTTAAACATATTCTGAAATAATATTCCTGTTATATATTTAGATTTAGAAAACATGAAATTATGTGAAAACTTCAGATAAAAACAAATAACAATTGAGAGTACTTCACTGAAGTGGCCCAACACATGAATCCTGTAATATAATCTATTTATTGCTCAATCCAGTCTGCTGACTTGAAAATGGTACAAAGAACCCTTTGGTTCAGATCATTACATCTATAGAAGTGTTTATAAATCCACAGTCCACACTCAATACTTCGAAATGTGAAGTATTTATACAAAAACTCTTACAAAATATCCTAAAACAAACTTAGTAATTATTCACGAAAAAATAAATATCTTCATGCAAGGAGATAGAGACAAATATCTAACTAATGCAAGTTGTCCCTTCTTTTATTGAATTTGATGTTTTGATGTCTTTGATCTTTTGCTAATTTGCCTCTGGCTGTTTTCTCAACACTGGATGTTTGTTAGGAAGTTGAGCGTCCTTTACGCTGGAAGTCTTTAACTTTTCTTTGTAATTTCTGTTTTGACTTTAACTCTGACTTTCACCTGATGCACTTTAACTCTGATACTCTTTAACTGTCACTACTCTGTTTTCACTGTTTTACCTTAATAATAAATCAATCAATTTCTCCCAAGCTTCTACCTCTGGTAATTTGATTTTTACCATTTGTATGAATATCTCATCTGCCTCTGTATATTTTGAAATGTAGGCTTGTTGATAAATAAATGTTTTACCTCATGTTGTAGGTAAAAAAGGTTCTCAAAACTCTTGTAGAGAACTTTCCTTGTTGGAATTCCTTGCATGGCTGAGTTGTTGGCTTGATCCTTTGCCACCTCTCTTATTTTCTTATCATAGTCTTCTTGTTTCATCAATATGTCATTGATAACTAGAGGATTTGGCAAGCCTTTCTATCTCAGAATATCAAACTTCATCATGAATCTAGTTATGCCAAGCTCCATGTTTTAACAATTTTCTTCTAGCTGCATCATTAAGTTTCTCTTTGAAATCACCTTCCTAACTTCAAGAATTGTATATGTCTTGTCATTATTTCCAATCTGTTCTAATTCCTTCTTATTCTTGGAATTAAGGAATTTTATGATTTCATTAGCATCTCCTGGCTTCTTACCAAGTTATTCTTTGATTTTATGGATGGCTTCACCTACTGCTTTGATTAGATCTTTCTGCTCATAAATAACTTGAATGGATGGTCAAATATCATTGACAGATTCAATGATATTGGCCCATAGCTGCTGCTTGGCTTGTTCCATTGGTTCTTTCAGTGTTGAATCTTTCTCTAACTTCTTTAATTTCTCTGTCAACCTATTGGTTTTCTGTACTTCATTATTGCGCATAATCTGAACTAGTTTTTTCTCATCACCTAGACTTTTCAACTTTTCTTTGAGTCTTTTGATTTCATTTGTCTGAATAGACATTTCCTGCATTTCTTTAACAAGTTTTCCTGCTTCATCAGTAGGCTGTGCTGTTGTTGTAGATGACTATGTTGTTGAAGTAGTTGTTGATGTGACAGAAAGTGCTGTAGCTATTGGAACTGAAGGGTCCAATGACTCTGCTAAGGTATAAAAAACAACAATAGTGACTACATGAATAAAATTGACATGGACTTCTTCTGATCTATCCTTTTTTTGCTGCACTAACTTGTCCATCTCATTTTCCATTTCTTTTATTTGGGCAGTTAACTGAATAATGAGGTTCATCATCTCATATTTTTGGCTTGCATCCTCTAACACTTCCTTTGCCTATGGATGTTCAGTAGGAGGCAGTTTTAGTTGCTTCTTTAATGCAACAATATCTGCATTCTTTTTATTTATCATTTCTTCTACAACTTTGACATTGTTTGGATCATATCCTACTGCAATAAACAAATCTTCCAGTGATTTGATTCTGTTATCCTTAGCCTGTGATAATGCCTTTTCTAGCTTTAGCTGATCTCTGATGTTCCCTAGAGTATTTTGCAGCTTCTGTACACTCATGGATTTATTTTTCATTGTAGACTACAAAATTTCACCAGCTTGTTTGTGAAATTCTATTTGTGTTGGGTATGTATTATATTATTTCCACGATTAGCCCCACGCGCTGTATGTTGCGTCGGGCGTAGCTGGGGGGTCACGAGGGGCGAAGCAGTCCCCACCGTTGGGGTTCGGGGCAGCGCCCCGGCCAAAATTTGTTTTTTGTGCGGACGCACTCATAGGCGGATCCGCCCATGGTTTTGTGCATGGTTTTGCACATGGTTTTGGGGTTCGATGGTTTTCGGCCCCTGGTATTTTGTAGATCCGGTCAAGGGAACTACGGTTATGTTCTAATCCGGGGTTAATGGATTGGGGTTTATGTATGCTTCGGCATGTATATATATGTGTTGTAACACTAAAAGGAATATAATGAAAAATCAAGCTGGTCGTCCCGATTTGGGATCCAGGGGAAAATCTCTGTGTTTATCTGTTTTATGTTTTATGCTCTCGCAATTGTTTATTTTTGTTATAAGATTCATGTGTAGATAATTTCTGTTCAGGGTTAAAACCTACATTTGGTATCGGAGCTATTTCAGCTTCAAGGGGACGCCTTTGTTGTTGAGGGTTTTTTGCTCGGGCCTGTGGTAGACCCTATGCAGTGGGAGATCTACGGGATCGATTCTTGCGGTGAAAGAATATGGCGAGCGGCGGAAAGATAGAGATCGAGAAATTTAATGGTCAGAGTTTTGAGTTGTGGAAGCTCAAGATGGAGGATATGCTGGTGGATAAAGATCAGTGGATCGCGGTAGATCCAGGTACTAAACCAACGGCAATGTCAGATGAAGACTGGAAGAAACTGGATCGGAAGGCTAAGAGCACAATACGGTTGTGTGTGTCAGATTCGGTATTGTTGAATGTATCTGGGGAAGCTACGGCGAAGAATTTGTGGGAAAAACTTGGGACTTTGTACCAATCTAAGTCTCTGGTGAATAAGTTGTTCTTGCGGAAAAAGCTGTATAACCTGAGGATGAAGGATGGAGACTCGGTGACAGAGCATCTGAACGCCTTCAATACTGTGGTAAGTCAGCTGTCGTCTGTTGATATTAAAATCTCAGATGAAGATAAGTGCATCGGTTTGTTGTGCTCTCTACCAGACTCGTGGGACAGTCTGGTTATTGCAATAGGTAGCAATACAACTACCTTGAATTTTGATGACATTGTCTCAGCCTTGCTGTCGGAGGAAATGAGACGGAGAAATATGGGTGATGGAAATTACCTTATACATGCAGGAAGGTCCCGGAAACGAAAAACAAGAATAAGGTTTCGAGTGGGAGATCTAAATCTAGAGGGAGATCTAAATCTCCTGGAAAGTTTGTAAAGGTGTGCTGGAAATGCGGGAAGGAAGGGCACTACAAAAAGGAATGCAGATCTAAAGCTCCTGAGAAAGGAAAGGGATCTGATGATGCTCCTTCTGCAGAGGCAAAAACCACCTCGGATGAAGGTGGGATGTGTATTTGGCTTCTTCTTCAAATACACATGTAGATCATGAGTCATGGTTGATTCACTCAGGTGCATCCTTTCACTTCACTCCCCACAGGGAGTGGTTATGCGAGTATGAGAAATATGATGGTGATGTCTTCCTAGGGGATGATAGGAAGGCCAAAATCATCGGACGTGGAAAGGTAAAAATTTGAAGGCGCAAGGTGGGAGGATTAGAACACTTCACAGTGTTCATATTCCTGCATTGGCTAGAAATCTGATTTCTGTAAGCAAGATGGATGATGCGGGTGTAAAAACAGTGTTCGAGAAAGATGCCTGCAAGATGGTTCGGGGAGCACTAGTATTAATGCGGGGAGTTCGGACTGGAACTCTGTACAAGCTACAAGGTAGCAATGTTGTTGATGGGTGTAACAGTTATGTGGTTCCTGAAAATTGAGCGGAAAGCTTAGCTGTCTCTGGAGAAAAGACCATGCTATGGTATCAAAGGCTTGGACATATTTGAGAGAAGGGCCTTCGGGTACTGCATGGAAATGGTATGGTAGAAGGTATGTCTAATAGCTCTCTGGATTTCAATTTCTGCGAACATTGTGTATATGGGAAGCAGAATCGGGTGAGTTTTCCTTCTGGTGCTAAGAGGTCGAACAAGATATTAGAGCTTGTGCACAGTGATGTGTTTGGACTGTGGCCCGGTTCCATCAACTTGAGAAGTCTATGTACTATGTTTCATTCATAGCTGACTTCTCAACGAATACATGGATATATTTCTTAAGGAAAAAATCTGAAGTCTTTGATAAATTTAAAAAATTTAAGGCTCTGGTGGAAAACTAGACAAAGAAGAAGATAAAGGTGCTAAGGATAGATAATGGTGGAGAGTTTTGCAAGAATAAATTTCAAGAATTCTGTAAGAAGTGTGGTATAGCACGGAAAAATACTAATCCATACACACCTCAGCAAAATGGAGTTATAGAAAGAATGAACATAACACTGATGGAATAGGCAAGAAGCATGCTCGGTGGTACTGGGTTAGGATAAGAATTCTGGGCAGAAGTAGTCGAGATTGCATGTTACTTGGTTAATAGACCACCTTCATCAACGTTGGAGGATAAGACTCCAAATGAGGTACGGACTGGTAAGAAACCCTATATTTCACATCTAAGGGTATTTTGATGTGATGCATATGTACATGTTACAAAGCAGAAAAGGACCAAGTTGGATAATAAATCTGAAAGGTGCATCTTTATTGGGTATAAGGATGGTTTAAAGGTTTACAAGCTTTGGAACCCAGAAACAAGGAAGGTTGTGTACAGCCGAGATGTGGTGTTTGTAGAAGTGAAATATGTTGTTAAACATGAAGTCCTACCAAAGGAACCTGAGAAGATAGAGTTTGAGCTAAGGGAGGATGAATCAGACTCTGACGAGAAGAATACTCGAGAAGATTGAAGAGCCCACGAGCTCCGACTTTGAGAAGATCGATTCGGGAAAGAAAGGCAACCGAGGAAAGGTATAGTCCATACGCACTACATTCGGGTTTACCTTAACTATAGCGATGATGAACGGAAGCTGTCGGGGAGCGATGGGTCAGGAGGATGGAAAACTACGGAAGGAGGCCATGGTTGATGAAATGGCATCCTTGCACAAAAATGATGCATGGGATCTGGTGGAGTTGCCGGCTGGAAGAAATCCCATTGGGAGCAAATGGGTGTTTAAGAAGAAGATGAATGTAGAAGGCAAGGTGGAGAAATACAAAGCTCGGTTGGTAGAAAAAGGTTATTCCCAGGTGCCGGGAATTGATTTTGGTGATATTTTTCTCCTGTTGCCAAAGTTACTTCTATTAGATTACTTTTATCTGTTGCTGCTGCATTTGATTTTGAGATAGAACAGATGGATGTGAAGACAACATTTCTTCACGGGGATCTAGAAGAGGAGATTTACATGAAGCAACCTGAAGGCTTTATGGTGAAGGGTAAGAAAGAACTAGTATGCAGGTTGAAGAAGTCTCTGTATGGGTTAAAATAGTCACCAAGGATGTGGTATCAGAAATTTGATACCTATATACGGGGACTTGGCTTCACAAGAAGCAAGGAGGATCACTGTGTTTATTTTAAATTAATTGGTGACCGTGTTATTTATTTGGTCTTGTATGTGGATGATATGTTGTTGATTGGAAATGACAAAGAAATTATCCAAGATTTGAAGACCCAGCTGTTATCCAAATTCGACATGAAGGATCTTGGTGCTGCAAACTATATTTTGGGCATGGAAATTAAGAGAGATCGGGAAAAGAGGAAGCTCTGGTTAAACCAGAGGAAGTATGTCGAGACTATATTACAGAGGTTCAATATGCAGGATAGTAAACCGGTGAGTGTTCCTATTCCTGTAGGTGCAAAGCTTTCTGTTGAACAGTGTCCCAAGACACAAGAAGAAGAGGAGGATATGTCTCGTGTTCCATATGCAAGTGCAGTGGGTAGCCTGATGTATGCAATGGTCTGTACTAGACCAGACATTGCACATGCAGTGGGAGTATTGAGCAGGTTTATGTCAAACCCAGGGAAGGAGCATTGGACGGTAGTGAAGCGGGTGTTCAGATATTTACGTGGCACTAGTGATTATGGCTTGTGCTACCAAGGAAGACCAGGATTAGAAATAATGTTGGACATTCGTGGTTTTGTTGATAAGGACTGGGCTGGAGATCTGGACCAAAGAAGATCTACAAGTGGGTATGTGTTTAGCCTATTTGGAGGCGCAGTCAGTTGGATGAGTAAAAGACAGTCTGTAGTGGCACTTTCAACTACAGAGGCAGAATACATAGCAGCCACTCATGCAAGCAAGGAAGCAGTTTGGTTGCAGAGATTGTGTTCAAGTATGGGGTTGGTACAGCAAGCTATAAGGATAGACTGTGATAGCCAAAGTGCAATTTTCCTGGCTAAGAACCCTGCTTATCATTCAAAGACAAAGCACATTGATGTTCAATATCACTTTGTTAGAGATATGGTTGAGGCTAAAAGGGTGTTATTGGTAACGGTGGACACTTTGAAGAATGTTGCAGATGCATTGACGAAGTCTGTGAGCACTCAGAAGTTCTCTTGGTGTATAGAAACAATGGGTGTTGAAGAATTAGCCAAATGACTAAGCTCTCCTGTGGCCCCCCGTGGAAAGAAAACAACAAGTGGGAGAATGTTGGGTATGTGTTATATTCTTTCCACGATTAGCCCCACGCGCTGTATGTTGCGTTGGGCGTAGCTGGGGGGTCACGAGGGGCGAAGCAGTCCCCACCGTTGGGGTCCGGGGCAGCGCCCCAGCCAAAATTTGTTTTTTGTGCGGACCCACTCATAGGTGGATCTGCCCATGGTTTTGTGCATGGTTTTGCACATGGTTTTGGGGTTCGATGGTTTTCGGCCCCTGGTATTTTGTAGATCCGGTCAAGGGAACTACGGTTATGTTCTAATCCAGGGTTAATGGATTGGGGTTTATGTATGCTTCGGCATGTATATATATGTGTTGTAACACTAAAAGGAATATAATGAAAAATCAAGCTGGTCGTCCCGATTTGGGATCCAAGGGAAAATCTCTGTGTTTATCTGTTTTATGTTTTATGCTCTCGCAATTGTTTATTTTTCTGTTATAAGATTCGTGTGTAGATAATTTCTGTTCAGGGTTAAAACCTACAATTTGGTCTATGAGATGAATATATTTTTCTTGAATTTCATAGGATGCATTTTTATCATCTATTGATGATTTGGGATGCTTGACTGTTGGTTGTAGGAAGGTCATCTGCATCTTCCTACTATTTTTTTCAAATGCAGAAAGTAATATTCTTTGGTCACTAGTTGACTATTTCCATTATTGAGTATATGTATATGCTTTTAAGGCCTCACTTTTTATCTTTATTTCTTTGTATTTCTACATGATGTCCTGTTCTTTCTCTGTTGGCTTTTTGGATGAAGACACTTCAATACTATGTTTTTTTTGAATAAGCAGAGTGTTAGAAGTTGAAGGCTGGTGTGATTCTTCAAAAATTGTAGGTGATGCATTATCCTTTACCACTGTATCTGTGTCAGTTACTTCAACAGTTTCCACTTTTTTATTTATAGGATTTAATTTTGGCTTCTTCCTGTACATCAATTTGAATTTTGTTTCAGTTGTAGTTTGTGTTGAGTATGATCCTTCTTCTCTGACTCTTTTAGAGTTCCTATCTTCTTGGGCTGGAGTTTGCAAGATGGAACTAGTATCACCTTGCTTCTCTGCCTCTTTCAAAGTGTTCTCCAACCATTCAGACTTATTGGATTAATTTTCAATGTCTAGCTTGGACTCATGTACATAAGGATTTAATTTTCATTTGAATCTTAACTTGCTTATTACTCCTAAAGGATCATAATACCATTGGAAACTCTGACTGAACTTAAATTCCTGCAAATAATTTTCTCCTTATGGACTTGCATCTCTACTGTTGCAAATAAAAGGACCAACCTGATTCTTTATTTTAAACTATTTTTTCTTTTTGGCTACCAAGAAATTTATTGCATCAGAATTAAGGATCTGCCTGATATACTCAAGTGAAAATAACCTCATTGGGAGGTATTTGGGTAGTTTATATGGAAAAATATTATATCCATATATCCTAATTTTAGTGTGGTTCTGATAAAGGTACCAACCTCCTATCCTACTGTGTTCTAATAACTGCAACACCTTTTTAATTTCCTCACTGACTCTTGATTGACTGTTGTTGTTCAGCATGTCAACAATTGGATGGATGAAAGAATCAATGAAGTCTTTGTATGTGGACTGTGTGGAGTCTTTTTTGATTAATGGATTCCAAAAGATAACTGAATGTGGATTACCTTCAACATCCAGATTTTGAAGGTTGATAGCAAATCTATCAGGTTGAAAGTATAAAAACATGTGGAATAAAATACAGGAATAGTTAAAGACACCTTCTTTAGGTAATTTGACCAACTGTTCATGAATCGTGTCAGCAAGATACTGGCCAAAATTGAATATGGTAGCAGGGTGCTAACCCAGTGTGAAAGTAGACAAGAAACCTAAGACTGAAGCATCAACATGCTCATTTGTAAAATAACCCAGAATGCATGACAACATGGTGATGATATGTCTGGTTCTCTCAGAAAATATTGCAGATGGGTAAGGAGGATTGGTCTTGGGAGTTTATATAAATGAGGAATGAATTTATGAAATATCTTGAACCTCTTGGGCAAGTCCAGATTTAGATACAACTGTGTAAGGGTCTCAATGGACAAAGGGATTTCATCTAGCCTAGGTTGAATCTGCAGCATTTGATTTATTGATTCAGCTGTGATAGTGAACATAATTTCTTTTCCAAGGGTTATTAGGGCTCTTTGGTCAAGGAAATAACATGTTTGGCAAAGTCTAATGACCTCTAGACATTGGAAGTTCAGTTGGACAATGTATTTTGGAAAATTGGACTCCCAAATGAAAACCTTATCAGCTTGGTCAATTGATTTTTCATGGCTCCAACAGTGGAGCTCAAGAAGATTAAACTCAGGGATAAGGTCACAAATTTTAAAGTCTTTTTCTGCTAAGGGAGTGTGTTCCACATCTACAACAGGAGGTTACAAGGGATTAATAGTTACAATTCCTTGGGAAACCATCGTTTTGTTTGATTTATTAATTAATTACTCTTTTAGCTTAGAAAAACATGTTCATGCCTTTAGGAACACCTCTGAAAGATAATTATAGTTTTCAGAATTGTTTGAAATAAAGAAGGAGCTATTCCTCTTGTCTACAATGCTTCAAATGATCAAATTTACTCCCTATGATCAATAATAGTCTCAAGCCTTGGGAATTCTATGAAAATATAACTAGGGTATGCAGAAAAAATCTTGGGAAGCAATAGGGGCTTTATTTTTTGGTCTGCAAAGATCCTACACAGGTTCAATTACTGATTACTTCATTTCTATAAGTAAATGCCTTGTTATTTCAAGAATACCTAAAGAAAAGAATATTTTGGTATTAAGAGGAGGTTATGGAGACAACACAGGTTTTTCTGAGGCTTCAGTGATCTTTATAATGCTTCAAATAGGTTCTACACCGACTGTAGCAGAAAATGGTCTTGAATTATGGTAAAAAAGGGTTTGAAATAAGTTCGGCTGTGATTTGTTTACTCTGAAACAGGTCAGAAACTCTCTCTTTGTGAAATCAACAACAGAAAAGGTAAAAAGGCTTGCAAATGGGTGGATATATGAGCTTTTTAACCAACAGTGATTCAACATTAAATGTGTGGGTTAAATTCAAAAGGCAGGGTGGTTTGATAACGGGCGGAAATACTGTCGAGAGGTTTTCGCATTGGTAGAAGTGGTTGGGCGGTATAATTTTTGAGGATGCGATGCAATCGAATGATGCCACGTAGTAGGGGAGCGGGGTGTGAAATCTACTCATTTCGCAAGGTGCTGGAGTGGTTAAAGATCTGGCGATCGAATATGCGATAGGATATTTTGATCATTGGATTTGATAAATCAAGATCTGACAGTTGGCAACTAGTAGGGAACTGTCAGGGATTCTAATAGGCGTGGGGCTCGGGTCTTAAGTTTTATACTATGAGTTATAACACATACATTGGTCGGGATTATACAAAGGTTGGTTTAATAGATAACCAATGGGTTAGAGGAAAGTGGGACCTATGTATACGACGAGTAAAATGATATGATATAATGTGGGTTGGGACTTTATAATAAGGAATTAATATATACGGGGTTTACGTGTATATAAGGAAATTAATAAATAAAGTTAAATGTTAATAAAGATATTATTTTTTTAAACTTGAAACTTAGGATAAGTGTATTTTAGGGGGTTTTGAAATGAAAGGGAAATTATTAAGGGGAAAATTAATTTCCAAATATAATATGCTTTTTAACTAGGGAAAGAGTATTTATTTAGGGAAAATGAGTGAAGTAAGGGGAAAAAGATAAATATGAAGGGCAGGGGGTATTTTTACAAGGAAAATTAATTTAAAGGGAAATTAGTAAATATGAAATGACCAATTTCTGCTATCCATGCCTTGTTAAAGTTGCTTTTACCTACCCATCATCTACCCTAACATTTTTTTCTTCATTTCTTTGAATGCATTTGAGCTTGTAGACCCTTTTTGTATTTTTTATTTTAACAACAAACTATCTAATTCTAACTTTATTATTTCCAAGGGCTCAGATTAAGCTGTTGAGCTCCTTATTATTCTCTACCTAACTACTCATCTGCCAAGGTTAAATAGTTTGGATAGATCTTTATTCTCTATCTATCAGCATGAAATTTAAAGCATGAAATATCAAGTTTAAGCAGTTTTGTCTTCATGGATTGTGGCATTTTTTGACAAGCTACACACAATCTTATTTTTCAAAAATAAAGTAAAAAGTAGTGACATTTGAATTCACATCACTTTCATGATCTATTTTTATCTCTTTTTTGTTGGGGTCCATTTTTTATATTCTTTTTGATCTTTTTCTTTCAGTCCTTTGAATTTTCTTTTAGGAATTTTACCCTCTTTACATTTTTTGTTTTTAATATGGGAAAACAATTTTGCAGAAAGAAAAATATGTACAAAGTTACAAGACTAATCATAGTCAATTCACAAAAATGAATCCTATTATTATAGGACCCTAACAATGGCTCCACATGGGGATGGCATTTCTTGGTGAAATGTCAAGAACTTTAAGATCGATAGCCTTGAAATTTGAATGTACTTGTCTTGGAACTATTTTCTGAGCTCTGCATTATTCATACATATGATATTTTGTCCTTCAAATCTTAGGGCCTTCTCTCTGGGCTTCAACTTTGGAAGAAAAACATCCAATCCAATCTAAACTTTGCAATGTTATGTACAATGAGTAAATTAAACAAAGTGAGTTAATGTTAATCAGGGAATAGTAATGCTTCAACATTCTACCATTGATAGGTCCACTTGGCAGATTTGATCCATTTAACTTCTTCAAATATAATGCATTGTTACCTCTATAACCATAAATGACATAGGGACCTTTCCATAGGAAATCAAATTTACCATGTTTAACTTTATCTTCTCTTCTATAATCTCATTTAAGAACTTTGTCACCTATGTAAAAATCATCTTCCTTTTTTTTCTTGTCAAATATCTTTTTAACCTTATCTTGGATAACTTTTGAT
Organism: Pinus albicaulis; assembly: GCA_034641835.2. Lineage (NCBI taxonomy): Eukaryota > Viridiplantae > Streptophyta > Pinopsida > Pinales > Pinaceae > Pinus > Pinus albicaulis. The sequence continues at coordinate 755,290,903 of CM076584.1, read as the reverse complement.
TTGATATAGACTTCTTCCCTGGTTTGTTGCAAGTATGGTTTGATTTATCCTTCTTTGGATATCATTGGTTTCTACCCGCAGTTCATGGATCATCTTCATCACTGGTACTCCTAAAGAGGATGGAAAAACAACATCCATCCCATATACTAGCTGATAAGGGGATGTACCAATGGATTTCTTTATGGTGAGTCTGCCTGCCCATAAGGAATTAACTAATCTTTTGTTCCAAGTTTTCTTATTTTCTTCTAACAGTTTCTTCATCATATTAATAAGGCTTTTATTTTAGGATTCAGAAATACCATTACCTTGAAGGTAATAGGCAGTGGAATGGCCAAGGCTAATCTGGTATTTGTTACATAAATCAATCATTTTCCTAGACTTGAAGGCAACTGAATTATTAGTAATGAGATTTTGAGGACATCCAAATTTAGACAGTATATTGTTTTCAAGAAATGAGATTATGAAAGAATCAATGGCTTGCCTAGAAGGAATGGCTTCTATCCACTTGGTGAAATAGTCTATGGGTGTCAAAATCCATTTGTGTTGGGATGAGGAGGGTGGGTGAATTTCACCAATGAAGTCTAAACCCCATTGTTGAAAAGGCATTTCTATGGAGATGGGTTTGAGGGGTAAAGGTAGTATTTTTTTCTTCCCTTAAAAAATCTAGCATTTATGATAGGAGGTCACATAATTTCTTACATCTACAAAGAGAGTGGGCCAATAAAAACCAGCCCTCAAGATTTTATCTGCAGTTGATTTCCAGTAAAGGTGTCCTCTAGAGTCACCTGTATGAAACTCTTCCATAACTTTATTAGCTTCATCTTTAAGTATACAATTCAATAAAATTCCACCATGATCTTTCCAAAACATAGCATTATCTATGATACAAAATTTCATTGCTTTTAACTTTAAATATCCAGCTTTAGTTCTTAATAATCCAGGAGGATCTTGTAAGTTTAATAAAAAAAATATGGTATCTGCATACCAAGGTGAATCTAAGAAAGATTCACTTATTATTGGAGCTACCATCTCTTCCTGATCATCTAATTGAGCAATAAAATTTATATCTAAGGCCTGACAATTTGATTCAGCCATGAGTTTGGCTAAACCTTGGCCTTTGATGAGTTTGGTGGGCTTAATTTCCATGTCATATTCCAAAATGGTGGCAATCCACTTGCCTCTCTTACCATCAGGCCCATTCTGAGTCAGAATGTCCTTTATTACTGAATTTGGAACATATGCAATGATGCGTGAATATAAGATGTACACTTTAAAGTCTTCGATAGCCTTCACTAAAGCCAGTGCTTATTTTTCCATTATGTTATACTTTAGTGTAGCATCTTTTAGTGATTTGATGAAAAAGGAAATGGGTTGTTCATAACCCTGATCATTCTTCTACAATAAAAATGCAGTAATAATATGTTTTGAAGCAAAAGAAAAAATAATAAAATCTTTTTGAAATCAAGACTTTTTAGGACTGGTGTTCTTGGAAGGGCTTATTTGATTGATTCAAAGGATTGTTTGGCCTTTAATATTCATTTAAGTGTTGAGTCTTTCTTTAACATGTTATTTATTTATCTAATTATTTTTGCCAAATTTGAAATGAATCTTCTAAGAAAATTAATCTTACCTAAGAAACTTGCAATTCCTTAATATTTCTAGGATGACATATGTTCAAAATGGCCTCTATTCTAGCTGGGTCTATCCTAATTCCCTATTTTTTGGATTTAAAGAAATACCAAATTTTTGCATTTAATAAACACTTGTCTCAGATGATCTAGATGTTCATTGTCAGTTTTTGAAAATATAGTTATATCATCTAGATAAATTACAAGAAAATCATGAATTTCTTTGGAAAAATATATATCCATAGCTCTTTGGAAAGTAGCTCCTACATGTTAGCCACCTATAAATTCTGTCATACACAATGGTGGCTAGAATTTGTCTTCAAAACTTCAAGAGATAGTTCCCTTTGAAAACTTATCATCCTTTAAAGTTTTTATGATGATTACTATTCCTTGAGTTAATCTTCACTGCTGTTTCCTCTTTACCCTAAAAATCCTGTTGTTCACCAAGAGAAAGACTGCTTAAAACTCCATTTTCCATCATCTCAATTATCCATCTTTCACTCATTTTTCCCTTTCATTTTAATCCTAAAAATGCCCTCATTTAGCCTCTGAAACATCCAAAAATCCTCTTTAAGCCTTTTGAAATCCCTTCATATGGTTTAAAAACCCTTTTCTTCCTTATCGGAACCCTCAAAATCCTTCAAAAATCCTAAAAAACCTTCATTTTTCTATTAAGGCCTTAAGCCCCTTTCGGCCTTAGCCCCAGCCCCTTTTTTCTGCATATGACCCAAATCCCTACATATCGGGTGCTAAAGAGCTTAAAACCTCTTTTGGAACCTTTTTTTCCTTTGTTTTTCATAAACCTGATGCAATGATTTGAAATAAATCTAGGCCATCGATCTCTGCAGATCAACAACCATTAGCTCATCGCATCACAAATCCGCATGGGTCCTTCCTTTTCCATCTCTTTCAAAAGTTTCGATGCGATCCCTCTGATCAAACCTCAGCCGTCGATCATCCCTCTGATCCGACAGCCAGTGCTTAATCACGCATCACAGATTCAAAAAATCCAATGCAATGAGCCCTTCTCCTCCATCCGCCGATTTGATCTGGACTGTTGAAATCCATAAGAACCAATGGCTAGGATCTTATCGCGCTTCGCCCATAGCCCTCCACCATCGCACCCGTCTATTTAATCCTGACCATTGATCTTTCTTAGATCGAAAGCTCCGCGCTCAATCGCATCAACACATTTCATTGCCTCTTTGCCCTTTCCTCCCGCCGATGTGATTCTACAATCAAATCTCTACCGTTGATCTTTTTAGATCGGACGGTCCGCATTACTCTCGATCTTAAAACCCTGCCCTTCTCATTTCTCCCCATCGACAGATCTCGACCGCCTATTCCCAAGATCCAATGGTTATGATCTAAACCTCCATTGACATGGTTAGCTGCTCTGCCAGGATTTTTCCTCCATCACTTACATTTGCACTTCCTCCGCATTGCTCTGAAACGCTTCCACTAACCCTCCTAAGAATTTTAAACCATGAATTCACAGGATTTAAATAATTTTTATGTGTTTTTATGTAGGTTTATATGAAGTTAAAGTTAAACCCTCCTGCAGATGTTTACACTGTGTTGAAGCCTAGAAAATCTCTGCTTCAAACATTGGGGAAAACCACCCGGTCGGGACCTTAGGACAACTCCTTTTCCGTTTGGTATGGTGGCTCCGACTGGATTTAAAGGACCAGTTTCCTTATAACTAAATGGATTGGTTTGGATGAGTGGAAATGGGACTAAATAAACTAAAATAAAACTATTTAATTTAAACTAAATACTGATAAAGAAATTCTAACACTAACCCGGGTAATTATATGTGAATACAACTTAAGATTGTTCCAATTTAACAATAACCATGAAAATGTATTATTATTTAAATTGAAATGTGCAGAAACAAAAAAGATAAATCTGTTTAAGAAATTAAACAGAGTTGTATTAATATATTGCATTCATCATTGTATACCATCTATATATATACTTATGAAAGATAACGTTTCAATTATACTCAGAAATGATATATAAAAAGAAGCGTTGTGAAAACAAATATATATAAATGATAGCAATTTTAAAGCGAATATCATAAGACAAAATAAATCAATAGTGAACAGATAGAAATACCTTATTCATCTTGAAGACTTTCAAATGAAATCTGATACTCTAATCCAGTAACTCTGATGCAAAATCAAATTCCAAGGTACAGAAATGCAACACTTCAAAGATAATTCCGCATAAAAATCACCAGATGTGATCCTTTTTAAAAAATATATAAGACAATGGAGTACAGAAATGCAATCTCCAAGTCAAAATATTAAGATCCAGGACCCTTCTCTAAATGCATGAGAGGGGTTTAAATACTACTTAGCTAAATCTAAAAATAGTCTATTACAAAAATTTAAGGATTCGGTTCAATGACCGTCCTTTTCCTAGGCTAAAATACAGTAAAATTAAAACTAAATCTAATTATCTATGAACTTGATCTTTAAAATTGCAGGCATCTAGCATAGTTTTGAGAAGATGCGGTTGACCGACTTCAGAATTCAACTGTCCTGAAAAGATAGAGTCGGCAAGTGTAGGCATAATCTTCTCTGTAGCATTGATGATACAATTAAGCGCACTGTGCTGACTGTGTGGCTTCACCAAGTCCATCCAGTATGAGTCCCAATTTAATCTTGTTAGCCCTTGGATAGATTTTTCTCTTTCTTCTACCTTTTGCCTCCATTCTGTTTGCAGTTGATGTGCCTATGGGAGATATCCTGGAACAGTTTCTGAAATTAAATTTTCTTTGTGTAAATTATCATTTACACAATTCGAAAGAGTGTTTGTCGCTGTAGCCGCCTCCTCTGCTGCCTTTTCTGCCCTTCTGATTTGTGCATCCCAGTTATTGAACAGTATTTCCTTATGGTTTTCATTAACAATGGGTGCACCGGCTTTTCTGCCTTCTTCTGTCTTTTTCCATGCCAGATAATCATTGATCTTTTCATTAATAAAATCATAATCATTTCATAAATCTACGACATGATTTGTGATTTTATCGCTCTCTTGGCACAAAGAATTCCATTGCAAGATTTTTTGGCAGAAAACTTCCTCTTGTTGCAGTAGTTGATTGTTCAAAGAGATGGTTTCTGAAATGAATTCTGGAAGCTTAGGATCATCTTTATGCTGATCTTGGATAATCTGTATTTGTTTGTCTTTATCGGCCAAGATTTTTTGATGTCCTATTTGCATTTCTTGAAGTTGTTGTTGTAACTCTTCAAGTTTCAATTGTGCTTCCTTATTGGCCTGTACCTGTTGCAATTGCTGTTGCAGAGCTTTTACCTGTTCTTCTTTTTCATTCAACAAAAGTTGTATCTCAAATGCTTTGTCAATTGTTGCAGAAGCATAAGCTCCTGTCATTTGAGATAACTTAGCGAGATTATGAGTAGGTTCTGTGGCAGGATCTTTCCACAAAACATCTACTTGTTCTGCTTCAGTAGCAATTGCACTTTCTAACTTTCTCTTTTTTCTCTGTCTCTTCACTACTGCTTTGTATTTTGGGCTGTAGAATACATCTAGAGGAGGAATGTCCTCCACATTAAGTACAATTTCAGAGGAGGGTGTGATTGGTATGTGCTCTGTCACTGTGACTGTGCTGCTTGTTCATGTGTTCAAAACTTTGGTTGTCTGGACAGGGGTCTGTACATTCTGTCCTTCTACATTAATCAATTGGTTGAAGGTTTCCCATTCTTTGCCTAATTCAATAATGACTGGCTGTTGCTGTACATTGGTTGGAGGAGGATCTGTCTATTGAGAAGTCAAAATTTGCTGTTGAGTAGTTTCTTTTGATTGCGCAGAATCTTTCATGGATTCTTCCATTGTGTCTTCCTTTTCATTAGACTTATTGGAATGTTCAGAAGTCTCTCTATCAGATTTTGATTTAGATTTATCTATACTTGAACTGCCGTTAAGACTAACACTAGGAGTTTGCTCCCTTGCGGGCTCTAAGCGTAGATTTTCCAAAGGAATAGGAGTTAGTCTTCT